>OY740775.1:10044543-10485605 GCA_963513935.1 Aphrophora alni
ACATAATTAATGGCTAATTAAATTTTGCGTTCTATTTGTAGAAAATATTTGATCAAAGATTTCATAATCTCGCATTAACTTCTAAATAATTTTAAAGAAGGATTCATTGGAATAAAACGGAGGTTTTCAAACGTAAAACCAACGAATGTTGTAATTTTTAGGTTATTTTGAAGGTTTATAATATTGTTTCCAAAGCTACATCGCTACAGTAGCAATAGTGATATAACGTTTTATAGCTTACCTTTAAGGTTACTGTATTCATTTTTGAAAATTTAGAAGCAGGAAGGTATTTCAATGATATTGAAAAGGAGAAACTAATATATAATGTATTTTGTGGTTTTACTAATTTTTCTGCAGTTTGCAGCATTTTCATGAAATATTTATATAATAAGGTTATATGATATGTAAAGTTTTTATAATTTTGCAAACATTCGTTTAATGAATATATACAAGGTCTCTAACTATCTGTTGAGAACTTCGTGTTTTATAAAATCTTAGAATAATCAACAATTTTCCCACTGGGCACAGTGAGATAATTCTGGCAGTAGTGTGGACCAGAACGTTTGAAATTAGGGCTAACACACGAACAGTATCTTCCTTACTAATTCGAATCTTGAATTCCTCATCCGAAAATAATTAAACTAATCTTGTCATATAAGTAAGTTCTACTACTTAATAACTGGATGACTTCTGTTAATTCTTCAACTGAACTGCTATTATGATAATTTTTTCAATAAATACAATTAAAAAAAAAACCATGAATATTTATTTAAATACAACATAAAATCGTATCCAATATTAACCAAACCAATATTTGAAAACTGTCATTAAATCAATCAGTAAAAAAAAAAATAATAAAAATAAATAAATAAAGCAACAAAAAGTCACAAACCAAACTTTAATCTTCAATTAATTATTTAACTGTCCGATATTGGGACTTTAAATTAATGAGAGTTTAATGATCGATAATTAATTAATGTTCTCCATATTGATACTGATGGTTTATGAAAGATAAGGTTAAATGATGGGTTAAATAATGTAATTACTGTCCTCTAACTGGCTGTTAGAGGTAGACTTTTCCAACCATTCTATAATAATCATCTAGGATTTGAAAAACGAGATTCATCTGAAAATTCTACTTTGGATGCCATACGGTTTTGGAGAAATAGTGTTGAGTATTAATTGTTTTTTTTTCGTATATTTTAAACAGAAATGAATAATTTGTGATATACACTGACTTTTTTGAAATAAAACAAAATATATAACGAAATACATATTTTGCAATGTTACTTCTTACAAATTAAGAAGAAAAAAAGATATCTTGTATCAAGGAAAAATATAATTGAATGATTGTAAAATTAAACATGTTATATGATTAAATCAGGCAAACTATAAAAAAATTACGTACTACAACCATTCCCACACTATCACTCACGAAACACAAACTAAGATCCAAATTTGGTTTTAGCTCTTAAAACATCAAAATCTATATTTCCTTTTAAAATTTACTATACCGACTTCAAAGAAATTTTGTTAAAACAAAGTAATCATCTAAATATGTGATCAAAATATTCAAATACAAATATTATCAAAATCGGTCCAAATGTTTTTAAGCTACAGCTCAGAGTACAGAAAGAGTCATAATTTCACCTAAAATTATTCTTTTGTGAGTTAGAGACCCTTAAATAAAAATATCAGTAAAATCGTAATGTAGATATATATATATATATATATATATATATATATATATATATATATATATATATATATATAAGATGAAACATAGCACACATTTCCATTATAAATGCTGATGGGATAGTTGATTTTGTGACTACCCTACACGGCCTACACCGTATACAATTTAATTGAAAAGCTTAATTTAATTATGAAATAAAACTACTACGCTTAGTGTTTTATTTAAAAATATTTAACCATCACTACTGTTTACTGAGTAATATATGTATGCATTTTGTTCTGAATTATGATATGCAATTACACGTGTGAGTGTGATAATAGTATGAACTCTTTTAGTTACACGTAAATAACCTCTATAATCAGTGTCCTTGTCACTCCCCTTTTTAAATACGTAGTACTCTTGAACATGTAATTATTTTAAACAGAAAGGAAAAGGAGTGAGAAGAACTTTGCATGAGTGATTTACGTTTTGTGTAAAATAGTTTAGTAAAATACGACACAAAGAAGGTTAGGATTTGGATTGTATGAGGTATTTCAATTTAGCGGCATCATATTAATTAATATATAATCCGCTTAGGCACTAGAGAATGATAGAGAGCTAATTACCATCCAACCCCATTACTCGCCTCCTCTGTCCTCTGACTAAAATGTAAAAGCATAAGTTTTATAATTTACTTTTGGAGACTTTCCTGAAATATATTTATTAGTAAAGGAAGCACAGTTACCTTAACACAAATTAATTTGAAGGAGCATTGATTTTATGACTTTGGCAGATATTTTGGAAGTATAGCAACCTGTATGACAGACATTCTCGAAATATCAGTATTTGAATGGTCTTTGATTGTATTTGTGCTCTCTGTGGTGCGCCGAATAACACTAAGTTTAAAAGTGAGTAACGTCTCAATTTGAAACGTTTAGTAAAATTGAAAACAAAATTGAAACGAAATGTTTTCTAATATTATTGAGGTTTCAGGGAAGAATATATGTCTTGTGCAGTTGTGGTTGAATGGCGCAAAATATTCAGTGAAGATCAGAAGAACCTGCATCCCACGAGCAATCCGGACCACATTTAACATCAGAATCGAAAGAATTGTCAAGAGTGTTCGCGAAGACATTAGATTCAGTGTATGAATAATAGATAAAGCCGTGAACATTGACAAAGACATGGGGGTGGGACATTTTACAGGAGGACCTTAATATGAAAAATCTTTCTGATTAAGTCGTCATTAGGATTTTCATGCTATAGCAAATAGAACGCCGTAACAAAAATGCGAGCTAAAATTAATATTGACCTGAACGTTTTCACTAAATCATCACTTATGACATAACCTGGATCTTTCAGTATAATACAGGGACGAAATAAAAGTCAGTAATATGAAAATCACCGTCATTACAAAAAAAATTTTAAACTCCTCAAAGCAAGTTAGAATTCAAAAGCATGCTTAAATTGTTTTTTATATCAACTTTGGAAGAACGCATTCTACAAGGAACTACAGTAAACTAACGTTATTATAAGGAAGTTTAGATCAAAACTAAAGAAATAATTAAAAAAAATACCAGAATTGTGAACAAATAGTTTCAGTTTACATTAAGACAATTCACCTGCTCACACAGAACATTCTTGGAAGTAATTTTTGAAGAACAAACCCATTCGAAAATCCACGATATTTATAAAATTTTGAGCCATTGGACTTTATTATTCTTCAAAGTGACATTAGTGTTTAAAAAACATGTTTTGAGTTATTAAACATGTATTAAACATATATTGAATAAAACGTCAGATGTGTTAATGGACTGAGTCTACTTTTACGAAAAGTAGTTCTTGAACAACGAAAAAAATACTCCATCATTGTGCAAGTGTGATTGGGGTCAATATAAAAGGGATAAACATTAGAATTATTATACAAATAAAGGCTCGTTGGTCTCGTTACTTGATAGACTCACATTGTGTATATATAGTAGTTTCACATTCCCTTTACAACTTGTATCATAGACATGACTTTTTGAACAGTCCCACACGTCATTTAACAAGAAAAAATATCAACAACCTAAAATATATTGACTATTTAAAATAGTTTCATCTCTGAATACTATAAATGTTTAATAAATCTTTTTTAATAACCAGTATCCAATGAGAAGCTAACATTTTTCGAAGGCACTTTTATGTTAGAATTTTCACAAAATTATGTTATAATTTATCTTCAATATTTGAAAACCTATATGAGTTATATTAGACGTGGAATTCAATAGCATCTTGTGAAAATTCAAACATTTTTGGCACGTTTGTTATGTTATGCCATTTTTGAATTATTTGTAACTTTAAATATATTAAAATAGGTAAATTTTAAATTGGGAACCACGTATTAATTTAATGGTAAGCTCGTACACTTGATGCATGAGATATTCCCAGTTTAATTCCTGCAGGGGCTTATAAAATTACAATGTTTTCCCAGCATCAAGAGAAATGATGAACAAAGGTTAATAGCAAATTCTGTTACCAATTGATAATATTGCGCAAAGGGGACTTATTGCGCCACGTAAATTATTATTAGTTACTTATTACTTCCAATTTGTCAGCTGATTAAAAACATAATAAGAATAAATCTTTCATTAGAATGTTTTCAGCCTACTAAATTTCATTATCGTCCGCGTATAGTGACAAGAAAGCCGATCTCAAGCAAAATGTTTCATACTTTTCCAATTGACCGAGATAAACAAAACGAGAGGACAGATTTTTATAATTACTTCAAAGATATTTCCTTTGATGTCAGCAAAATTAGAAGCTTAGCGGCAGATTTTTGTTGTTTCTTATCTCTTTAATCTACTACCTTAATTTTAGCCTTTCTTTATACACGTTTCAATACAGTAATTAAGCTAAATAAGATGAAAGCAATATGGATAGATATCTTTATGTGAAGTATGCAAACAATTTAGTTTATTTATAAGTTTCGAATTTCTCTTCTGGTGCGTTATTTATTACTTTAAAATCGGGATATTAATTTCGTCGTTTATAAGACTTCTACAAGTTTCGCATTTAGCAGCTACCTTTTTATTCACTTTAGACTTTTATATAACTTGTGTATATCTTTGAGATCATGAACTTTTCTTTATTCCTCCACAAAATAGAAAGAAAGAAAAAAATATTTCTCATTTCTCTTTCTCATATGGTATTGTTATTCATCTTTATTCGTCTATTTTTACTAATTGATTGACTTTGGACTGGTTATTAATAGTAGTAGAATTACCTTATTAGTAGTCCCCAGTCCGATAGTGGTACGTATTGCTTAAGTCTGTTCACTGGGTAATAATTTAATTTTACCTGGCGTGGCGGGGAGACTCGAAACCTTATGTACCGTCGCAAATATGCATCCAGTCTTCTATCGGTGGCTGTATACATCGGACAATTTACAAATTTAACGAATAATATGCTTAAAGAAGGACTTTACTCCGATTATTTTTAAGTGTTCAGTATTTGTCTTATCTGTTTGTTTATGTAGTTAAGCAAAAAAAAAAAAGTATGTATTGTCCTATTAATTTACATTAAAAATGTTAAATGTCTTATTTTAGTATGGACGTAATCCGTATTAAGTATAAGTCAGTATAATATTTCAAATCTTCATTATTATTATTTTTTTTTTTTAATATTATACTTATGCCACTCATAGCAAAGTTTTGATTTCTACCGACATGATTTTCGATTAAACTTCATTTTCAAAAGCTGCTACGTACTTCGTCTAGTATATTATATATCTTATATAACTTAACTAATCTACCCTCTTAGCTAACTATAAACTCTGCCATCTTCTGTGATTGTTTGACACCATGTTGCTATGCTATTGGTTAGTTTCCATAGGTTGCCGTTTTAAGTTAAGCTTCACACAATGGCGTTTAATTGCTAAACAATTTGAATGATTGTCATTGGTACCTATATAATATATTACGATATATGAGTTATATATTATAGTTTAGAATTATATATATACAACTACACTATAATATATATATATATATATGTATATTGAATATATCATAAAAAATATTTTCAACTTTAAGAAATTCAGAACAAAGCAAGGTAACTAACTTAAACTATTATATATTACAATATTTTAGGTAATACCTTTTCGTACTATTCTTTAAATTATTATCTACTCCAATTTAATTACTTTCACTTTGCAAATCTGATAATTCGTAAACTATAATTGCAAATGTTTTAACACTAATTTCATAATAACAGTTTTTACAATATTAGGTTACATTAATGAGTTAATACGGTTAAATGATACAGTTATTTTTTTCTTGGTACGTAATAAATTAATTTCACCATTCACAATGAATACTACAACAAAAGTTACAGATTAAATTCATTCAAATTAAATAAACGCAGTTTATATTTGATAACAGGTTTTTTTAAACATTCAAATATCCGTTCTTTAAAATAGTTACGTATACAATTTAATCTCCACTATACACTTTATAAACATTAATTCAACCTTGTGTAAAACAATTAAATCACCTTACTAATTTCATCTCGTGTCACTAGTTATTCACTTTTATCTAATTATGTTCGTCACAACTGGAACATTAGTTCAAAATCAGAAACATACCCAAAATAATAAATTACATAAATATAACCGTAAGTCAAAACCATAGCACATGAACGTGTACAAACACATAAAACTTTCGTTGATGGTAACACGATGTGCATAACTTGATGTCCAGTGCAGACTGACATATGTTTTGCATCCATATGTTTTGTCTGTTGGTTTGTTTATGTAGTATACTGTTCAGTGTAGTATGGATTGAATCAAATTAACACAACAAATTGTAAATGTTGGCGTGTTTTAGAGTAAATTTATAGAATATTCCTCTAAAACATCACTTACTCTGCTTTTATTACAATAGTATCCCACTTGTTATATACCTGTGTCTGTATTATAATAAAAGAATTGTATTTATTTCCACCAGGTCGTGGTGTACATTCTTGAAAATATCTGTTAAAGCGAATGTCTCATTTGTACGAAATTGACTAAGATTAAACTTTACTACTTTTATACCTGTATTTCTACTAAATATGTTTTTTGGATTATTGAATTTTAAGATAGTAAATAATTAATTAATTTTTTTAACTTCATTGTTAAAAGTATGTTTATCGTACTCAGTGATAATGTAGCATTTCCATACACTCATTGGCTGTTCATGTTTAAAATTGTTGGCTTAATATGAAATATAATAAACAAATTTCCTTCATGAAAACACCGACATGATTTAAAGTTTTGGTATGATTAAAATGATTGAAGATTATATTATTTTCACTAATCCCATCAATAGGAATAATTTTATACTCCCTCTGTATTACATATAGGTTTGATGAATCGATAGAAAATTGTGATAAAAAGAAAAATTGTTATGTAAATTTTAAAATAACTGTAGATTAAAAAATTTAAAAAACTAGGTTATTTTTTTACAATAATATCTCACATTAGGTCATTTTTTTTAACTGTTAAATCTTCAATTAATGATGCGCAAGAGAGTAATTATTACAAAACAAACAGTTAGTAACATAAACTTAAATTATTTAAAAAAATAGAGAATCATAGCTATAAATATTGCAAATCGTAATTAATTTTTTAAATAATATGTGTTAGATTTTACCAGTTGTGAATACCACTATATCGTACAAGATTTAAATTTACGTAGTGTAGAGTTCATGGCACCCGCTACATACTTATATATTTTTCTTTTTTTTATGCTTAAAGCCTTTAAGTAAGGATTAATATATTAAATTTATCACAAGATTAACCTTGAGCCGGCATCGGAGATTACTTTCCTACAGTTACGTTAGACACGCACCACTAGCGAGTTTTGTGAAAGGAAAGTGATTCCCTACAAATAATGCAGTTATACTGTTATTTTAGTCTCTGTTTAAAAAACCACCGTTTGGTTTTAATACAGGTACAAGCCTAAACTTTTCACTTATACATAAAAATTAAATCAGTCATAAATTAAGAGGACAAAAGCGCAAAGGCACTAAACAAATTTCAATTTTACAGAACATCCTGAATGCCTGACAGTCATGTCACGTTACAAAAGCTAAAAACGACTTTCAGGTAAAGAAAATTTCTCACTCTTGTGATTTGATAAGTTTAAAACCATCGAGTGGTTTGAATTAATTTTTCTGTAATTTAAATAATTGGTTAGTGTAATATTCGAAATATGAAGTGATTGAAATTTAACTTAAAGCTGTAAATTACAAAACTTTTCTTTTCTTCAAACAAGTCTAAAGATAGGTTATACTTTATATATTTTAAACAACAACATTGTAACTTTTTTTATTAATGTTAAAGATACTTGAATACCTTTAAAATCATCGTAAAAACAAGTCTTCAATTTGAGCAATTTCAAAAATTCTATATTAAACAAAGAGGTTCAACTTTCTACCTAATTGAAACTTAAATTTAATGCTTTATAAAAATATTACCATTATAGCTCTTTCAATAAAAACTAACAATTTATAACAAGATGTTAATAGGTTTCCCTTTTTTGTTCTTTTAAAGTTTATGGTCCCAGAAATGTTATTTATTTATCTACAACCGTGAATCAGATTACCGGGTTTCAGAATGAAAAATCTTATTTTAAAAATATTTTAATTTTTTGTTTGTCTAATCAATCCATGTGTCAGCCATAAGTGCTCGCTGAGCTTTATTTAAATTATGTTTAGCTTTAATGCAACTACTTGTTAGTCTTTAAAAAAATAATAACAAAGAAAAGTAGTGCTGTTATCAACTCCAAGGCATTCAGTCCTTCAGGAATACTTAAACATTTCATGAACTTTTTTAAGTACAAAAAAAATTAAAATTATTTTTTTCTAT
Organism: Aphrophora alni; assembly: GCA_963513935.1. NCBI lineage: Eukaryota > Metazoa > Arthropoda > Insecta > Hemiptera > Aphrophoridae > Aphrophora > Aphrophora alni. The sequence goes on from OY740775.1 coordinate 10,053,108, forward strand.
TTTCCTTATAAATAAGAGTAACATTTGTATATTCGTATTTTTTTAAATTTTTAATTGTTAAATAGATAAGTAAGAAAAAGTAAATATTTTTTTTATAAAAGAGATTGTAAAAATTAATTTTAAAATAAATTCAAATTGTAATAGTAATTTACCTGTCTAATTTAATCAAGTTTTTGTAATTACAAGTTAATAAATTTGTTATATATATAAGTCATATAAAGTTTTAAAAAATGTATACATGGATTTTTGTTTCAATTCTGTGATAACTTGTGTACACAGACACCTCAGGTAAGGTAAGATAACGCTGCAGTTATTTCATCTTTTAAAAACTGAAATCGGAACATTTAGTTTGTTATTTCTTGCAAAACTGAACTTCTATTCCTCTCGTTCGTCTTCTCATCTTAGCCCACCAGTACGAGTTATATTCAAAACACTCCTTCAAAGGCAGTGAGAGGTAGTGCAGTAGATGATAGCATTTTACTTTGTTTGTCCCTAATTCTATAACACCAGATTTTGTTCAACTAGGATATCTGCAAGTCAAATTCGAGGTACGCCATTGATCCAAGACCTACTTAAATTTCAAATCTACTTAAATACGTTATAGCAATAATGCTTGGTAATACACAATCATTGGTATAATCAATATTATCTATATTTTACATCAAAAGAGAGAATAACGATAGATTTACCGACATTTACCAAAACCATTTGGAAATCACTACATATTGACCTAGAAAACCAAATACAAAGGCCAAATTAAAACATACATAATTTATGACAAGGTGTTAAACTTTATTGGAATTGATATCAGATTGGTTTTTTATTATAAGTAAGAAATGAACAGTTTTATACTTACAACTATAGTATTTCGGAATTTAAAAACTACAAAGAAATGGGGAATAATTGTGTACATACAAAAACATTATATACCAAAAAAATATACAAGGCATTTTTTTTTAATCGGACCAACATTGCTGTCACAGTAATTGTTAAAGATACAAAATACTTTCAATGATGAAAATACCATATTTTGTTTGTTAGAAATAATATTATTGTAAATAATTTAAGAGAAAGGTTCACGTTCATTAAAAAAATTAAAATATAGCGCATTTGTTGATATGTTAGTAAATCTATATCTGATTATACTAATCGATTCAAGTAGCCTAAATAAGGAAAATGTTCGAATGTACATGAATCCAATAAAAATTCGTCTGGCATTCTATAATATCCCAATAACATGAAACGTATTTAAATATTATTGAGTATACTTAGTATATATGCAAAGCCGATATATTTTAACGTGGCTAAAAACATTCCAATTTTACATGAAAGCCATGTGAAATATCTGATTCTATACTTTTTTTAGATGGTTAACTAAAATCAAATTTCCAAATATAAATATATTTTACTTGTTTAACGAAAAACCCGATTTTATTTTTTTTTAATGTAGGATGGCTGATTTATTAGATTAAAATTATTTCTTCTTTCATTATTAAAAAGTTTTAGATAAATTTAAAAAAAAAATATGTTTAGTTTTTTCTTGAGTTCAACCCTCACGAATGTTATAATGGTAGTATTAGAATTTCAGTTTAAAAGAACTCAACATAAATATGCAACTTCACAGTAAAGAGAAAGGAAAAGGTCCAATTTATATATCAAAAAACAGACAGACAGATCTAATATGATCATGTTAAGGGTTGATGAAGGGGGTGAAATCAGGGTATACTGTGGTTTATATCCGTGACTAAAGTAAGGGGTTGTCGTGACGTTGAACTGACGGCAATTGGAAGAGATATCATTAGTGAAAGTAAATTTGATACAAATTGTTATAAAAATGACGAGGGTAAAATATGGAAAACTGAATTGTAATGTCACAAAGAAACATGTAGTGGGAAACGATTCGGTCAAATAATAGCCTACTAGAAAAAATGTTCCAATAATATGTTATTGGTTAAATAATTCCGTGAACCTGAGCCCTTCACACGGGCAGGAAAGAATACAAACAGAAAGAATACTGTATAGTGCGTATTTCTGATTTATTAGTGTCCTTGAAAACACACACCATTATCTTTTATACAGAGTGTAGGCCTACAAGTAAGCTGCAAACTTTAGAAAAAACAAAACATAATATTTTTAAAAATCCGAAAACGCTCAGTTTTCAAACAACGACCATTTTATACATTTTTTGTTAAAAAACATTATTCCTTTTAAAAAATAGAAGAGATATTGAGTTTAAATTCATTATACGCATTTTGTATGTTTTACAAGTCTACCAAAAATAAAGACTTTATTTCGTGTATTTTGAAAATGACGACCGTTTAAAGTATTTCCTTTAAACGTTTCCTTACTTAAAACAACGAAAATTGGTTTTGTATTTTTTTTTTATACGTCAAAGGATAATCAAGTCATTGTGAAAAAACAGGAAACATAATTTCTTGATACTGTAGTTAAATAAAACACACTAGATTGACTTAGAACTGATATATTTTTGAATTCTAATAATTGAAATAAAAATTGCAAAATCCATTGCTTTGGATTGGATTTAAAAAAAATCAAATATGAGGGTTTTGTCATTAGGAACGGAAATTATTTCTCTCTATTAACTTTTTTTGTAAATTTAATGGTTTTTGACATATTCAATATATAAAAGGCCGATATTTAAAAAAAAGAAAAAAAAGTTTTTTTTTCAGTAAACTTATATAACATAACACACTAAACGCATATACAAAATATGAACTCAATTTTTTTTTTTTATTTCTAAAGTTACGTTCTTTTTGAAAAAAATTTAAATAACGGATATCTGGAGGAAAAAAAACAGATATATCGCTCGTGATATGTCGTTAGAACTGCAATGTAATGGAACTCATAACACATACATTAGAAAAAAACGTATAACATGAAGATACAATATGCTGTCCAATATAACATTCACGATTGTTGTGATCATCATAGGAACGACTGATATTCAAAATATCATAATGATATTAAATTCCTGTTGTTTCCATAGAAAAAATAAGTCATAGTAAACGATAAAATTTACAACAACAAAAACATTACGAAAATTATAATATTTTTACAAAGAGGTAAAGAGGGACATTTACACACACACAAAATTACATAGTATATAAATTCAGAGTTTAATATTTCTGTCATGATCCACCACATGTTAACTTCTTTTTATTTTATTTTTTATTTTTTATTTTTATTTTTTTATTTTTTTATTTATTTATTTTTTTTTTTGGAAGGAAAAATGGAAAAATCTTTATGACTTTGTCCGGGGACTGAAGGTGGTGGGCGGCCTCCCTACCCCGGTAAAACCAAACCTTCCATCCTCTTCTTCCTTCTCTGCGGGATCATCTTGCGACATTACTTCGCAGAGAAGAATTAAATACCACACAGGGTCATCCACCATCCCATCGACCGGTTGGTCGAACACCGAAACTGGAGCTCTATCTCAGCTCACCTTAGCTTATATCCTCGTTTGCCCATAATTCTAAGAATGAACCTCTCTACTGCCTTCCATTTTTCCTCATCCTCTATCATAATTTCTGTCATGTTATTCGGGGAAATAGGTGAACAAAGCTGTGTTGAAAGCTCTTCCCTTTCCTGACTCCCCCCGCTGCAGTAAAAGATCGCATGCTCTGCCGTGTCTTCTTCCGCTCCGCAATCAAGACAGCTGGGATCTTCTGATCTTCTAAATCTATGAAGGTATGCCCGGAAGCTTCCATGCCCTGTTAATGCTTGAGTTAAGAAAAAGCTCGTTTCGCCATGTCCTCTGTTCATCCATTTTTTTATATTAGGGATCAGCCTGTAAGTCCAGCGACCAGAATCCTCATTGTCCCATCTTTCCTGCCACCTCCTAAGCAATCTGTCTCTTGCACCTCTTTTTATTTGAGACCCTGTTCTTTCTCCATTTCCTTCCTCATCATACGTTTCTCTCCTTTCCTCCGCCAGCAAGTCGATAGGGGGTATTCCGGCCACCACCAATATCGCAGCTTGTGAGACTGTGTTGTATCCTGCAGTGATTCTAAGTACCACCTGTCTTTGTACTGAGAGCAACCTTCTTCTATTAATTTGCTTCCCCAGCGCTTTGACCCAAGCAGGTGCTGCGTACAGTATTATTGAATGCACTACGCTGGCATATAACCTTCTCTTTTTCTCTCTCGGCCCTCCCACATTTGGCAGCAAACGCGAAAGATTCCCTGTCACCCTTGCAGCTTTGGTGGCTACCTTCTTCAAATGCGGTCCAAAAGATAGACCCCGGTCCACTTCTACACCAAGGTACGTCAACTGAGTCTTCCATTCTACCCGCACGCCATTAATTATGAGTCTAGGAGTCCTATATTCCCTTCTTCGAGTTACCAAGATTGCTTCTGTCTTTTCTACCGCCATTTGCAGGCCTCTGCTGTTTAGCCATTTACCTACAGTGGCCATGCTTCTTGACATCCTATACTCAAGGACATGTTCCTCAAGGGCTTCAACGATTATGATAGTATCGTCAGCGAATCCTATCACTTTAACTCCCTCTGATAGCTGGGTTTCCAACAAGTCATCGTATACGATCTTCCAGAAGAAAGGCCCTAAACGGGATCCTTGCGGTGCTCCCCTTGTCATCCTTCCTTCAATGACCCATCCTTCACCCTCGTATATTATCTTTCTCTGATAAAGGTAATCTTCTATAATCCTTCTCAGGTATAGTGGAACATTCTTTTCCCGCAGGGATTTCAGTATATCTTGCCATCTCAGGCAATTGAACGCATTTTTAATGTCAATGGTGATCATTGCACAAAAACCTTTTCTTACGATACCCTTATCTCTTGCTTCCATTGCTGTCCTTAAAGCCTCTCTTATAGTATCCACTGTTGACATCCCATATTGGAAACCAAATTGGTTCCTCGAAAAGCCCCCAGTGGACTTCACGTGAGCCTCCAGCCGTCTAAGCACCAAACCCTCCAGAACTTTCCCCATCGTGTCTAGTAAACAAATTGGGCGGTAGAACGATGTCTTGTCCAAGGGCTTGTCTCCTTTCCTTATCAGGATTAGCTTTTGTTTCTTCCAAGGGTCCGGAAATATACCGTTTTCAAGACAGTTGTTGAATAATTCCAGCATCTTCTCTGGGTAATCCTCAATAATCCTCCTGAGCAACTCGTTAGGGATCCCATCTGGTCCGGGTGATTTACCGTTTTTGAGGCGTCGACCTTCTGTCCTCAGTTCCTCCAGTTGGAAAAGTTCTTCGTTCTTGAGTTCCATCTTTGCAGGGCGCTTTACCGGATGGACTTGGCCCCTGGGGAATAGGTCATTGATTATTTGTTTAACCCAGACTTCGTCATTCAGTAGCGGGTTCTTCTTATTTCTCCCCAGCTTCCTACATACCAGCTTGTAAGGGAACCCCCACGGGTCATTCTCTACTTCTTCCAGGAGTTCACGCCATTTGCTGATTTTACTCTTCTTGATGGCCTTCTTAAAGATCTGTCTAGTCTCTCTGTATTTTTCTATCAGAACCTGATTCCCTTTAGATCTCGTCGCCAATCTCTTCGCCCTTAGGCACTCCTTCCTTAGGGTGGCAATTTCATCCGTCCACCAGTATTTAGCTCTGTGATTGGACGCATTCTTTCTTCGTTTAGGCATACACTTGTTACAAGCTTTTACCAGGTGATTTGTAACCCGCTTTACCTGATCCTCAGTAGCCACTACTAAGCTACTTTTCTTAAAGAGATCGAGAATTTTCATCTCCTCTAGAGCTTCTCTATAAGCTACAAGATCCATCTTCTTAGCGTTCCAAGATATGAAGGGTCTGTGGTTCTTAATTACCTCCCGTTCCACACCATTCCCGTCCAGCTGAAAGAAGATGTAGGAATGATCGCTTAGCGTCTCGTCCTCTGCAACGCACCAGTCCCAGACTCTCCTAGCCACCCTCTGACTAGCTACTGTCAGGTCGATTATAGATTTTGCGTTTCCTCTTGCGAATGTTGGTCGATCACCTACGTTAAGTACCGCCAAATCTAGACGCGCTAGAAACTCTTCTACTAGTTTTCCTCTCCAGTCATGGCGTACTTCACCCCAAGTAGGGGATTTAGCGTTAAAGTCCCCTCCAATAATTACTTCACCACCGTTTTTTCTTACACTGCTCTCAAGGTTAAGCAACTCCTCTTCAAACGTCTTTCTATCATCGTTCGGCGAGAAATAGCAGCTGTATAATTCCACCTCTCCGATAAAGATCGAGACGAAACCACTGTTGGTCTCAACTGTCCTCGTAGCTTGAATTGCAGAGTTGACAAGCATTATGGCAGCCTTGCCCTTGACATCTTGATACCACTCTGCCGTATCTATTCGCCTATAAAACTCGGACAGCAAAAGGATGTCCACTTGATGTTCCGCCGCTGTCTGTAAGCACAAATCTTGGGCTATTCTTCCTCTCCTCAGATTTACCTGTAGGATTGAAGTTCCTTTCTTCGGCCCTGTCTTGGTGTTACCTTGCCGTGCTGTCATTGCCCTTGCTTGGCTCTTTTTGATGCTAATGCATCCCGAAACACTTTGCAACCTCCTGAACCTGGAATGTGCCCCTGGGCTCCATCAGGATATCCTCTTTCCTTACAGATAATGCATCTAGGCTCTTCCTGGCACTGTGCTGCTTTGTGCTCTTTATTTCCGCATTTCCAGCACATATCGCTTCTATCCTGGCCTAAGCAACCCCTTCTTACATGTCCGTATTCTAGGCATCTAAAGCACCTTAAGACCTCCAGTCGACGTCTAATTCTGGCTACAACCCAGCCAACTTTGATTCCTCTTTTACCTAGAAGCTTTAACCCTGGTATTTCTTCTGCTTCGACTATGGCCATACGCTGTCCCCTCGAATTAGGTCCAAGGATGTTTACTTTAGTGATACCAGTAGACTCTTCCCCTAGGTCTCTGCCGATGGCTTCCTTAACTTCCTCTTCCGTGGTACAAGCGTCGAGATCTAGGATTTCGATTTTCAGTTTGGGAGATACGCATCGGACGTCACCGCCTTCACCAATGGCTGATATTATCGCTGTATGCAGAGCTGCTTGATCCCGACAGTTACCTAATTCAATCAGCACACCCCCCTGCAGTGTCTTTCTAACCCCCCGTATCTCGGTACCAGTGTCTTCTGGTCGCACCTCTTTGCGAATTGCTCCCAGCACCTCCGCATAAGTCTTGCCTTCAACTGGCTTAATTATTATTGCCTTATTCCTTGCCCTTACTTCTTTCCTTTCCAGTTTTTTACCTTTAGGCCGTCGATCCTGTCCTATCCGGTTTGACCCAACTGCTGGAGATTGTGTCTTATTGTCAGCCACAGACCTTTTTTTAAGACCCTTTCCTTTCCGAACTACCATGTTCCACCTACCCGCCTCTGTCTCTACTTCTCCCTTCTCCTCAAGTGCACCCGTTGTCTCCCTGCAATGATCCTCTGCTTCAGGAGATGGTATCGAAGTTCTGGGCCTCTTTCGCGGGGGAAGATTTGTCCTCTCTTTAGGACTAGCCACCATTGGCATAGATGCCCTTTCTATAAGGCTCCCTATTGCATTCTGTCTTACCATTCTGCAAGCCAGTAGCACTTCTAACCCCTCTTCTATAAATATTAACCCGTTTTTAATGGCCATATTTACGTTTTTTTGTTTTCCGGCGGCTAGATTCATGTTTTTCAAAGTATCTCTAATAACTCGTAGTTGTTCCTCTTCATTCTTGTCCGCCTCCCTAATTTGTCCTGCCAGCCTTTTCACCTCCTTATCTATAGCAGCTTGTATCTCATCTGCAACTCCACCCTGCGTTTCGTCAAAAACATTCCCCTCTAGTTCTACCTCAGATTCTCTATCATTCCTCTGCGCTTCTTTAGTAGTTTCGCAGTCCCTTCTTTTTATTACAAAATATAATAAAATCGAATGACCATTCGAAAATTAGTACTTCTATTCATAGTGTTTCAAAATTAAAACTTGACCTACTCCTCGAGAGGTTTTAATAACTAAAGTTATTATTGTAGTCAAGATAATACAAACGTTTTAATTTAAACATTAAATGCTGTTTCATTACAAACTTAAAATATAATATCTTTGTAGTTTCAAAACACTATGGATAATTAAAATTCTCTACTATCACATGAATCAGTTCTTTAAGGAAGACAAACGATTCTTATAAATCATAATGAGAAATGTTTTAAGCATTCAAGTAGTTTTAACTAATGAATAATTTACGGCGTAATACATTTTATAAAAATTCCTAAGTAGTGTAAGATGTTATGATTTTATGCAATACATACATTTCATTTATATTTAAATATAACAAGGTTAGAGATTGCTCTATATATTGCTTTCCTTTTATACTCATTTTACAAAACGATTTTTAACATACTAAAACCCATTTATAAAAACGTATTATACAATAATGGAATTTAGTTTGCTTATACATTATCAATGTTTCAATATTTCTATTTGAAAAATTGTTATAACCTTTCAGCGTTTTTTTAATATACTGGAAAATAAATTTAATATTTCATTATTTATTCTTTATATACACTAAAATAATATGTTTTAAATATTATTATTTCAAACTACTAATTGATAACGTAATTGTTTAATTCAAACTTAGTGTATTATAAAACACAAAGAAGCATTATCAAAATCTTAATAATATAATATTATAAATGTCACAATCAAAAAGTGTCAAAATAATTCCTAACATTGGAGTGTTTTAAGTGTATAACGTACGTCCATATTCAAGGCAAATTTTAAAAAAAAATTCCAAAATACATAAAACTATGTGTTTTATATAACTCCGATCTTAATACTTTTTTATACTTTTTGACAGTAATCACTTCACTTGTAAGTAATTTTAACAAAATATAAGCTTTCCCCAGAGCACCTGTAATACGCATTAAACTGCCAACTTTGTAATCAAATAAAAACCCTTTCTTTAGAAAATGCTTGACAATACCTTTATGATCTCAACATATTTTCACGCTCTTAAGTAACTTCAACCAAAATGTAAACATTCCATGGGAATCGCAACCCTAGTCCAAACTTTAAAAAGTTAAATTATACAAATCGTAATGTTTTAAAGTTTTTTTTTTTTTTTTTTTTTTTTTACAAATGTCATAGATTGACAGACATACATTTAAAATATACATAAAAATAACCTAGGGTCTCAAAACATCAAAAAATCATTTTAAAAGTTTAGTACGTCCATGCAAATAAAATAGGAAAGTGAAATAAAAACTATTTAGGTTACACGTTATCCCTTAAAGTCGATGTCTACACAATTGTGTGTAAATTGATCAAGGACTGAAACTGTCGTTTAAGTTGTTGTTACTTAGTCACTTTTCAGGTGAAATTTTTCCTATCGTATTTTTGAATTTTGAAATACAATCGCAACTGATGTCTATTTTCATCTGATATTGGTAGAAGAAATTAAATTACAACAGTTAAAACCTCCTCTATAAAAAACAGTACGTGCAAAATATTTTGAACTATTTTTTTACAATTTACAATCGTCCATAACTTGCACGTATAACTTCTGAATTTTCCTCATGCCAAAGTTGAGATCTAGACGAACAAATTAGTACATGACTCGAAAAATAAATTATATAAGTTATTTAAAAATTTTAAAATTTGTGTGTGTTTTTATCGCTATAGAAGTTGCAAAGATTTTTCAATTTTCTACAACTTTGAAGATCTGAATATATATACTTAGTTAAAACAGTTTGAACAATATTGTTGGCAAAACCAGTTCCTTAATTAATTTCAAAATAGGGGCTGTTTAAAATATTTTTAGGTGTAACATATCACTCAAATACCCTGACGTAACTTATGGTGTATAGTTTGAAAAACTTCATCCAATGTTATACACTTTGGAAACTTAATTAAAAACTAGAAAATTTTAATTACTTGTGTTATTGTAATTTGAACTCTTAATTTTTGGAAAAACAGATTCTACCGAAAACGTACAAACAAAGCGAGAATTTTCAATAATATTCGTAATACGTAGAATATATTTGATTCTAAATCTGGAAATGGGTGCAATTCTAAACAACATATTTACTGCGTTTTTGTAATATTACTTTGAAACTATAAAAAACGCCATAAAAGTCTACAATTACAATTTACTTCATGTGCTTCCTTTATTTTAAAAAAAAATGTAATCAAGCTCACCTCATTTCGACATTTTCTTTCGGAGATAATTCGATAAGGTACCTTTTCTTGTTGATTTGTTGAATTCAGAATTGTTAAGTTTTCAATGTTGTGATTATCGTGTATATGTGTGTGTCAATGATAATTTATTTAAAGAATAAGTGCAAAGGTTCTGTCAATTTGTGTAGCTTTTAGTTTAACTTTTGAAGTGTCTTAAAAATTATTGTCAAAGTAAGTTCACAGTTGCATTTTCTCTGGGAAAGCGAGTAGAAAATATATACGTAACGCCGTTTTGGGATATTTTAATATTTATAAAGTACAATAAAACTAAATAAAAATAGTTCTTTCAGAACTTAGTCATTTTACACCAACTTCCAATTTCACAACGTAATATCACCAGTCTATTTGTTATTAATTGTATTAATAAATGGTTTAGAAGTCAAAATGTATGTAAAATCGGTAATTTTTTTCATTTAGAATCACCAGCTATGAAATGCCGTGTCTTAAAAACTGAATGTTTAAATGAGGTCATCTCTTTAAAGCAATTTTTTTACATACAATTTTTTTAAACTACAACTGAACAAAAACGATTTTTCACGTGTTTCCAGTCAAAACCGTTTCTCAAAACTGAAAAATGATTTATTTGCTACTAAACACGAAAACACTTTAAAATATACCATAAATATATTTTTGGTTGATAAGACAATTTCACGTCCTTTTGAAGACAAGTCTACATTTATATGTCCTACAACGAATATTTTTTTAATTATTTAAATAAAGGTTTAATACATACTATAATAATAAAAACAAATCGTAATAATCTTTCTAGTTGTTGAAATTTTAGTCAGAATTCATAAATATATGAGCAATACTTTTTATGAATTATGTTTTGAATTCGTTTAAAAATCATATTAAGTATTTTTCTTACTTGTATTTATTTATTGGATTCAGATTTGAATTCTACTCACGATGATACTAAGAGCTAGAACGTCAAGTATTTATAAAATAATTAAAATAAATTCACATTGGATCACATCGGTGTGTCAACTGCGTACTGAGTTATTGTTAGAATGTTACAGGATTGCTAAGATACAACCATTATCTTACCTTAAGCTTAGGCTTTAGAATTGATAAAGAGCTTCTAACTTTTCTTAAAATATCAAAATATTCTATTAACATATAAAAGCAACATTTCACGTTTTTGTAAAAAACCCTTGGCTCACATAAAATTGACAAATTCGCTTCATCCTTTCAACCACTATGTCTATGTTTGTGTATATAACAGTTGCATACATATGGTGGAACAAAGGTAATGAAATCTCCCCCGGGGCGCTAACCAAGGCCACTACTCCCGCATTGTGGTTAGTCAACCCTCATAACCACAGCATATTTTTTTTATTCCTACAATGAGAAGAAATACATCCTTCCACCCACAGAGCTGCATACTGCACTCCTAACTGTATGACAATGATTTAAACATAATTAATTATACTTATGAAAATAGTTAATTGTATGAAAACAACGTTGTCCGTTGTGTTATTAATATTAAGACTATAATAGTAACTATCAAAAAGAAAGAAAATTAGAAAGAAATATAATTTTTCTGTAATATCTAATAATTTGTATACAAACAGTCTTTTGGAACATGTTTGACCGAATGAAAACATAAGTTTTAGAGTGAAAACCTTAATCAGTTTTAGCAAAACATTGCCCACAGTTTGTCACTCATAAATCTTTCAACAATTTTCAAATATGATTTCAAAAATTGGATTTGGTATAATTGCTTTTAAAAATTACCAATATCATCAAACATTTTCAAGGTATTTGGTGGTACTTAACATCATTTTAAAATATAATTTTTATATTCAATGCACAATTAAGATGCCTATGAACGACATTCCAAAATATTTTAGGTTGTCATTTTGAAATGTGCAATATAAGAAAAAAAGTTTATATTATACCAAAATCTTATGTTTCTTATAAAGACCTTATGTTTAAAATGAGGTATACCTTAATCAGTATAATCATTTGAAAATGTGTATAAAACCCACTACCCTTACTATATATACCTATTTGAAGTTCTCTAAAGTTATAAAACTAAAGTTAAAAAGCGTATGTTATGACAAATTCTACACTTTTTTCAATGAATTTTAAAGTAAGTCTACATGTATTATCAATTGAAAATTTAGAGCAACAGAACAACACTCACTTTGAAGCTCCACAAATTCTGAAAAATATTTTCTATAAATTATTCATACGCAAACTATAAAGATAAAACTACACACAAAGCTTCTACCTCAAACAATTTACTCAATGCAAATTAAATATCATACTTATGGTCTGAAACAATCCAACCCGTCATCTAAATGTTAAGTAATCACTTTAAAATACCATTTTGCTGCTATTATTGCTCGATTGTACAATTATTGGAAAAGTTCGTGGAAGTAGGTTTGTAAATTTCAAAATTGCTGTCAATTTCTTTTCCAACGCTTATTTTTTCAGTAATGTTTTACTTACAAGTCCTACAATACATCACATTATATACTTTTGAATCCATATTAAACCAAATATTTTTCCTACAATAAAATGTAAGAGATTTATTACTGAAAATCCTTAAAGTGTACAAAAATAATGTCCCGGCTTTGAGTTTATAGAGTAATATTTATTCTGTAGTTCTGCACATGAGCAGAACCTTATAATCCTCCACTCAACGCCAACTTGTTATCGCCTTAAATACATTAAGTGATTGTGACGAGAAGACTGATTTACAAAATGGAAGACTTGGCCAATTACGCTAACCGGATTAAAAGTCAAAAAGCCCAATTAAATCAGGTTTCACTTTGATGTCATGACTTAGCAAAGTTCAGACTTTGTGTTACTAGAGATAACTTTTGAGGGAATAAAACCAAAGTATAATTAATATAATGTGATCTTCAGTAAATATAGAACTACACGTGAATTATGAGAATGTGTTTTTGTTATTATAGAGTTTTATTTAGTGAATTGCTTGACTGACTGTTTGATTGATGGAAAGAATTGCTGTTTGATTCATCACTATACACAATCCAAACTGTTACTTTAAAAAAGTAGTGTTTCTAACGGTCCCATCTTGTTTATCTTACACTTATATTCTAGCCAAAGATATTATGAAATGAAATGGCACACACAAATTATACACAGTTTTTTTACTCACACTTAAACAAAACTAAATAGTACACACACAAATTGGCGCTGCTATGATTTCAAAATTTCAGGTCCCAAAGTCTTTTGTCAAAAAGTTAAAATTAACCGTGATATTTTTGGTAGAAAGTGGGTCTTCAGTTACGACATGATGAAATATGAATTATGACGAAGGTTATTGCTCATTTTGGTATTTTACCATATCTATTGTATGAGTTTCTTTTAATTTAACAGTACATTGTTTACGGCATACCTTATCTTTTGCCAAAATTTCAACAATATAGCTGTTGCTAGTTTCATGACATTTCTAATTCTAAAATAGTGAACATTTTATCCTTTTGACCAATAAACTGTAACATCCTAATTCAAAATTACATCTGCAAAATAAATTCATTCACTCGTCTCTCCATATTCAACTTCCGTCCCTTGACAGATGCTGGCACCTGGCGACATTCTCCAAAACTAAGCATCGCATGACATCTAAGTGCAAAGTACAACGGCTGGCCAGCCTAGCTGTCTAAATACCCGTTGCCAGTCTATCTGAAATTACTCACGATGTTCTACATTCTGTTATAAGCTCCGTCAGACATTTTTTTTTTTTTTTTCTTGTTCTCAAAATTACAACTCAGTTTCTAAACGACATGTTAAGTTACAGTTTGTGCGCTTTAGTTTTTTTTAAAAATGTTAAATAAATTATTATTTTTCACGGCACAAGCTCACGTGAACTGCGACAGGATTTTCCAGGTATTCAGCTTTACAGATTTTATCATATCTTAAATTTTGTTAATGCTTTAAAATATTTTGTTAATTATCATGTATTCTTTAAAATATGTATTTCATGTTTTATTTAATATTCAATGTTCTTTTGAAACTGAATGATTATAAAAATTTTCTTTTCTTAAGACATACTTTACAAAACCTTGCAAAGGCACATTTTGAGTTTTGAACAATTATGTGAAATAGGTGCAAACTAATGTTGAACATTAAATGATCAGAATATCTTATTGAACATGTCAAATATAAAACAATTAGAGAAATCTATTCTAAATCAGAAAATTTCGTTTTACAGACTTTTGCAGATCTTTGCAAGTCTTATACAAGCTTTGTTTTACACAAAACTAAATATATATAAATAGATTTATAATCATCTAAGAAGCTTTTAATTACAATCTTAACGAATTTCTGTGATACAATCAATTTTCTTTAATTTTGACAAATAACCAGATATTTGCTTTAATAATGAACATTAATGCTACAACATGTCTGATTTTGCACAGACGCTAAAAAACATGTTTTTTGCTATAGCTAATACGCTGGTAGAAGAAACTCAGCAATTCTTGCCTCAGATTGCATAGACCAGCTAAAGATCTAAACATGTATCGTCCTGTTGGCAAAACACGTTTTTTTTTAATATACCTTCAGAGTTTCAAGTGCACAAAAGTGATGTTAAAAAAAAACTGACTTTACAAAACTTTAATTAAATTCATATTGTACATGTGCCTAAATTGCTTCAGCGAATATGTGTTTTTTTTTTTTAAGCTATCTTTTAGATGTAGACTTGTGTAGTTATTTATAAAATATATAAAAAATCATTGGGTGGAGCCTGCATGCAAACTTTCGGTCCTAACAACCTCCAAGAGGTTATTTTCTAAATTAATATAATTGACGTCAATTAATAAAATTTAATATTCAAAATTTTCATTTCTTTTTTTTAATAAACTTCTCATTTTTATAATAAATTCTTTATCTAAAACATATATATTTATTGGCCAATATAGCATTTAAGAAATTTATCAAATAAGTAATATTATGTAACTGTTTTGAAAAACTATCATCTCATAAAGTCAAAGGGGGGGGGAATAAATATCAGTATCTTTTCATCTTTTTTTATTCTAATTGTACATTAAGGGCGTATAATCTTTTTTTTTGGATTAATTATAATCCTGTTAATTGTTAAGCAGTGCTCATTGTCTTTTGTTAAATTTTGTAACTATAAAATATATAAATTAAAAAGGGGGGATAAACTTTCAGAATCTATTGATTAATTTTTTTTTTATTTTTTAAATTATAATATTTTACATTAAGGGCGTGTAATTTTTTTAATTATAATATTGTTAATCATAAGCTGTTTATGATGATTTGTCTCAGGATGTCTTTCTAAGTTGTAAATGATAAAATCTGAACCGTCGAAATTTCTTTTGTTTAAATAAATTTGAGCCTTGTTAATTACTAAATTTGTCTTTGTCTTTTTTTACTTTTCTTTTTCAAACATTGTTACCATTTTGGTTCCGCCTTTTCTTAAATTTAAGTCCCCTGGTAACAAAACCTGAATTGGAATGTTCCAAGTTCAATACTGTTAGTTTTTTTTCTTTAGAAGCAATTTTTTGAGGACATTTGATAATAATCAATTTTTTAATTTCAAAATTCTCGCACAGTAGAAGAGTTGAGTGCCTTAAATGACGGCTCCAACCATCAAAAGAAGATATTTTAAAACATATCAACTACCTGCAAAGAGAGTTGCTTCCTGCTCTAATTTTCCTAAATGAAGCTCTTAATTAATATTGGAGTTCAGATGTTGCATGAAGACTTTGTGAATATAACATCGAAAATATTACAATTTGTTCTTTGAAATCAAACTAAATATTATTGGAATAATATCAAATTTAATTGTATTAACGGGTAGTTAAAACTCAATTCCCAAGTTAAAATAGAGTATGTAAGGATCTTTAATTAAATAATAGTGAATGATATATCAATATTTTTTTCAAAAATAGCGTGCCAAAAAAATTAATACGAAAATGTTTATAGTTAATATAAGCAGACATTTCACTAAAGGAGGTCGTAAAAGCTCTTAATATCCATTACTGAAAATTACAATATTGTTCCTATAAATTGAGTGAAAATCAGGGTTTTACTGGTTCAAGCATTTTAAATTTTCAACCGATTAACTAAATTATAAAACACCAATAAAATAAACTATTACACATTTCATTGTATTTGTTAACGTATAATAATAATTAAACATACTTAATGTTTTCAATAATCTAATAATTGATTTAATCCAATTTGTTGTAAACCTCGTATACATCTCACTAATATATTCTTTAATCTTATTAACTCCTTTCAACCCTAAATATCTCAACTTCGACGTAACTGAAAGTTCTCCAATTATATCTATAGATAAAACTATTCCATTTAATTCTCTGCTTTTAAAAATTATACTTACATCAATAGATTAACACACATCTTATAAATATCCAAGTCAATATTCATACATCCTCTTTAATATCTATAAAATCTGATTTGTTAATATTACAACTCGAATTTACATATTTTGATAATATCGAGTACTCACTCACAGTGAGTTCACTGTTCATAATTCTCCTATTATTTCTTTCCGATACATTGAAAGAACATTCGTTTTGGATATTTCCTGCATATTCAGTATCCCTACTGATATTCACTATAGTTCGTTCATCCGAGTTTTTAGATTACTCCTTATTTTTAATTGTCAGTTTCTAGTAAGAGGCCCATTCCAAAACACCATGCCATAAGTATTTTAAATATTCTTTTCATGTTCCCTAATTATAAAACCCTTAACACAATGAAAATATATTCATAATATTTTTGAACCACTTCATAACGATGTAGTTTAATTTTGCTATAATACCAAGATCAAAAGGGAAACACTTCAAAGCAGTGGTGGTGGCGAACAAAGTGCGGTTTAGAGGTTGTACATGTGTATTGATTCATTGTAAATATGTTAACAATATGTCTACTTTAATGACAGGTGTATTTTGTTTTGTAATATTTTAACATATAAATATCAATTTTTGAAAAATATATTTTCAAAATGACTTTAATAAATATGATTTCACTAAAGATGAATGTATAATAACATACACTAAATATAAATTTCATTGTTAAATATAATTTTTTTTTATATTTGTATTCGTTATTTACCCACTTATTTATTCTCTGTTATTTATAAGTTCAACTTTTGGTCAATACTTTATATATATATATATATATATATATATATATATATATATATATATATATATATAAATAAATATCTCGTAGAAAATACCTATCAACTTAACAAAAATTTTACTAAATTAAAATTGCGATAAGTATTATAGAAACATCCTTACAACCCCCCCCCCACACACACAAAAGCAAAACTTAAAAAAACTTAAATGTATTAGTTTTTTTTGTCAGGTGATATCGGTCAGGAAAGAGATTAAAATAAAGTAGAAAGCAATTTATAAATTTTATAAATACAAATATGTCAACATTGGCCAAGCGAGCGCCTGTAATAATGAAGAAATGTGTCAAGTAGCATGTAAAAAAAAACTTTCTTAATAATTTATAAAATACTCAAATCATACAACAACATATAATATATAATGATTTTTGTCTAAATCTTACGTTTTTGTAGATATATTTTTATGTTTTAGTATATGTTAAGTTACAAATCTACAAATTTTAAATTTCGCAAATTAATAACGAGGTTATTTTGACAATATTATACCTAATCTGAATCGGACAAACAAATAGGAGTAAATATATTTATTAGCCATGACATGGGCAATAAATGAAACATCAATTGAACAAGCTAATAGGATTGTTTCCTAATACCTAAAAGTCAGTGAATTTTCTTCAGAAATATGAAAATATTTTATGTTTATACAATTTAGCCTATATATTGAAAGTAAAAATCAACAACATTTGACATATGAAAAT
The DNA here is from genome assembly GCA_963513935.1 of Aphrophora alni. Taxonomy (NCBI): domain Eukaryota; kingdom Metazoa; phylum Arthropoda; class Insecta; order Hemiptera; family Aphrophoridae; genus Aphrophora; species Aphrophora alni. The sequence goes on from OY740775.1 coordinate 10,071,176, forward strand.
AAATAAAGTTAAGTTGATAAAATTGCGGACAACGCAGTAAATCACTATTTTGTATTTCCTGTTAACATAAAATACTATTAAACTAATTTACCCTAATTATATTCATGCATAATATTTTATATATATATATATATATATATATATATATATATATATATATATATATATATATATATATATATATATATATATATATGAGAAGTAAAATAAAGAACTTCCCTTTAGGAAAAATCTGTAATTATTTACTCTATCTTTACATCCAGAGAAGGAGAGACTTTGTACAAGACTGTATGAACAATTTATATAACTTTACTGCAATACACTATAGATTGAGGGGGTGCTATGAAGAAAACTCCAGTAAGTCAGAAGATAACTATTCTTGTACCACGTATTTCGTTTACATATCTCGTAAAACTATTTAAGGAACAATTTTAAGCCATTTGAAAACTGTCTAAAATTCTTCTACTATCTAAGATTATACAGCTTAGATTATATAATTTTCCAAATACAATCTAACAGTTATGAGTGTAAAACAATAGTGACGGTTTTGTAAATCCTGGTGTTCGGTTTCAGATATTTTATTTGAGTTTAAGTTACAATGCGATGATTACGTTAATAGTGTTAAATCCCCTTCCTCAATAAGATTATGTTTTAGTTTCATTTGAAATAATTACCTGTTGTTTGCAGTCTCTAATCCTGATTCTATTTTATTTTGCTATTTTTCTGTGTCAAGTAACTTAAAAAGAAATATCAAACTCGACATAAGCGTCTAAATATACAAAAAGTTAGTCATTAAACTAGTATAATAATCAAGATACAATTTATTTACGACTCCTTTTTGAAAACATAACGATTACAAAATATAACACTACCATAATTAAGTTTATCTTTTGTTACCAAACAATAAGACATGTTAAAGATTTTTATGTAGTCCATTTTATAAAACGTTCAGCTCTACCTTTATGTGTTTCTTCAGAATAAAAGAAAGGTGTAAAGGGTTAATAATTATTTTAGACTTAAATCATGTACTACCATATTAAGGCACCAAAGTGTATTATTAAATTTTATGTATACACCCGTTTTTAATTTATACTTTACTTTATAACCATTAAAATTTTAGGAAGTGAGTAGCATAACAATCATTTTATCTCTCACACACTTCCACTCTCCAGGAACATGTAGACAACAGACACATACACACTCTCATACTTGGTTGTAAAAAATAATTTTCGGAAGTTCTATTCAATTAATAGAATAATAATAATTACTTTTTAAAAGATCTAAGGTTTAAATTTAAGATATTTTCAATATAAAAAGAAATTATTAATTAAAAAATATAGAAAAATTAGGTGCTGTTCAGCCTTTAGAGTCGACCAAAACTATTTTAATACGAGAAACGAGGTGGATTGGTTTTATGTTTGGGTGTGGTGCTTATTAATGTTTACGTTTATAAACATACACAAACAACTTTTTCACCAAAACCCTTGCCATGACCTTCAATAGAAAATTATTTGTATTTGTTGCGGATGGGTCACTTTCAATAACTTTTAAAAGAAATACCGTAATTATTACAAAACTAATTTTTATTTAGAAATTATTGGAGACAAGAATCGATTTAAAATATATATATATATATATATATATATATATATATATATATATATATATATATATATATACATTTTACAAATAATAAAGTATATGAGACTGAAAAAAAGGGCTCTACAAAAATGCATTTTTCTCAAAATGCATAATATATTAAATCTCTATATTAAATATTTATAAAAATATTGTAATAAGAAAATCAAACTCTACAAAATAAACAGCGCTTACACATTCATCATTCTGAAACACCTATCTACAAAATATAATGTACGTCGACATCTTTCCAAAAATGTCTGTATAATATTCTCAGACGAAAAAACATTTTCTACTTTAAGAAGTTTTTCCATATGTTTATCTTATGAGAAGTTGGTATACAAAGGTAGAACTCATTTAAATTTCTTGTGATTTTATTTGTAATATACTTTTTATATTTTGAACGATCATTACCTAATCAAGTATAGCATAAGCTTCATTCGCTTGTGTAATAAACGCATCTAGAGAGTAAATCGCATTTGATATCAATCGGATTTTTAATGCCAACTAACCATGTTAATTTTCGTATTTTACTACTTATTCACGATTCGCGATTGCTTTACTCTTTGACTCATTGGTTTGAATATTTAAAGTTGATATTTTACGAAGTTTGAACAAACTTGAAGCTACATATAATCATATAACCCTTATAATCATTTATAAGTTTCCAGGGTAACTGATTCAATATAATATTTGTAAGAAATATCTCAAACATGAATCAATGAACCCTAACTTTCGTCTTAGAAGCTTGATTTAAACAAATACAATGTATTCGTTCTATATGTTTATGGTGCAAACATTATACATTTTAAAATATGGCGTCACATTAACACCATCGAACTTACAGAGAGACTACCAGTTTTGGTTCATTTTTATTAGATTTTTTGGATGAGAATCTAAGAAAATTTGTGCAGTGGTTATGCACCTAATTTATTTTCATCACCAATGGGAAACACGCGCTTAACGATATTTTCTGAATTATACTCTTGTTATGTTTTATGGTTTGTGAGGAGAGAAAATCTTCACGCTGAAGTTTTGACCTAATAGGTTAATCGTTAAAAGATGAACAAGTCCAATTATAATAACTCCACTTTGAATATCGTAGATACTTTCAGTTGGTGTTTTCATATTATAAAAGAAAACTTTTTATTTGGATAAAACGGCATTTATTTGATGGGTTTTATTATAAAAGTCTATTGCTTCCGGTTAAGGGTTAGTATCACTTAGACTAATTATATATTGTAAAAAGTTCTAAAACCTAAATTTTAGGAATTAAACATTGTACAAGTTATGATCTAAACATTTTATATTTTTAAGGCATAGTGAGAAAAGTATTATGGTGGTGAAGAAGTTACAATATCATGTAAAAACATGTGTTTAATAATGTCTGTCCTTCTAATTTTGGCATTTTTGTATCCTACTATTAGTCGAGGAACGTTAACTTTTAAGACATTTTTCACGATATATTAACTTTCGTTTTGATGTAAATATCATTTTAGATATAAATTAGTAAAAGATTCGTTTAAACAAGTATAAACACCCCATAAAATACATTTTATAAACAAAACAAATATTTCAAAATGTTGAAGTACTGTTAGGCTGAAAATCGAATCAGAAAAACAATCGAAAAATGCACAACATTAAAAATTTTCTATTAGAAAAGTTGTTATGAAATATTCCTTTTAAAATGTTTTAGTTTTTAGAAACTGATTCCAATTTTAATTCATTTCTTTGATATAATATTATAAAATCATATGCTGAGCTTCTTTTTGCTAAACTTTATGACTGTCTAATGAAGACAGGGAAGAAGGAAGACTCCCTCCCCGTCAAAGCAACCCGATGAGTGGTAACTAGGTACTTAATGAGTCTCTTCATATAAATCAACTATAAGCAGTTTTACTGAAACTATATAGACGAAATTGTCCTCACTCGCTAATTTACACGCGTTGAAGATACAGTGAGACAAATCCTAATTAAACTCTATCTGGTTCAGTTAAAAGTCCTGCATTCTATGGTAAGGCAACTATAGGCCTATTGTTATCATTTAACATAGACACTTGTGTGGTCTTATTACATATAAATTTTTACCATAAAATCATTATGAATTGGTCTAATTTCAAAATATGAAGCCGGGATTAAGAAATTTTCCATTGGATTCTTCATAATCGGTAATTTATACCTTATCAGATAAGTGTTTTTAGTTTTTTTATGATTTACGTCTGATTTTCGTCCGTTTGTCGACTGTCAGTTTTACAGCCCAAACAATTGTCAGATTGCCATCATATTTTGCCTATATTTTCATAAGGGCTGGAAAGCTCTCCTACAAACAACATTATAATTTCCTCTAAATCGGTTCAAATTAATTTGATTGTAATTTGTTATGATGTAACTTCTATGGATGAAATCCAAACGTAATGGCCTTCATTTTCATACAAATACCTGTTATGAGGTTTAATCCTTGGATGATAAAGAACATGACCGAATTACGATTTCTAAAAATGAAATGATTACAAAAACTCAAAATAACTGACTGTTACACCCACATTTCCGTATTTAATCAATTTTGTGAAGCTTGAAGCTCTGACTAAACGACCTTTTGTCAATACATGGTTAGGTAAAAACGTACAGTTGAACACAAAACACTCAACTAAATACGTGTCCTATAATGTGAGAGAATTAAGTGAATTCCAAATATTTGTTTTTTTTTAAATCCTTACTCAAAGAAAAGAAACAAATGAAAAATACGGTCATTATTTCAAAATCATTAAAAAAAAAAAAAATAAATAAATTGAAAAAATATTGTTAAAGAGGCTGATGCCAATCATTGCGGATAGAAAGCTTATCCCCGACCATCAGTTTGGTTTCAGGCTAGGCTATTCTACAGGGAGACCAAGTCCATAGGATTACGAGTGTAGTGGAGAATGCGCTTGAGAAAAAGGAAACATTTGCAAGTGTCTTCTTGGATGTGGCAAATGCCTTTGACAGAGTTTGGCATGAGGGACTGATGTGGAAACTACAAAGTGATTTACCAAGGCAATACTGCACAATACTGAAGTCGTACTTAACTGATAGACACTTTCGAGTGAAGTACGAAGGTGAATACTCTGGACTGAAGAGAATTTCGGCAGGGGTTCCACAGGGCATTGTGTTGGGCCCAGTCATATACCTGTTGTACACAAGGGATCTTCCTACACTAGAAGAATCAATAATTGGTACAAATGCAGATGATACTGCGATTCTAGCAACCGATAAAATACCTGAGGAAGCAGTAACAAAGCTCCAGAGGGCCACCGATGAGGTGTGTAAATGGACCAAAAAAAGGCGAATTGGTCTTAACGAAGCAAAGTCATTAAATCTTAGCTTCACAAAGAGCAAGTCCAATCATCGGGTCACAATTTTAATAAATTCTGTTCCAGTTCCCTATGCTAATTCGGCTAAGTGCCTGGGATTGACACTGGATGTAAAACTCAAATGGAAAGAGCATGTCAAAAAGAAAAAACAAAAACTAAACTTGAAGTTAAGGAAAATGTATTGGCTGCTTGGAAGACAATCACAACTGTCAATACACAACAAGCTATTGATTTATAAGCAGGTCTTAAGACCATTGTGGATCTACGGAATTCAGCTATGGGGCTGCACTAGCAAGACAAATGTAAATATCATTCAAGTGTTTCAAAATAAAGTGCTTAGATGTATAGTGGATGTACATCGGGAACGATAATCTACATAGGGACCTGCAGATAGACCTAGTCAGTGATGAAATAAAAAAACAGGCAAGGAAGCATAAACAACGCATCATTCAACATGAACACCATGAGATACAGGGACTGTTGGATGTCACTCGGGTGGAGAGAAGACTGAAGAGAAATAAAAAAAAATAAAATTTTAAAAAAATTACTAATTTCATATATGGTATTTATAAAATTGAAAAAAAATGGTGAAAAAATATTGCACAGACCCTCTCTCTCACACCTATCTCAAAAATGTCTGTTCGTCAGTTATGAAAATTATCCATATAGGCCCTACACCGTCTATGAAATATATGTATATATTTAAATAAATGTTTAAACTTGCTTCGCTCGACCCACGTCCTCAAGGTATGTCGTATTTGAGTTTGGCTTAAAAATTAATCTCCACATTTCACTAAAATTTGAACGAAATCGTTAGAGGCGATTTTGAGAATTTAAATAATCTATAACAGCCCCTTTTTGGAATTTTACCTATACCTTGCGAACCGCCAAGTTTGAAGAGATGACGACGAATATATTTCGTTCCGGTCCTTAGATGATACAACGGAGCACAGTTCAATAAAAATCCTTAATGCCAAGTTGAAGAAACACGTTTTTTCATCACGAGAGTTATCCCGAAATTTCGTGATATTAAAAAAGTCCAGAAATATATTTAAAACTAATTTATATTTTTTTTTACTTTATAAATATCTAATTTCAATAAACAAAGTATTTTTTTTATTCTGTCTGCAACAAAGACAGAATTTTAAGTATTTCCGTTTCCTTAATGTGCAGAATTACTGAATATCCCACATGTGGAATTAGAGTTCTTGAGGGAATAAAATCAAATTCTTGACATACACCTGCTATGATGTTATGATAGGACGCGAATGTTTTTAATTATTCTATTTGTATCCGTCAGTTTACCAATCTCGACTTTGGGAGTGATATGCAAAGTGACTAAAAGGACTTGTAAATTATACATAAGCAGTAGTAACTTAAAACTGTTTTAAACTACCACACAGTTTCAAATGATATGAAACGATACATTGATACCGATAATTTGATAACGATCATTTGAAGTGTCACACTTGTACGTTGAGGTTAACATGACGGTCAAGATATCGATGCAGAGTTTGTTGCGGGTTAATTAGATTCTCAAAGTATTTTGTAATGACGCCTGTCGAATATAAAGTGGTCTACAATCCATACGTGAGGACCAATTATAATCAAATATGGTATATTTGGTATTTTATGTAAAAAACCATAATTCCCCACTTGGTTCATAAAAAAATATTTAAGTACTGTAAGTGGGTTTTCGACTGGTAAAAGTCGAATCCAGCGTGCGGCAGAGTATGAAAGAATCTGTTCCTATTATACACCAAGAAACTGTGACGAACTACCGCTCTCACCTATCACTTCTATTTATCACTCACCTTTATATTTTAACTAGCTCTCTTAAAACGAGACAGGTTATCGAAAAAGTAAGCCTGGGCAAGACAATACTCATTCGGCCTATTTGGCAGTCCTAGTTGTAATTTTTTCTATTACTAATAATTATTTAATATTAATTATTGTATTCAGGGTGGGAGTTAGGATACAATGAATGGAAGGTTGGGGGAAATACCCGGCCTGGGCAATGACCTATTGTTCCTATGGTCATTGCCCAGGTCGGGTATTTCCCCAACCTTCCATTCATTGTATCCTATCTCCCACCCTCTAGTTTTAAGGTTTTCTGGGTTTTTTTCTTTCTTTTTTCTTCAGTCTGTAATACGTTCCCACCCTCTAGTTTTAAGGTTTTCTGTTTTTTTTTCTTTCTTTTTTCTTCAGTCTGTAATACAGCCTCGTCAATCCCTTAGCAGGCGAAACCATTGGTCGGCTAGAGTAATTAAAAGTGGATATTACAAAATAAATAAATTGTGTTTTATTATCTTTAAATTTCTTTACGTGTTTATGGAACAAGCAATACAGGTCTAGGTTGTTATTTAAGAATATATATTTTTAAAGCTGTGTTTATCGTTCTTTTTCAATGTTTGATAGGCAACTACTGAACTAACTTTGTGGTGACGTTTAGTTTTTGGAATGGGAATTTAGAAATTTTTAGCATTTTTTTACATTTTATTTTTTTTCCATCGTTTACTTCTTAATTATATTTAACTATTGTTTATAAAAAATGTAATTTTATTTTTTTAAATTACATTTCATTGCATACAAAAACAGGTTTATATCAATAAATTGCCTGTAAATGAAACTGATATTCACTGAAAAGTTTACAAAACCTTAACAATATTAATTTATAGCCAGCAGTAAATCTCTCAGATACATGATCACTTCTCTCTACACTCTTCAGGCCATGTCAGGACTTTCCATCAAACTCCGTACACCCCCTTTCAATCTCCGTCGTTCAACCATTTTGTCGCTCCATCATTTTCACGCCAGCCCGTCTTCTACTCCATTTATTATAGTCACGTCGTTAATTTCAAATACGCCATTTTACACAACACCTATATCTCACATCGATAGGTATTCATACAGAACTTTCTTAATAGTGAGTGCAATCGCGGAAGCATATATAAACAGAGATTGTATTAGATTAAATGAAGTTACTTTTAAAGTTCTTAGTAATTTAGTATATGAAATAATTACTTACAGTAAGTCATATCATATCCGGGTCTATATGTCAGTTCACCTATAACATTTATATATCTACCATATTCATTTTGTCGGAACTATGTTATGCAGAACTTTATGGGAAACTGTTGAGGTATTTTTAAATTTATAAGAATTTGAAAAATATTTTACTCTTCATAGTCTCGCCAAAACAAAATCCCATTTTTGAGGTATGGGTCAAACATAAAATCATCAAAGAAGAACTCAATGACAGTTTGATGATTTCATTGTACAATTTGAAGATTAATTATGGAAATAATATCCCAAAACTGCTTATAGTCTAAGTAACAAAACATTACATTTCAACAGTGATTGCCAAAAACAATATTATATATTGACCATAGTTATTAAAAATGTATAGCCTATTTAAATTATATTTTACACATTTTTTTTTCAATCCCATTAAGGTAGCCCGTATATGTTTGAACTATTTACCCCCTCCGCACGGTGCGAAGTGTGTTAGAACTGCAGTAGAAATATGATAAAACATATCTGAAAAAAAAAATTAGTTGTATAGTAGAAAGAAGTTTTGATTTAAAATGTGGACTTAAAATTTGGTCTATTGTACAGCTGGGAAAAAATAAAATTTTATTATTGGAAAATGTTCTTAAAAGACGTAAATTTCTTTTACATACGGTTTCAAAAACTTATTTGTATCGTAAACATTAAATTTCTAAAATATTTGTTTTTAAGTAGTTTGGCCTGTCTTGATATATACGTATTTAAAATGATAAGTATTGTAACAATTCGCTAATTATTTAAAAAATGGAATATGCAATATTTAAATAAAAATAATTAAATATGGTAAAGTTAGCCAAAACACCACTAAATAAATTTTAAAAAAAATTGTCAAAGAAAACTGTTGATTTTAAATATTTAATAGTTTAATAAATTTGTTAAGATTAAGTTACAAATCTAATATACAATGTTAAACGTGCAGTGCAAAGAAGTTAAAAAAAAAAGAAGAAAAAGATATTTTCAAGACAACAAAGCTAAACCTAAAATATTCCTTTGTTAATAAAATTTAAAAATTATTACCAGTTTGATATAGATTCCAGAACAAAGCAGACCTATTTTCTCGAACAGTTATAAAATTAAAGAAAAGTTTCAGAATAGTTTTTTTATGATTAAGATTGATTATTCAACTTATTAAAGTTATTGAGAGAAGATGTATTACAAGTAAATACAGGTTATTGAACAGGACTCTATATATGGGTGAGATAAATCCATTTATTAATTTATTATGAACTATGCCAATACTTAATACTTATCTATTTTTTGTTATGAACAAATAATTTAATAAGGGCATTGATTATTAGTCATTAAAAAAAATAACAGTGTTAAAGGGGATTGAATGTTGACCAAGTAAAGACTTATTTATTCAGTTATAAAATATAACCAAAGAGCTAACTTTTAATCAACTTGAACTTAATATATATAATTGATACAAAGTGAACAATAACCAATTATTAGTTGTATATATGGACTGTGAATTTGAATATATATAAACTGTTATAAATCAATAATTTAATTATTAATACTTATAAATTTGAACTTTAAATGAACCCTAATTCATATTCATGTTTATATATTATAATTGTTTTATGTATATAATTTTTTCATTACAAATATTTAAGGTATATGAATTTATTGAAGTGTAATGGTTTGGACTGTGCCGGCGAGAACTTTTTTTAATTATTCAACCTGAGATTAAGTTTCTTGAGCTTTATAATATCTAATAAATAAAATTATTATTATTTCCATTGTTATAATCAAATAGTTATTTATTTCAATAATTAGTTAATAATTTAAAAAAATAATAATTAAATAACTTATTAAATATTAAGACATTATATTTTGGGCAAAATTAGTTCAAGGAGAAAATTATAAATTACATAAAATTATATATTACATTTGGCACCTCAACGTAGGGCAATATTAATCAAATTTTTATATTAATAAGAATCTTATATTTCAGTATATAATTCATGTTCCAAGAGATGACAATTAATTTAGTTACTTTGGGTGATTTTTAATTTGCAAAACAGTTAAGTTTATTTAAATTAGTTTGACCTTATGCCGTATACCCAACAATTTCTACTGTTGAGAAAATTAAATTAAGGACATATCAAAGTAGTCTAATTAGTCAATTTCTGTTAACGGACTTATCACACACAATATTTCACCTTTGATCAGGGACCATCTAAATGGATAATTGCGAATAAATGTCGTCATACATATGGTGTTAGAAGGTAAATGTTGAAGAAACCATCACTCCCCAAGAAGGGTGATAGACATACGGTTACGAAATACGCAGAGATAACCTCGCGTCTGGGTAGAATTTCAATAAAATTTAAAATGAATTAGTTTGCGTCAGATGTTGAAGAAATTATTTTTACGTTACTTATCAACATTTGTTACAATTATTAGATTTTTCCTTCTCTCACAACATTATTTGACATAATTCGAAATGTAATTGTAGTTTTTAAGTTTTAGAATATTATGATCTTAAATTTCATTAGTAAAAATTAGTCACACTTACACATAAATAATCACAAAAATGTTTCATTTTGATTACTCTAGTATTTATAAATAAAACAATATAAAAATAATAGTGAGTAAAAATTTACTAGAGAGATTATTATCCTTACATTCTCTTCTATTTGCAAGGAATTCTTCGATCATCTAATGAATAACTGGTGTACTAAAGTATGTTGATTTATAAATTTTAATAAATTAAAAAGGGAAGTTACAGCATAGGTCATAGTAACATGCAGTACTAACACATACCCATCCTTAGATAATATAAATTACATGAAAATGTATTTTTTGGTTAAGCTAAATTGCAAAAATAATTTAATTGTATTTCGACCCTCATGTCATCTTTCCCTACACTTCATTACACAGCTCTCCTTTAACACCCCACCTCCACTTTTTTCCTCCTCCTCCAATATAATTCTACACGCTCTCTCTCTCTCTCTCTCTCTCTCTCTCTCTCTCTCTCTCTCTCTCTCTCTCTCTCTCTCTCTCTCTCTCTCTCTCTCTCTCTCCCTCCCTCTCTTATTTGTTAATAAATTGGAAAAGGGGAACCTATTGTTACCAAATAACCTCATCAAATAAGTGGAATAACCACTTCAAATATACCAAATATGTAGAATTCCCCCTTTTCATCCTCTGCAAATTTCCTTTTCATCGTCTTTTTTGTCTTTCACTCTCGAAAACAAAAAAGCTTCCTATTTCCTCGCTAGAAATAAATTTGTAAACGATTTTAAAATATTCTTGTTACCTACTTACTTTACCTTCATCCCAAAACTTTATTTCTTTCTTTAGATTTGTCTTTCATTCCTATCTCATTTTCTAACATAGATTTTGTAGAAATTTTAATCTGACACTGTAATGTAATTTAAAATACCAAATATCTTATAATATGATTTAAAATCTGAATGTGGGAATATAAGCCAACTTGGGCGAGCAGTTAGTTTCCATCATTTGATAGCTTTATGAAATCATTATAACATATTTTCAAACATTAAAACTACACAAACCACTGAACTAAAAGATATAAAAAATCTAAACTACCCCCAAATAAATAAATATAAATAGACAACAAACAACTCCCCCCCCCAGGGAGACACTTTAATGAGTTTGGGCTTGACAACATCGAGGGACGTAACTGAATCTCACACCTTTTCCCTGTAGTATTGAGTTAGATCCCTCCCTTTAATCTTTTCTATCAGGTCTCGATTGATGAACACATGTTCCTTTCCGACAAAATAGTTTTATTGAATGTAAATACCTTCCTTGTCTAAGGAAATGTTGACCGAGAATTTCTTACCTTTAAACAACAAGAAAAACTGTTTTCCGATCTCGTTAGTTGATTAAAACAACCTCAACTTTAAATAAACCTTGATATAAACAAAAAACAGAATAATCTGACAGCTAGTCACAACTGTAACTTGAGTTCATTCAAATTTTGCACGTGGCTTTATATCATGTTTATGCCTAAGTAAACAATGTATTCAAATCATACAGTTATATTTGTTGCCTAACCTTAGTACTAAAACAATAATAATTATATTTCATTTATATCAACTCATAAAGGAACAAATCTCGTCAACAACATAAATTGCTCAACACAAACATAACAATATAGACTAGGACTACTTACTTGAAATTCAGAACATCAAACCAAGCTGTATTAAATAAATACAACAGAATAAATTATTACAAAACAATGCACTTTATATAAATAAAAACACTTTTCACAAATATAAAAACACTTTAAACAAAAAACACACATAACACTATGATTTACAGGAAAAATTAAACATAACCTATAAATCTAAACGATACATTACTAACGACAAGCGGACACAAACTAAATCAGTAACTAAGGTACAGTTGCGATAACAGCTGGACTTTGATTAGAAGAGATAAGGGATTGTCAAGGCAGTGGCTACGCGGAGACATTATCACTATTTATCACTTCGTTGTAGGAAACTATTGTTAAATATTGTTCTCGCGTAAAACAAAACCATACTTCTGAAGTTGTAATGGACGCTGTAATAGACGCTGTAATATAAATGAATGACAAAAACTTTCACTCTCATATTAAACCAAAACATATAAATCATTCATTCAAGTAATACTAAAATACGGCGATGAAGTTTTTCTTTAACGTTCATCTGCTTCTCCTGTGTTGTTTAATGACGAAAAACTACTCCTTTATAATTGGTTAATACAAATAGGAAGAAAATAGCATAAACAAAATCTCCCTAGCGTTCGAAAACATTAATAGTGTTAGGATTGGAAAATTACAAGTGGTGAGAAATAGATATCTGATATGGACATAACTCTAGACTACACGGAAAATAGTATATTTGTAGTCTTTGTAGAGATAGTTGGAAAAGAATTGGCTTAACATTTAAACCAAACAACAAAACCCAAGATACTTTCTCACAGGTCCGTTGCATAAAGTAATATGATACGTTTACAATTATTTTGCGGGTATATCAGTTTTGAACTCCCCTGAGTCAAAAAAAGCGGTTTCTAGAATTATGTATATTATCTATCCTATGTGTAGTGTTCTACAGCCCAAACACGTAGGCGAATTTTGATCAACTTTGGTGTGTGTTCATATTTTGGTAATAACTTAATATTTAGAAGCATTTAAATGAGAAAATGTGATAAAATTATAATTTTATCAAATCGAAAACAACTATTTTCATTACATGTTTAGCCACAAACAAAACGCATTGGTTGGGAAAATGTGTGAATTCGTGATTTGTCGGTAATACAAAAAAAAAAATCACCATAAGAACTGTTGTGAATCTATTCTCTGTTTGAAGTTATTTGTTAATGATGGAAGTTCAATTTTATTATTATACATTTTTCCGGCATTTGCTATCATTTGTGTGTTAAAAATTCAAAACACGACGTTTCGGGAATAAGAATCAATTCCCGTTATCAAGTGACTAAAAACTAAAGAAACACGAAACGTCGTGATTGGAATTTTTAACACACAAATGATGGCAAATGTCCGAAAAAATGTATAATAAAAAAACTGTTGTGAGATACATTATTCCTCAAAATCGAATATACTAATTAAGTTCAAATTTTACTGAATCATGAAGAGGAATGAAGTAAACACGAATGTTAAAAAAATACGGTTCAGTTTCATAAACTGTCAAAATTAATGTGTGATTTGACCCCTGTACGTTTTTACCACGTTTAAATAAAAAACAGAATGCATAGTTCATTATAATTTTTTAACTGATAACTACAAATATACATTTTTGTGACGATTATTTTAGGTTGGCTTTTATTTACTTTTGGACTGAGAGAGTTCGATCGATGTTTCTGTACAGTTTATTTGTTTTTCCGATCACTATAAATGCAATATCCTGTGGTTTACGTTGACAGGTTAGGTGAAAATACTCTGAGTTTATTAAACGTTGTCTATATGCAGCTGAAGTGAAAGGTAGACACTTAACTTATTGCACTTAGCTTTATTATGGAATAATCTGTCCCCGTTTTGAATAGTGATTCTGCAAATTAATGATAATGACAAGTTGGAATTATTATTTGAGTATTAGTTCAAAGGAGACGAGGAAGTGGATTAATACAAAGTTTTTTGTCAAAGATTTTAACTTATCTTCAAAATTGTCTAGCCACGCAGTAAAATAATAATATACATAATGAATCATTCAATATTTCGAGCAAACTATTTTACTAGTTTTAGTTTATAGTCCATTAATTTAAATAATTATATTTTTGGATTATTATCAGATAGGTTCCCCCTCCCCCCTTATTTGCTTTTATATTATGCATGTCTTCACGTATTAATATCATACAAACTGATCCAATATACTCAAACGTCAATCACTAAAACAAATATGAAATACACAAATATAAACATCAGTGTTTCATTTTGTGTTTCATCAGCGTTACGATTTAAGAGATTAATAATCATACACTTCAAGTGTGCGTTAAAAATATTACAATTAATTGTTAAACAGCGCGATATCTGTCCAGCGCAAAAAAAAACAAAACATATGTACATATGTAACAGATAATATTTACTGTCATTCGCCTGACATACTGTCCTAACCTAAAAAAAAAAACGGAGGTTAAAATATGTGTGCGATTATCACACTTACGTTATACCAATGACTACATAAATACTATAAGACACGACATAGGATAGGGAAATAGTCTACGCTTTACGGGTGCTGTTCGTCACAAGTTTGACACACAGCTATCAGAAAGCGCTATCAGCAGGTGCTTGACTGTACGCATCCCACTTTTTTGAGACTGTACAACTATTGACCTCTCTCTCACAAACCTTCTCACTTACTTCCGTCAGCATAGTCAGTGTTGTCAGTTCGTGCGCTGAGATAAGCGATTCTCGACCTTCCCTCGCATCTCTGGTCCCATATTATGTGGCATCAGTGCGTTTTCTCTTACCCGCCTGAAACATTGTTTGACCGTAAATGTTTCACCTAGCGCCAGTCACGTCAACTTCAGATTGGTCACATCAACGCCACCTAGCGGGTATTGGTCAACTCAAGAATAAGCGTAGAATATATAACATGCCCATGTCGTGTCTTATAGTATTTATGTAGTCATTGGTTATACTGAGTAAGTAAAAGAAAACACCACTTTTTTGATTGGTCTTAATATTAATTGTACTAACTAGCAAAACAATAATTATACTTTTATGTCTAGCTATCTATTTTCTGCGACTCTAATCATAAAAGTGAGTAATCATCTATTTAAATAGATAAATATATCACACTCAATTCAGTTTATCCACTTTTTGAGGCATACACTACCATAACATCACTTATTTGTGCGCCAATGATGTTCATCTTGTTATAGATCATAGAGAACTCATCATGTTTACTATATATGGTTTTCTAAAACTTTTAATACTCTCCATGATTCCTTGTTATGATATCGCTCTGTCACCTACATCCAATGCAAGGATCATAAATAAATATCTTTCAGAGAGCAGAATGTTTGTGATAGAGAATATTTTACCCTTTGGAGGCAGTGACTCCCTGCTGAGAAAGTGCGCACTAGGGATTAGTTTCATAAACTTATAGATTTTTAAAACGACACTCGTATCATACTGGAAGATTTTACTTTCCGTTTATGTGACAACAAACTACAAATATATTTGTTCTATACACTAGGAAGTGCAATGAAGGAAAAGAATTATAACAACAAAACTTTTTATTCATGGTTTGAAATTTAACAAATCGAAAATATAACTATTATTGTAGGTTATTATGAATATATTACCAGAGGTTTTTTTTAAAAACAAAAACTAATGGGGTCTAAATAATTTCATAAATATAGAGAATGCGAGACCAACTGTTATTATTAACGCGTCAAAATAATGGGTCATTGTAACGGTATATGGTAGGTGTCCTCTAATTATTGAAAACCGTAGTTTTTCTAAAATTTCACATTGGAATATTTCTTGTTTAATCATTATAATGGTATACTTTTTTTACCGCGACATAACTGTTGGGATGATAGGTAAATTACTACTCACAAAAGTTTTGTTAAATGATACATGTCTTAAATCATAACGTTATTATATCTATTAAAAATAATATATCTTTTAGACATAGTAATTTATGATTTAGTTATACAATGATAATCTATTTCTGAATTTTTCTTAAACACAATTTTTCTATTCCTCGAAATATATCTACAAAATATATTAGAAAGGGGTCAACAATGAACATTATTTGAAAGCACAGGCTTGTGTAGTAATAAATCTTTTACCGTTTCAGATAAAAGACTCTAGAGCTCGATGCCAGAGTCTCGTAAATCTGTTGATAACTGCCCAATTTGAAAAGAGTTTAAAAGCTTACTAGTTGGATCTACTGTGAACCAACTACATTGTTAGGGAGGTTGACAAAATGTTGACTATATACAATATTCAACGCATATAGTAAGGGAAAATGTGAGTATATAGATTTGTTATATTTTATTTAAACAAGAATAGATAAGTTTAGGCCTAATTTTGTTAATAAGAGATGTATATGAACAGAAATATTATTTAGTTTTAACAATAGTTTTAACATAATCTGAGTAAAACACACTAATTCGTTTATTTCCTACTTCTTTCCATTAAACCTTTCCCCATCTTTGTCCGTCGTTCTTTCATTTTTCTCTATTCTTCTCTACTTTCTCTCCGCCTCTTCCACAACCATAACACTTTAACGTGTATTCCGCAGACATTACGCCTTCTAATTACAACTGTAAATGAAGTTTAAAGTTGAGGCGTTGCCAGAACACTGTCTCATTAGACAGAGGGACACTAATTACGGTAATTATTAAAGTTGTACTTCAAGGCTGAGAAGGGAAATTTCGCACTAATTTGAGGGAAATTTATTGTGCTTCATTAGGTACGAACTTGAACTGTTCTTAGAGCATTATTTCTCGAGCACGCGTATAAGTTTTACTGCTTAATTGTTTTAGGTATATGATGAGTATATTTGTATACAAACATTAAACACTTAAGATGGGTTATAATAAAACGTTTATATTATGAATAAATAAATCGTTATACAATATAGGCTTCCGTTTTATAACGATTATTAAAAATATGCCTTATTAATCCTTAAACATCCCTGCTTTATAAATAAAAGCATCGAATATCTATAGTAAAAATGGATTTTAGGAACAGAAAACTTATATCATAAATAGATCTTATATTTAATATTTCGAGAGAAAGTTCTACGCCTCTGTTTACACAATAATAATAATTATTATTATTAACTATCTTTATTCAACATACAAAATGAAAGCGTAATTAAAATAAATAAGTTAGATAATTAGACAATAATCAAGCCAATTCGTCTGAAGGGTTGACATTAACAATATATATATATATATATATATATATATATATATATATATATATATATATATATATATATGATTATTTAGCGAAAAACCAACCTAAAAGAATTAAAAAATTGAATATAAATAAAATATTAATCAACACAATTTTAAAACAAATGAACAAAAATCCTAGAACCGACTGTTACAAGTCCTGTTATTGCCATTTAAATAGTATTTTTTAAATTCTTTTGTTTGTGTTGTTGAAATTCTAAAAACCTGTCGGTCTATAATGCCTGATAAAAAAAGAAAGAAATGATTTATATATTCAAGAACCTAGAATATTTTAACAACGCTAAGATTGGATAAGAACAAGAATTGATCAAAAGAGACCTAATAAAATTAATGGAAGAGATAGAACTAAACAAATTGTAAATCCAGCTAGACTCCATTGGGATTGCCACGCTCATACTCAATATAGTGAGACTCTGAGTCTAAATAGCCTTTTAAATCGTTAATATTTGAAATACGTTTTTAAAAATAGTTTAAATATATTTTTTTACGGACACTGAAATAAAATGATAAACGTCTATATTTTTTTTTCTATTTAGCAACGAACATGAAGTTGACCTATGAAATGAGAATATTTTGTTTTCAGATTTACTATCTCCGTCCTAATTTAACAAATCTTCTACTGTTATTTACACTTATATTCTTCTTTTAATTACATTCAAAATCTCACCCACTTTCAATTCATCAATCTTGATAAAAGTATCAGGAACAAACACAGTCTCCGTAAATCGTTTTACTGTTTATGCAAGTAACTATTCCTATCTATTTTTATAAAGGAAAATGTTAAAATACCAATAATAAGCGGCTATTATAAATTATAAAGATTAACACAATGTTTTTTTAAAAAGAAAACATAAGTTTTGAGTTATCAAATTGTCTTAACAATGGGCTAATTGTATTTGCAGACTTACCACACTAAACTGATTTATGCAAAACATATTGTTCCCCTTCAGAACATTCTTTGACCTACTAATTTACCGGTCAATTATAATTCAGAGCGGAACAGCTGATTATCTATAAAAAAAACTGCGCTCCATGATAATTAATACATTACAAGTTTATAATAATGGGTACAAAAATGAAATTTGTCAAGTTGCACACTAATAACAAAATAATTACTTTGTTTTCCTTATTTTGATATATTGATTAGAAACTAACTACATTTCAGAAAGATCACTCGAATCTTCGAAAAATGTGGCTGATAAACTTGCAAATAAAGCTTTATATTTCTAACAAATGAACAATAGTTTTATATCACGTTGATTAAAATTTGTCTTACGTGGTGTCTACAACTTTGATTTAAAACTCTTTTACCAGCTTCCTGGTTATACAAGGACACGGATTTTACAGTTTTCAGATGTCGCTTAGACGATGACTAGTGGAACATATTTCTTTATTGGAGTACCTCGGTTAGTACCAAGCAGGGGTCATGGTAATACGAAGATGTTCTGTAGATTATATCATGGCCATAAAAAAAATATTATTATTGTAATGCAGACTGCACGTTCTGTACAGACACAAAATATTAGAAACGTCAATTCCTTATTATTACATTCAATATAAAAATAACATTTCACAAAGAGTTAGTTGTATTCAGTCAAATACATGACAATAATAACTTTGTAAACTTGTCCTATTCAATAAACTCTAATCCCCAAAACCTTATGATAAACTTCCACAATAATTGTTAAATTTTTTTAATATAATACAAAAGGGTGACGTAATAGTTTCATCCAATTACATGGGTATGAGGTAAAAACTAATGTAAAAGAGGTGGGAATGTTTGTATGATTAAAAAAACTATTCGTGTTGGTTTGGAGCTACGCTAAACTTAAACAAATGCTTTAAAAAAACCAGTCGTGCAATTATTAAATTCGAATAATACGTAATTGTGTTTAAAAAATATAATATTTTTAAATAAAGACCTTTTCTACATTACATGTACGTAATTTTATTCTATAAGTGTTAGTAATTAGACACACATTCGAAATAATTCTATTTTATGAAATCAAAACAAAATCATATTTTTATTTTAAATTTACCAAAATTTTCATTTTATCCAACAAATTGATTCGTTTAATTCCAAAAGAAGGTAAACATTACTGTTTGTGTAACATTATAAGGAAATATATAATATATAGATGAACAAATATTTAATGGAGGTTTATTCAAACACAATGTAACATAGTGTAAATTCATTTAATTGTACGAACGCAATTAATTGTGAAATTGACATTACATAATAACATAGCTTTCACAAAGTTAAAATGTCCTAGTAAGTTTTGGTGAAATTCCTCCGAAAAGGTTAAAGGAAAAGACCAAAATGTTAAAGAAGGATCTTACCTTGGGTCTTATTTATTTCAATAATTGTAATTTATTTAAATATTTGATGAGTATTTTAAACAATTCTTATGTTTACAGAAAAATGTTACGAGTCTAATTGAAGTGTGACACTCAAATGAATAAATAATTAGAAGTAAAAAGTATTTGTTTAATGTTATAAAATAGACACTTTTCAAAATTGGAACAAATATCTTCTAGAAAATACAATAAACAAATATAATATCGATTATGTTATATACAAAATAAAAAAGAATTTAGTAAATAAAAGTCAACGGCAATAAAGTATATTAGAAATAAAAGAGAGAGGGAAACAAAGCCACTTGAAACAATGTAGAGTGTTTGGAGTGAAAATACATTTTCCTTAAGTCGAGTCACTTACTGGCAATACAATCTATCAACCGTTATGGTTCAACGGTTACTGGAAAGCTTTGACCTGGGGATCGTTGACACAGACTTCACTCATTCTACAAATGGAATCAAGAGACAGTTTTACACTTAGGCTACAACAAAATGTACATTGTTTTATTGTTCATTAAATTTAATGCTCTATTTTCCAAACATTACTTTTCAATAACATTTCATCAAGCTGATAATTAGTGTTATGTATTTAACATTCATGTTCGGAAGCCTTCGTAATTTACAACTGGTAATTAATTATTTGTACAATATTTTGTGGAGACGGAGATGGAGACATGTTGTTTGGATTATTAAGCTACATATTAATTAAAATGAAAATCGTTACAGAAATTGTATGAGAGTTTAATTTTTTTGTGTGCCAGTTACTCTAAATTTACTTATTTAAAGAAAATGTTATATTACGTGTATTAGCTCGTTTTCTAATCTCAAAGCGGGTGTTATTATAAATTGCCCTAACTGATAAATTATAGATTCATATAAGTCATTACAAGAGGAATCTCAACACACACAAACTGTTTCAAACGGGGAATATTTTGTAACTAATGGTTCACAGAATCATATTGTAAAAAATGGTTTACATTCTAAAAGTGATAACAAAATCAATAAACACATGCCACTTTTTGACTTATTATTACTAATATTCCTAATTTTCAAGTTATTCATCATAGGAAATAAGTGAGTATTACTTGATGGTGAGTTCGAAAAATAGATCGTGTTATACGACGCAAAGTGTAGTAAAACGCTGAAACTCCGGAAAAAAGACAAAATATGAAAGTGTATTCAGAAGCTTTAATCTTACATTTTCCTTATCTTTATGATTTAATGTTTTCGTTTTAGTGACCGCCAACAGGTTTTGACTTTCTCTTTCTCTTTAGTTCACTTCTAATAGTTGTCCACTTGTACTGATTTATCGTCTGTGATGGTACTCAATTTTAATATCATTTTCAATTTCAGTAATAGTAATTTACGTTACGTTACTCACAAAAATGGATTCTGAGTCATCAGGTGAGTTTAAAAATACCACTTCGTAACAGTTTTAACAAAATAGTATTACCATTGAGTTTTTATTTTAAATTTATAAAACCCTTACTTACTTTTGAAAAAATACAATTTTACTAAACTTATGTAAAGGTAGACCTTTCTCACACGTCTACGCGTCTCACCTAGGATTTTTATAATTTTGTAGCTGACACTTGGTGTATTAATGATACATATAATGAGCTGCTTATATTTTCTCAAAGGAAAGAAAATATTGAAAAAATACTGCTCAATAAAACTACCCTTAAAGTGCTTATTCTGAAAAATATTTTTAACAAAGAGAACCTTTTAAAAACTAGTTACAGTGATTTAAAATAACCTTTCTATTTGATGGTATTTGATAGCGGTTGTAAAGTGTGGAGGTAGAGTGGGGGTTGGGGTCAGATGACAGAAGAAAAGCAGAAAGCAAGAAATGAATATTTTAAAAAGAATAGGGAGGCTTACTCGAGAGAGTGTTCAAGGAAAAGTCTAATCAAGTTTATTACAACTGATCAAGTCATCTCAAGTCACAAACCGTTCCAAAGAAGAAACTTGCCAGCTATCTAAAGGAGGCTTTCGAACTTTAACTCCAAAAGATGTTGAGATGGCTGAGTCAAGCAAAGCTGATGAGCAAACCTGAGATGCATCCAGATTCAGATGACCACTGATATTCTGATAACCACAACAAGGCTCAATTCCAAATAAATAGATTTCGTTTGTGGAGATTTCGGTAGGTTTCGCAAATGGAGATTTATATTAAAAAAATCTCTTACAAGTAAACAGTACACTAAATCCTCTAAAATTAAACGAGGAACACTTTGAATATATAAGTAATAAAAAATATATATATATATATATATATATATTTATATATATATATATATATTGAAATGAAAAGTGAGTAAAAAATTGGAATTAGACTGAATGATGAGTGGAATACATTAATTAAATCTGGTTGTCAAGCAAAATATTAAAACGAAATTTCCTTACTTTTAAATTTTTCAGAGAAAATTTCTCTGGTCAAATTATAATAAAGATTCAGTCAAATTAAATTTATTAGATCTAGTAGATGATAAGATTATTATTTCTTTTTCTCATGTCGACAGCACATCGGCTTTTTTATACTGTATAACAACAATTTTTATTACACTTTTCTTATTATTTGGTTAACAAATACTCTGTTTAAAGCATAGTGACAGGCTAAAATCAAAACAAATATCCGATCATATTTACATGTATTCATTTCCAGGATTTTAGGTTCTTCTTTCTGGTTTCACCGATGTCCTAAGAAGGTAGGCACTCATATTAATTTGTGTAATATATTTTCAGCCACCTTACACAACATTTTTATAAATTACCATTAATTGTGGGTTTTTGCCACTTCTTGGAGATATTGACGCAATGTGCGACGTTCTACATAGAATACCCCTATACAAATTCACTGTTAAATTTAACCGGTTATTTAACCACTTTCGCGTGTCTGAATCGTTCAGCTGTGTTTCCACAGTATCGAGTCTTGAAAGATCCTCCATCATCCTCTTAAATTGTACATTCCCTTCAGTTCTCTCTCAAGCCTTCTGACGTTCCTTCGATACCCACTGGAAGACACTTCTACATGCCACAGTATACGATATTCTACACGCAGATTCTGCTTTAAAGCACGTAACTGCCTCTTCATTCCCAGTAATTTCCCCATGTCCAGATACCCACAACACCTATTTCCAATATCTTGTTATGTGGTCAGCACATCGCCGTAGCCGTAACTCTATACTCTGAAACCAAAATCAATCCACCTTTAATCGTAATGTTCCACTTAACGTTATAAGTCTGGGTCGATTAGGCACTTTCAGAGCAACCAAAGAGGTTGAATCCCACAGCCTCTAAGACTCTAATTTATAAATTTCATTATTAAAATTGATAGGCATGATCTCGGATGTCAGATCTTCTTCAACGGAATCACTAGACTATATTATATTGGAAAATTGTATGATAAATATTACAATTCCCTAGCTCTGCAATTTTGTAACTTTGCATGGATTTGACAATGAAAAAATGTATAAAACTGTATCTGTAATAACGTAAATATCACGTATCATTTAAAATATACCTTATTTAAAGTGAAATAACTCAATAGTTAACACACAAAATAAATCATATTTTCTAACCACACTTGTACACTTTACTCCATAGTAACAAAAAACGTGTCCTGTACGTTGTTCTTTTACAATATATTCCTTAATCCACAAGAATAATAAACTGTCAACTTTAAACAGACCCTAGGGAGAAGAGTCCACTAATACCAACATTGTTGAATAGAATATTCCTAAACTGTTCTCATGAAAGAGTAATGCAATTTACATGTATTGAATCATGTTAAATGAACTGTTAGGTTGTGCTACTGTATAATGGATTATCCTTCCATATATTCCGGTCTTATTTATGAATAAAATATTTGATAAATATTAATATAACCGCGGACACGGAAAGATTAATTAATTACTGAATTTTAGTATTAAACGATGAATATTGAATTGTAATTAGTCAAGTGGAAGAAATAATTGTTATTAATTTATTGTGTAAATATCAGTTCTGCTGATTGATATTCATTAGACTAAACGTTGTTTGCGTATATAACTGATAATTGTGGTAATAAAATTAAGCTAAAAGCGTCACCAATAACAAATCCATAATGAAGGTAACATAATTTTCAGTAAATCGAAAATAACAATAAACCGTACGCAAAAAAATTATCTCACACTTATGCAGAAATCAAATAAATGGTACAAAACAATGTACTATCTTTCTCTCAAACTAATACTAAAAAGGGAATAATTATTAAGTCATACTACACATAAGTCAAATTGATTGAAGTTGATTTTGTAATGGCGGAGGTCAAGTTGTTATTATTTTTACAACCCAATACACGAAGTAGAAGTTATATTTAGTAATCATTAAACATTTCGACTTCTTTTATTTTTAATGGTATTTCGTTTCACTGCCTCAAGAACGTGATAAATTAATTTTCAACATGCCAAGCGTCCATCATCGTTGTCTGTACGTTAAAACGACATCGGATACAAAAGTTAAGATAAGAACATGAAATTTTGTTTAGAAGAAATTTTGTTTGTGCTTAAAAGCTCCAAAAGAACAATAATAAAATTCATACATTTTTTTTTACCCAACTATATCTAATCATCCGATATCTCACAAACTAGCTGAATATAACAGGTAATTTATACAACTGATAGACACAGATTTCAATAACGACTTTAAGATATTAAACATATTGCCATCAGAAATGGGTACAGCTCAACTATCATTGATAACCTTACAATAAAAGAAACAAAAAGAAGAAAACAAAAATTAGAATTGATTAAATAAAAACAAAAGGAAATATGTCGTTTGGATATTAACTAGAATTTACAGCACATTGTAAATAATATATTTCAAAAAACACCAGTGCATGTAAATCAAGGAACAATTTACACAATATCTTGCATAAAAAGAGAATTCACGACGACATACTGAGAGTACGGTTTATGAACTATAGTGTTATCATTGTTTGAAAGTATATAATAAAACTGGAGGGTCTTTTAAAAATATATAAAGATACATATCATCTGCGTTACAAACAGCTAATCTCATAAAAATCAATTCTATGTTTGAAGAACATATTTTTCACTGCTGCACATGAACACTGCAGCAACGACAAATCATTAAAATACTTCATCACTGTCAAAGGGGAAAGGCCTTGGAACAATTCTTTATATATATATATATATATAATTCGGTAATTTATTACTTCATGATAATCTAAATTTCGATTCTAACGTTCTATATGATAGATAATAGCAAACAGAAATAAGAATCCCTCCCACCCAACATCAGTACAAGTTAACAGCAAGTTCCGCGTGAGACAGTGGGCCTATTCCGCGTATAACATAAAATGAAACCAGATGTTAAGTGTTTCTGTCACTATTATATACTGTGTGTATATGTATGTTTTTATGTAACGACAAAATTACAACAGAATTTTATAATGGCTGAGTAGGCAAAACGGTCCTAGTGAAGAGACAAATAACTATTGACTATAATGATGGTAAGTCATTTTAATTTAATTCAAATTCAGAATGTTAAATTGGCGGTAGTTTTAAACAATATTTTGTACGTTTCTCGTGTTATAACATAACAAATTTTATACAAATATTCAGGTTATAATTCATCCAGTAATGGTATAAACCCCAAAACTGTTCGATAATAAATAACGATTTGATTGTCAAAAATGTAATTTAGAACAGTGACCTCTCAAAAACAAATAGAACAAATTTTCAAATAACAAACAGAGCATTAGGAATCCTAATAAATATCTTATGTTTAATCAAATAATATAACGCTGAGGATGTGTTTATGGTTCAAAAGAAGTAAGTTTACGCTTTTGTTTACATATACAATTTTTTTCCCAAAGATCAAGCCTATGGAGATGATTAGTTTTGGTTATATTTTTATATAATTTTGAGGACGAAGGAGTGACATATTTTGTGTAACTTATTATCCGTTTTTTTTTATAATGATATTATAGTTGAAACACGTTAGTGTTTTAGTATTTCTAGTTGTATATTTAGACTCTAGCGCGCAGTTTGCAGACAGTGTGGTTTAACAGATAGGCAATCAGTCTAACATTAATAAAGAAAGTTTTGGACTAAGTAACCCTTGAAAAGGACTTCCTTCGATATGTTATTTCAACGTCCTTTGGACTTTATTTCCAAAGGAATATCTGATTCAAGTAAAATTATTTCCCCAGATCGACTTGAGTCTGGGAATATAGTCTTATTCTTATTCGCTAGAAAAAAAAATTAATATAAAATATCACGAGATTTTTGACTTCATTTTTTTCTGATTTATGTGATATCTATTTCTTGCGCCATGCCAATTGTGTAGAGATTTTTCTTGAACCTTTCAAATTTATAATTATTATATTTACTACCTAAATCAGTAAATAAGCTTATATGGTGGGATAAAATTCTTGTAAATCTCTAATTACTTCAAATATAGTTCACGGTTTTAAATGTATATTATTTTACCTCGAAATTTTCTCATTTTACTACATAAAATAAAATAAATGCATAACTTTTTTATTCTAAAATGCTTTAAATTTTAATAATTAATACCTAATGAGTTTACATTCGCATACAAAATAATATTTATAAAATTATTTAACATAAACATTTTAAAGAAATACCTATTTCGGGATTTGATCTTTAAATATATTTTAATTCCCAATTAAAATAGTAAATTGATTTTTTTTTAATTTCGAAGTTTTCAGCTACTAGACTACTGTTAAATGTCGTTAGACCTTCTGAACTTCATAAACTTCATAAACTTATGGAAAAGTTTACAAGGATGGTTTTCCTTGTATACAAACTTGATTATTATTATTCGCCTACCGTTTTTACAAGTTGAAAAAAAAAAGGATTATTATTGATGTTCTAGTTGATGCTTACTGGACATTTGGTTCTCAGTTTATTTTAATGTTTATTATTTGTGAAAATGTATATTTATATTATTACTGTTACTATATCTACATTGTAATAACAGTTTGTAAGTTTTAGATGATTTCATATTTCTAATTGACAGAGACTACAAAACACGTCTTTACATCTCGGCAATCTCCACAGATAAAGATTAACATACGTCTTTTGTTACCTTTCCACAATTAGGGTTAATAAACCCAACCGATTTCTATTTTCCACCTGCAATTTTTAAAATCTACCTCTTTGAATTAAATTTCCCATAGGATGACTTTCCTTAGATAGATTCTAAAACGAGAACGTATTTTATAGATCACTCCTCCTGAGTCACAAGCAAACTCGAATCGTAGTAAACAGAAAATATCTACACTTTAAATATTCTATTTTCATTTACCGAGTTTAGTTCATTCACAATAATTACCATTTTGTGATCCTTTTAGCTTCAGTTCGAAAATTTTACTTACATTTTTTGAAATGTTCTTTATTGATTGAGATATACTTTTTCGTCTTTGGTATTTTTAATACTTCATTATTAATTAGTTAAAACCTTTCAATTAAAATGTAGACATTTCTCTTTGTCTTTAACTTACTTAATGTTATTTCTTTGACATCCATTCATAACCGTATACTATATTCAGACTTTCAAATTTATGTATATTTATAAGATATCGACAATTCACGTTTTTAATTGTTTTTACCGACCGATTTTAATTGTTTAAGAATAATTACATATTTTCCTAATCGGTTCAATTTCAGTTTAAAAAACTAAAATATAACTTACTTTTTTTAATGTTGTTTAATAATTGAGAGGTGCACTCTTTTGTCTTAGTCATTTTTAACACTTGATTTCTAGTTAATTAAAATAATTTTAATTAAATCAATGCTATTTTTAATTGTTTTTGACGTTATTTATTTCTTTGTTATCGACTGACTAGCTTAAATATATTACTATATTTATAATTTCAAATTTATTTATAAAAGTTTAAGTTTTATCATATATATTTTAAATTGACATTGTTTTAGTATTTTGCTACATTTTCGATCCATAAATTAACTTTCATGAATTATAATAAAATGAAAAAAAACTACAAGATAATGTGTTTAGAACTCAAAATTGTGGCAAGCTATTTCCCATGTTGAAGGACTTATAAATTCAATTGATCGGAACAGGTTATTTACTTATCCAATCCTTCTCACCCTCAAAACTATTATTTCTCTAAAAACAAGAAAAAATATTTTACCCACTGCATATCAAGCTCTAAACTACTTTCGCATGATGAAATAAAAGAAATTGATATTTTAAAAATGTATGAAAAACTTCTGACAATGTCTGCAGTAGACTGCTAATAAAAGTGAAAGAGTGAGTTTCGAAACGCTAGCCAGTGCACAACTTTGCTAAAGAATTAATTGGTGGGAAAATATTTGCTAGCAGAACGTGTACTATACAATCGAAAAACATCGAACTTCGCCACTTATTGTAAAGTCAATATTATCACTTTTGATGTCACGTACATTTGAAGTATAGAGGACGTTTTGTGATTCGATTTTGAGAACTAATAATTTGGTTCCATTAGAAATCAAAATTCCTTTAGGTTTAAAGTCAAAACAAACACTTAATCTCCTATAATAACGAGGTCATTAAAGTAGTTACCATATAGTTCTAAACAATCATTCACTTAAACATTACAGATTAATCGTCAAAACTTATATAGCGAATGCAGAAAATTTATTTTTTTAATAAAAATATTCAAGTTGCATAAATCAATATTCAAACACATCTTTCATAAACTGATGAATATTTAAAAAATAATAATTTCTTAAAAGGTTGTCCAGCATTCAACTAACATGACCAAAACTAGTTTTAAACAATTAATTATTAAATATTTTTCGTATTGTGCTTTAAACTTTTATTTCTGAAAAAATATATTTTAAGGTTAAAATTTAAAATATTTTATTGTAATTTAACTTTTGGTCAAACTTTAATAAAATAAAAGTAAAGTTTTGCTGTGATAAATTTTCTCCTTATTATTTTTCTTAAATTAGATTCTAAAGTAAACAGGACTTCTTAAATATTTAACTGGCCACAATAAAATGCTAAAAATTAGCTTTTTTTTACCACAAAAAAATTTCTCTACTTTCAACTTCCTATTTCATCCACATTAAAATTATTTACTGTTCCGGGACATTTTATACCTGGTATATGTCGTATTGGAATTGAAAAAAGTAACTGATTTCTAAGGACTTTACAATGAGCCGAACAAAATTGTAAGGTTTTCTAACCACTCTAAAATAAAATTTTAAGTGGCTTATTCCAGTGAGTCCACATATATTTAGGTTATTAAGAAAATGAACATTTGATTACTCAAACAGCCTGGTCTCATGGAGACTTATTGCAATGCGTTTTTTTCTGCTGTGGGCTTATTGGTAATATGCATTGGTTCATTTAACTGTCAAAAAATAATTAGAAAAACTTTTCATATGAAAATATGGTTTAACAAATATAAATAATTGGTTGCATTACTAGACATCCCATTAGAACAGCCCATTAGAATAGATTACCACATTTGTGCAGCATCCTCGAACACATTTTAATATTATATGAATATATACTTCAAACAAGTACCTAAGGGAAATCTAGTTTGAATATCAAAATGTTGCAACAGTTCCCATGTAAAATATTAAATTACCTTAAGGTCCGTCTTGTGACACCATTTTGGTTACTGCTTACTAGTTTCGAGGTCGTTACCACATCATCAGATATCTTCGTTCCCTTTGAAGAACTCGTCATATATTAAAACTCCGATAGACATGACAGAGCACACAACTGTGCCAGACGAGCACATATTGATGTGTTTTGCGTCAGTGTATGTTCTTGTGTTGAGTGTGTTTTTAATATATGACGAGTTCTTCAAAGTGAACGAAGATATTATATGATGATGGGGTTACGACCTCTAAACTAGTAAGAAGTAACCAAAATGAAGTCACAAGACGGACCTTAAGGTAGATTAATATTTTATTTAAGTGTGACGGAACTTAAAATATGCTTATAAGGTTCCCATGTGTTGAAATATACCTTCCTGTTATGGATAGGGTATGTTTATTTTTTGTAATTTTTCTCAGACCAAACACTCTCTGATTAGCTTTTAATTCTGAAGCCAGGAAACGCTGTACCACGAATGTACACGACCCAACAAAAAGTCCTTAGTCAAGTCCTTCACCGTCATCAAGATGGCTGAACCGTTAAATCCGATCTGTAATTCGTTCGCTACAAGTCTCTTAATTAATGTGGTTTTTTAAGGTGGCCGTATTATTAGTCCAGCTATAGGTGAGTGGAAATTTCCTTCATGTACGACAGCACTGGACAATAGGGATAAATAATATTGTTAAATATTTGTTTCGGTAATTATTATTGTATCTAGTTAATTGTCAAAGCGGGTTCCTCATTGTGCTGGTTAGTTGGACTGTGTTATTTGTGCGATGTGCGAATAGTCATACCATACCCATGCCTGGAATACCATGCACCAGGCTGAATTATGCACCAATCTATTGGCCTATTTGACACATTACACATAGGGGTTTTTACATCTGTTCACAATTGTTTAACCTATCAACCATAAACAAATATATTACTAACTTAAATTTTTTCTTATGCAGTTGGAATAGAACAACCGTTTTTGGTTACTAATTTCTATTATGTATTAAAATCCTATTTTTAAATATACGTCAAGAGTTGTGGGATTTTAAAATGATAAGATTAAATTAAAATAAAAGGCATTTGTATGTAGATATTAGAACATATTCTTGGTAACATGTCTTGCTTTGGAGTATTCGCCATTAGTAGATTCACGTCCCTCTTGTGGTATCTGTGTTACTATTATTGCATGATTGTGCACCTCACTAGTATATATATATATATATATATATATATATATATATATATATATATATATATATATATATATATATATATATATATATGAGTGTGTGTGTGTGTGTGTGTGTGTGTGTGTGTGTGTGTGTGTGTGTGAGTTTGGTTTGTAAGACCTTTATACTTGATACTTTTGTCCATATCTATACTATATGTTATGGGCTTTAAATATTAGTTTAATAATTGTTTTCTTTCGATTAGAATTTACATAAATAATTTTGTAATAAATAATAAAATTAATGTTGTACATTTGATATAAACTCATGCTCAGTCACAGATTAAATCTCTACTTGAGCATGACTTTCAATGATTATTATTGTTATTTTATTTCTATGTAATCAAATTGTTTTTTTAGAAGTCTATAATTTTTTCCTTATATCTAGATTCGCTGGTCTTTTCCCTAGAAATATTATAAAATTAGTAGTGTAAATAGGGCAAAAACAAAATAGTTTTTAAAAAACTCAGTAGGAAAAATAAAATAACGCTTAAAATGTAGTGTTTATAATTTTTTTAATTGGGAGCTACTTTTCATAGATTGTTGATTTATTTAAGAAAAAAAATTAAAGTCTCATTACAAAACAAAACTCATTAACTAAGTTTACCCAAAACTACCTAAAGGTTTTAATAACCCCAATATAATAATACAAATTATAATTAGCAAAAATAACTTTAAAATACTTTGTAGGGTCTAACAGAATATCTAAGAAAATTATATTGCGTGTAAAAGTTGTTGGAGATTTAAAAAAAAAATTCGCAAAAAGAAATTTAAAAAAAAATGCAATTGTTTCTGAATTAGCCTTCAATTATTATTCTAAAATCCTAAATGTTGACCGAATAACCAATAGCTTCGTTTATGTTATTAACAAAGTCTTAAAAGAAAATTCAAATACGATGTTTTCTTCTAAAATGTTAATGGTGAATTTTACAAACATAAAAACACGGTACCAACGAATTGCATTTATTATAACCTAAATATTGCAGATAATCCATTTCTAAATGTTTTTTTGATATTTAAAGCAAGCTTTTATATTTAAAATTCGTCAAAAAATCTTTATTTTTCATTTATCGTCTTCTTGTATATTTCATAAATAAATTTAGTACTTCGACTACAGACAGTGAGTCAGGATTTTTTATTTACGTTTTCAATATGATCAATCTTAATAATTAAAAAATAATAATACTACATATCTCTAAACCATATCTTACAAAACAAATATACAATAGTGTTGCTATCTACTGTAAACACGATGGTATTATAATTCCATTGTAAGTTAAAATATAACCCAGTTAAATATAAAAAATATTTATTAATAACTCACTTCAACAATCATACGTTTGTTAAACCACTCATTTCTTTTTATTGGACGATTATTTGTACTCCTGAAAAACCCCGGAGACGAAATTCTAGGCAAGGAGAGAAAAAAAAATATTAAATTATTTTTCAATTTTTAAAAGTTAATGGTGTTCAAAATTAAAGTTTAAAACAGTTGACTATTAAAAATACAAAAATTCTTTGATTTAATATACTAGTAAAAATTGAAGTGCTCTATGTATATACTAAATCTGGATTTCGATCTAAATGTACAAATTCTTTCGAAAACATGCAAACAATCAGACAACCACACAAAATGAAAAATATCTTACGTTTATAGGAACTTTTCTACTTATTTTTATATAAGTAATCCACTGACAAATTTTCTCCGTGTATTTGGGACAATCTGTATATATCGTAAACTTCCCAAAGTCATCAAACATACTCAACAGTGAGAAAAATACAATTCGCGTGTAAACTGATTTTAAGCGAACGTCGGCCTTGTTTAGTTTTAAGTCTACGTCATATTTTAAATCAAAATTTAATCACAAATCGTCTTTTCCCTTCGTCTCTTTATTTCAAATTCAGTACATTAATAAACATAAATGGCAAAGGATTAATATTATTCAATCAAACAGACATATTCAACTCTTGGGAATCTCCTGGAGTATCGAGCAATTTAACAAGTGTTACATTTAAACTCAATTATTAAAAATTAAAAATCTTGGAACGGAGCTAAATTTTATTTATTGTTTTTACTTTCTCACTTTTAAATATTAGAGAGACCATTATGCTAAAGGTCAACTAAATCTATGTCTGAGTCCAAAATAGTATGTAGGGGGTGATGCCTGACATTCAATCGTCTGTTTTATGTTCAGTTCTCTACAGCTAAAACCAATGAAATGATTTTAATGAAATAAATAGTCACATGTAACAAATCCTAATGATATAATGAATTCTATTGTAATTCCAAAAAAAAATGGAATTGCAAATGTCAAAATGGCCGTGATAAACAGATTTTCTCTTTATTCCTCCCTCAATAATTCGTGCATTATTCAAACTATAACACACTAAATTAGATAAACATTTCCTGATTTAAATTCTCGAGTTATGATACTAACCCCACCTCTCTAAAATAACGAATTTATTGTCAAAAAGTGATTTAAAATCGTGATCTCTCACGAAAATGTTATATTCGTATATGTTACAAGATCCAACAGAGTCGAATTACCGAGGTGACGTCTCCATGCATGTACAGACACTGTCACGAGCGAAGCGTGTGGGCATTTTAAAATATAAATATATATTAACCGACATCAAGGATGTAGTGGTTTACATAATTACGAGAAAACCTGCGTAACAACTATTTTTTATCAAACTTCCTCAGACTCCTTGATCTACCAATACAATTTAACATTCCTACATGGTTCAGAAACTAACTTTTTGGGATTACATTTACAATATCTGATTGTATTACATTGTCGGCTGGGTTAGTACATTGATGGCAAACGTTAACTTCTTTAGTATGTTTATTTCTAATGATAATTTTGAAAATTTAAATCCTCTTATATAGTATACCACAAACGATTTGAAATATTATTTTGAAACTTTGTGGTGTAGTTTCAGAATAGGATTATTCTAAATGGTATTTAACTAATTAAAAGATTTGGTGTCTACATTATATTATTTATCATCTAGTGGAGTCAATGAATCACAGGGTTCACCTAAATATAATCATTAGTAGTTTATATTTTTTGAACTTCAAATGAAACTTGCTGTATGTTAAAACAATACATCTGTAATAGGGTGTGAAAAAATAAATAAAATACTTTTTCTTTAACGGATTTCACAGTCCATTAGTACGGTATTCTGATCTGGAGTCGAAAATTGAAATGTAATGTGGAAGTGAAAGGGGGAGAGGGATGCTTTTGCCGGAGCTCAGGTAGAATGTATTTTTAGCTTTGCATTCTGCTCAACGCTCGACGCAAAGCATGCTGGGATCGATAGAGAAGGGGACGGGAAGGGAGTAGCAACAGGTGAACTCTGTCTTTAGTCTCATTGCGTTAATGCACCCCACCCCTCCCCCTAAACATCCCCTGTCATCGCGTACGTTATAATTTTAATAAAAATGAATACAATCTATATAACTATCACTACAACTTTATAGTAAGTGCACAAATCTAATTATAATTTCCCTTTTGATAT
This sequence comes from Aphrophora alni, assembly GCA_963513935.1. Taxonomy (NCBI): domain Eukaryota; kingdom Metazoa; phylum Arthropoda; class Insecta; order Hemiptera; family Aphrophoridae; genus Aphrophora; species Aphrophora alni. The sequence goes on from OY740775.1 coordinate 10,105,394, forward strand.
AAGTTATAATTGCAGAAGTTTTCAATATTTCACTTTCTCTTACTCTATAGAAAGAGAATTTTTTATTATTATGAAACTGTCAATGTTGAAATATAAAAGATATCTGTTATTATCCCCTAGTCGTAAAAGTTTTTTTGTTGTTGTTTATGTATGAACAACCTTCAACATTGTGTCTCAAAAATTGTTTAACCAATTTTGTTAAAGACGTATACTTTTTTTATTTATTAATAATGGACGTAAATTAAATTTATTCTAGCTTAAAAATATGTTAAACTTTCTCATCGACCAAAACACAACAGTGATATTTCCTTGCTATCATGTCTTACGATTTTTAATATTTTATATTTGTTTTTATTATTTTGATAGTGTTTCATGTTACGTTTAGTTTTTATATGTGAAATCAATTTCATGTTTTTATTACAGGATGTACAATTTCATATAGTTTTGGATTTTTTATTTTTACTTTTCAATTGTTTTATAATTATAACGTGTTACATATTTAAATTGTATTTTGGGAATCGAGGTAACGGGAAAATAAAATATCCATTCAATTTAGGATAACTTCTATTTACTTTCATAAAACTTGTTACGCACCATCCTTCAAAATCCCGATATAATCAAATCTCACGCTTTAAAAAACATCAACATACAAACACAATTATTAAAGCTCGGGAATTTCTCAATATTGGATAATACGATTTTGTAAAAAAATAATAAAATGATTTGAATTGAAAATCCATATAGAATCAAATTAGAGTTTTGTATTAAGGTCGAAGAAACAAAAAAGGCATTGAATATCGACATTTGTAAATATAATAAACAAAGACAAATGCTTCTGTTTAAGCCAGTAAACATTATGTGTACATGGACAAATGTTTGTAAACCATTTATTTTTATTCAAGGAACTAAAACATACAATGTGATTAGTTTTGAAAACCGATACGACCCAACCTTCGCATGAACTAAGGAAATTATGTTAATTTTAAATATTTTCATGCTGAACAGTTGTTAGGTTTCGTAGAATGACTAGATCACTTCAGGTTTTAATCCTCGAATCAATCAGTCTTTACCTAATTTATTGCAGCTGTATATTTTGACCTGAAGTAGAAAAATGTTTCTTAGTAATGACATTGTATAAAGGATAAATAATGATAAAATGTAAGAGTATAAATAATATCAAACGAATCCCTCCAAACCAAATCAACAGAAGGTATAAACCAACTAAAGACAGCGACATAATCATCCCATAATTGGCCCAAGCCATTTTGTTATTGCTACTATTATGATTATTGTATTTAGTTAAAAGGATGTACTCTTTTCTTCGACAACGGCAGAAGCAGCAATATACACAAACAAATTATTTATATTCAGTATCTTATTAACATGTACATCTTTTAGGGAAATCGTGTAATAAGTTTGTGATCAATGTTTTTTTGTAGGTTATGTAATTATATTACAGACACCGACCAACAGTAACAAGTTAAACCAAATGTAAAAGAAAACCACGGGTACCTAGTGATTTGGCAACATCAAAAATTAATGGGTGTTAAGGTTGTTACATAATGATCTACTTTATATTGTCAATAATAAAAACAAACGATAAAAATAAGCTTTTGTTTTAATCATTTTTAAATGTTGTATACGATCGTAAAATCCATATCTTTGTACGTTATTATTTAAATACAAAAACCACTATTTTCTAAACAAAGACCAGAGCACTGTGGTGACAATATATACAGATACACTTTCAAAAGTCCCTTACCACACTTGGGAATAAACAAAATAACAAAAAACAAACATTTTTGTCAAAAGTAAAATGTTTATTCCTATTAGACCCGTATAGCTATTACAACAACAAAGTTGTCATCTTCAGAGGGAATCTTAACAAAGACTGATTCCCTCTGAATCTTTGTTAAGATTCCCTCTGAAGATGACAACTTTGTTGTTGTAATAGCTATAAGGGTCTAATAGGAATAAACATTTTACTTTTGACAAAAATTTTTGTTTTTTGTTATTTTGTTTATTCCCAAGTGTGGTAAGGGACTTTTGAAAGTGTATCTGCACTATTTTCTAAACAATGAAACAAATTTATTTGGATACATACTTGTTTCTATGAAATTTGAATTTGTATACAAACTATAAGTTGGATGTTTAAAACCCTGAATAACTTAAAAAATGTTTAATTACGAATTCATTCTTCCAACATGTAATTTTTCAAAATTTATTTTTTGCAAAAATATCGTCAGGATATTGTAAAAAAATTTGTTATTACGAAGTTCTTATAAAGAGTTAACTCGAAATGTAAAAACAAAAAATCAATATGTATTTTCCTGGATAACGAATTAGTGCGAGATGTTCTAGAACAAATAAATGTTTACTCCAAAGTTTATTAATGCAAAACAAAATATCATCTATGTAGAAGATATTGTAACTTAACAGATCCATCAAATCGAGTTTTAAATTTCATACATTCAAACCTAGGTCTATTCTAAGCGATGGTTGCAAAATAGCAAATAAAAAAGCCTTCAGGCTGTGAAAATATTCTAAATTAGGTGAATCTGAGTTTTTTTCAACTTCTGTACCATTGTACCATCCATTAACCTTACAGTTTTAAAAAATTAAACGTAAATAGAGATTTAAACAAAGGAAAAAAATCAGTTAATATTTCACTTCGGAGATGCTACATTAAGCTAAAATACAATCCGACTAAAACAAGGTTACACAAGAGATAAGAGGATACTGCTCCACGAACTGGCAAGCTAAATATAGTTACTACATTACTTTATTGATTGTTTAGTTACAATCATGTACCAAATCCAGGCTACGGCGCACGCTCTGTAACTTTTCAAAATGTGCCGATACGTTCCAAGTTTACGCACAAAGGCTTGAATAGGAGGGGACTCTAATAAACCAAGGGTAAACACAATTTACTAAGCGAAGATCAAAGTCAAATTTTTAATGACATCAATATTAAATTAGTTTGTTTGAATTTCCTCTAACAACGTTTTAATAAAGTTTAAGTGATAAAATGCTATGTGTAGTTAAAGTATTGAGATTGCATAATATTTTTAGCTTTATATTTGTATTATAAAACGTTTTTTAAATGTTATAAAAAATATGGTTAAATGTGTTTTACCTGTTTGTGACTGAGATTTTGTATTTAATTTTATAGGTAGTTCAAAATTTGGGGTTACTATTTTTTTTTATGGGATTATAACAGACAAATATTTGATATTTTTTAATGTTTTAATTTTTTTACTAGCCTTAAACCTCGAACAAAAGGTTTTGGTTGGTATCTCCCGCAAAAATATCGGTTTAAAATTTGAATATCAAAAGCTGCAAATTAACATTCTTCTGTGTCATTATTCGTTAATTTTGTGGTAAACCAAGAAATACACTTAGATACACAATTAAAACTAAGCGAGTAAATTACTATAAAAAAACGGGGTTGCGACGAGCACATCTAAATACTCAAGTTTACGTCAAGGGTTTTTTTTTTAAATATGTTTTGGTGTTTCTATGTATTACATTTTTTTATATACATGACGTAAAAGATAAAATAAAGGAATCTAATCCAAGACTACAATAAACAGGTTGTAGAATTAGATAATGTCCCTCAGGATTGTCACATCCGATGTCACTACAATCAGCCCCGAAAGTAGTGTTGCATAATATATAAAATGACATTACAGTATTTTCAAATTAATTAGAACTAAGTAAAAAGTTTTATTTTTGCCTTTTAAGATGCTGTCACACTTTGTTAAATTTTCGTATTTTTATTTAATTTCTCATGGCTCACGATACAGAAAACATTAAGAAAAGTTCCGACTATAATGATATTTTACAATGTATTAAAGTTAAGATCTCAGAAAATATTAATAATTAGCAACCCGAGCTGTGGTTCCCGAAGATATTATTAAAAGTTCATCCATTAAAACAGGTTATTATTTTAAGTGGATCTACCTGTTTCTATCAATATTATTAAAAAACATACAATGTTACAAATCACCGTCAAAAAAATTGCAACTAAATTTCTGTTCGTAAGTAACAGAAAATAAACAAAACAAGTCTTGAATTCATAAAAAGTCAATCATATTTATCCATGTAAAAGTTACAAAAGAAATTATTCTATTTTCTTCTATTTGAGAATAGGTTCGTTCGTAGGTTTTTATGCAATCACCATTTACGAGTGAAGTAATAAAAATAAAATAGACAACTCGTACTTCATAACAATATGGGTTATACCATTCTAGACTGAATAGAAGCGGCAGGCACCAAGTTAATGGTAGACATAAAAAGCTATGAACACTTTATATCCTGGAGGAACGATGCTTCTAATGGAAATTTGATAACTACTTTAGGTAAGCATCTGTTCTACCGGCAAAGTGGTTTTCTGTCCCTTCCACTAAGTTTCTTGATAGCATGAGTATTTTAAAATAAAAAGACGTCGATATCCACATCTTTCAATTCATTTATTAAAAGTTACATGCATAATCTAACATCATGGTAATGTGTACATGCCTCAGGAATAAAGCATTTAGTTTATAAAAAGACTTTTAATTATTTTATTTAATACTGTAGCAGATATATATATATATATATATATATATATATATATATATATATATATATATATATATATATATATATATATATATAATTATATAAATTAAAATTATCAAAAAACGCATCCATACTCTAAGAGACTCGTTCGCGCAGCTCCACAGAACACGCACACCCTGACGACGTTTATATTTAAAATTTAAAAAACTCACAATGAATAAATCCAGTTGATTGTTATCATTAAGGTATTTACCCAGCCCCAATATACAACAAGATCTTCAAATTTAATGATCAAAACTTTTTTCTTAGGCCTTGAGAAAATATTTTATTCTATTAGTGAATCAAGGGTGTCTAAACTCAATACGTTAATGTTGTTTAAAACAGTTGTTACAAAGGTTATCTAAACCTGGTAATTGTGTTTAACATTACATTATTGACAATGGCTGCGCCTTCAACAGTGCAATGGATCTGTACATAATAAAATGTTTTCACTCGCTTCCACCATGTCGGTGTCTCGGATTTTGCTGGCTTCGATAATATATTCATAATAATACGAAGCCACTTAGAAAAAAAAATACAGGAAAAAAATAGGACTAATAATGAATTAAGCACTTAATTTTCCACTACGAAGATACACTTGACCAATCTGAATGTAAAAAAAGGCAACAGGATATGACCTTATAACAGGTAAGATAATAAAAGAACTGCCTGAAATAGGGGTGAAGAAATTTCTTCAGCAAATCAATGCAGCTATTATAATAAAATATGTGCCAAGTCAGTGGAAGGTAGGAGAGGTGATTATGATTCCAAAGCATGGCAAGCCCGCTAGCGAAGTTGCAAATTACCGTCAAATCTCCCCATTACAGGTAACTTCGAAAATATTTGAGAAACTCCTAATTATGAGACTTTACCCTATCATTGAAGAAAGAAAGTTGATTCCCGACCATCAGTTTGTTTTTAGAAGGAAACACTCAACAATTGACCATGTTCATAGAATCGTCATATAATTGAAAAGTCCTTTGAAGACAAGAAAGTTTGTTGAAGTAGTGTCTTCTGAGATGTAACGCAGGCTTTTGATAAGGTATTGCACCAAGGGCTCCAATATAAACTGTATAACTCACTCAGTTATGAATGGTATCTAATATTAAAGTCTCATCTAGAAGGACGGCACTTCAGGGTTAAAGTAGAAGATGAATACTCTGAGCTCAAAGATATACATGCTGGAGTACCGCAGGGAAGCGTTCTGGGCCCGTTACTGTACTTACTTTACACGCGGGACATGCCAGAGTTGGAGAATACCATAATAGCCTACATTTGCTGATGATACAGCTGTAATGGCGGTTGCTAAGAACGTGGAGGACGCAAACATTAAGTTGCAAAACTCCATTGATGAGATTGTTCGGTGGACAAAGAAATGGAGGTTCAAATTGAATGAGTGCAAGTCAGTACATGTTGATTTTACGAACCTTAAAGTTGTCCCAGACGCAATTACTATCAACTCGCAGAGAATCCCATATGTCAATTCGGCAAAATACATTGGCATGACCTTGGATGCAAAACTTAGATGGAAAGAACATGTAAAAAAGAAAAAAAAATTAAACATCAAATTCAAGAAGATGCAATGGTTGATGGGAAGACACTCACAGCTTTCTTTGCATAATAAGTTGCTATTAAATAAGCAAGTAATTAAACCTGTCTGGTCATATAGAATACAACTGTGGGGTTGTACCAAGAAAACAAAAAATATCAAGATGATACAAACATTCCAAAATAAAGTACTGCGCAGCATCTGCAATGCACCTTGGTATGTAAGGAACGATAACATTCATCGTGACTTGGGAATTCCTTCCGTTGTAGAAGAGATTAAAACATATGACATAAAGCATAACAAGAGACTATCGACGCATATAAATGTAGAAGTGTTGTCGCACCTCAGCGCTAGTCAGGATCAGCGCAGACTAAAGAGGACAAAACCTTGTGACTTAATGTGTCAATGACGAGTTGATCTGTCTGATGAGTACAGATCCTGGAATAATTTTCACGAGCTACTGGTTTATTGGGAAGATATATTGCGAAAGATAAATTACTTGATAAGTTTGTACTTAGTTGTAATATAAATATAACAAATTGTTAATGATGGAGAAAAAAAACGAAGATACACATCAACAAAACGTTATGTTTAGGACATGGTTAGTAGGATTAAAAACTAAAGATGATTACTGGTATTACTATTACTTATCTAAACTTAGCATTTATTAACTCAATTTATATTCAAGAATTAAAGACAACTTTGGACGAATATAGATATATTTGTATTATTTTGTTATGTAGTCTTTTATTAATTTTGTTTGTATTAATTTATAGGTACATACTACAATAATTCTGTCCACTGTAAATTGTGCATCAAACTATCTTCAAATATGCGTGTTACCGTACACAAACAAGGTTACATTAATGTTACAACTATCTGTATAACTTCAATTTTTTTAAAACCTATCACTAATTGGCAACATTAAAATTATATTTATTAGAATATAAAACATAATCCAGGTTAAACGTTATTGACAAAAAATAATCCTAATAACATTTCAAAAAGAACATTGACTGTAAATTTTACTTTGGTAATTACTTCCTTCTGTAGAAGCAAATTTTTGTTCAGTTTAAATTTTACGTCAACAGTTATTAAATGTACACACATTTATCAACATAATCTTAAAATTGAAACAAACATTTTATCTGTTGTTTACTTACAATAATAGTATGAAGCAGTTGTATTCGAATAAGATATTGTACATAAATTAGATTTTACTATTCATGGAATATGATTTATACTCTAAGGTTTATACACACATACACATACACCTACACACACACACACACACACACACACACACACACACACACACACACACACACACACACACACACACACACACACACACACACACACACACACACACATATATATATATATATATATATATATATATATATATATATATATATATATATATATATATATATATATATATAAGGTAAAGCTGTATTGCGAAAAACAAGTAAATAATTGTAGTCTAAAAACTAGAAAGTGTTAGTTTTACAAACCATTAGGAATAGTAGTAGGAATTTTAGTTATTTTTGGTAAAATATAGAACATACACTAAGTTTAACTATTAGTTGAATGTGATTGATACTAGAATAATAATGGCAGACAATTTTCAAAATGGAAATAGTTTCAAAATTCTTAGTAATTCCTTCCTTCTCTAAGTCCCATCATGCTCCACCATATTTTGTACAGTTTACAATTTCCACCAAACCACGTCCCAACATGTTTACTAGTAATAAAAACGCAAAAACTCATACATAAAAAAGTTATTGTTATCTACATAACCTAAATTTTAAATAGACTATTATTTTAATAGAGACAGTATTTTAACTGAGTACGTATAAATATTGAACATAACCTAGGTTTTATCACTCGAATATGATTCATAATAAAAAATAATGGTAGTAAACTTTCAAAGTGAAGTTTATTTGAAACATTTTATTTCATAAGTACTTCCTTCTGTACTGCCTAAAATATCCAACAATCGTTATTCTGTGCAGTTTACACTGTACACACAAATAAAAGAAACTACCCTTAAAGACAAAAATCTAACAGATAAAAAAAAATGTATTTAAAACAGTTATTTTTAGCTGTACGTTTATATATATTCAAAATTTAAACAAAATCCGTCAAAATTTTAGTTGTATTATAGTAAAATGTAAAACATAAACTGAGTTTCATTATTCGTTAAATATAATTGATGATATTACGTAAACTAAGACATTTCAAAATTAGTTGTTTATGAAACGTTGTGTTGGAGCATTACTTCGTTTTATATATCTTAAATTACCTTATAATACCAATGTCGAGATTGGTATACAGTTAATGCTTAAAAAAACATTAAATAAATCCATAATCGAATCTGCTGCTTTCCTCAGCGGTAATTTTTCTTTTTATTGTAAAATGACGACATCAAAAATCCTTGAATTACAATAAATTGAAGAACTCCTTTGGAAACGTAGATTCCAACCCGAGACCCATCATGTTTTTATTACAATAAAGTATTTTTATGAACCTTAATAAGACATACATTTCCCCACGAAACTTCGTATTTGAGATGACATCTGTCCGTAGCTTTATTAAATTACGTACAAGGTTGTTTGGCAGAGACTCGGATATTTTCTCATATAACACGGTGGCACAATAACAAAGCACATACAGTTTATTAGAACTAATAAGCTAAACTATGCGAACTCTGAAAGATTCCACGCATTCTTACGTCATGACTTTCCCCGACCTCGTATAAAATATTTCTATTCTTGTAAAAGCAAGGCCAAGTAAAATGTCACTACTTATCCTCATCACAGATGAGACTTAAAAGAAAATATATTTCAATCTGTCCTGTCTTATATATTACAGAAAGTACAGTTCTGTGTACAATGTCGGGTATAGTATATAAAATAAACGATGTAATGGACATCTTATCTTTTGTGCTGTTTTATATCTTATAAGATCAAAAATTCATATCAAAGTTATTCAAGCAATACAGAGAGTTTTTTTTTAAGTGGGCAATCATTTCTATCTCTTTAACGGGTAAAGACACAAAGCAATCTTTAATGGGAACATACCTAACTATTAAAAAGATAAACGATTTACACAAGAAATTGTACACAGTTTCTCCAAAATTTGGTAAATAGTAATAATTTAGATAAATTTAGGTGATCTAACTAAACAAAGAACTTCCATCCAAATTGTATCATTTGCTGTCTTTATCTACCTTTTTCGTAAGTTCTTAAAAACCGTAAATCTACGGAACGTGTGTACATAACGAGTACACAATAATTGTATATAAATAAATACAAATTTTGTTCTAAACTACAAAACGATCTAATTTTATACGAAAACGTTTTAAACTTCTTTCTATTTAAAATATTTTATCCTCTATTTTAGTTTAAATGGTTACCTTACAAATATAAATACTTTCCATGTAGAAAATTCGAATTGAAACCGACCCTGCTTCCACGAGTCAATAACTTTGAAACGACATTATTACCTGTGATCATAAAGTATTGGAGTTTATTTCACTACAGCATAGTAATTATCTTAATTTACCTAATAATTATCTTAATTACCTTTATCTCTAAATAACCTAATTTAGGCGTCTTGTAGGTCAACTGTAAAGGAACATATTGACAAATAGACATTATGTAAAACAACTTTGTTGTGCTTACCAAAAATCTTAACGACAATTTTGTCACTCAAAATATTTTCGCTGTAAATAGAGGAAGAACAAAACAACAAAAACAAAGTACTAACCAAATATTGAACTCACAGCATTTACATTGAGATAGAACTATCCAATAAAACGTTACACGTATAAGTGCCACTTTCAATTTGACAAATTTTATTCACCACATTTTTCAGTGAATTGTTTTGCTTCAAGATATTTTGATGGATTTTTACGAAGTATGGATTAAGTTTGGTAATCACAAAATGTTTGAAACTGCGAATTTTTGACTGATCTTCATGTGTCATGGTCTTATTAAAACGGAAAACCTGTCCGTATGTCGTCATTGTTGTTGGAGTAGCGTCACAACACGGAGGCGTCACAAACGTTACGAAAGTGAACGATACCGAAATTCCAAAGTTATAAGATTATACATGCATAACAAGAAAATCACGCAAGTAAACAAATTCACTATCTCCAACCAAAAAGACAACCCATTTCATCAAAACCCATGCCACATTAGATATAAATATCCATTCATATTTAGTATCTCCAGTGATAGAGATCACATTATATGTTAAGAGTTTATTAAAAGAGAAAGAAGAACTATCAGTTGGAGTAAAAAGAACTCTCTATGGCGAAGAAGAAAGCCAGAACGTTTTGTGGCATTCTATACAAAACATCCAAGAGACAGCATTTTGTTTCTAAAATACAAGGTAATTAATTGTTTTAATTAAGATAGGTACGGAAAACCAGGTAACCCGGAGTGTTTCCGTCAAGTCCCAGGTGGATCAAGAAGGGACACCAAAACCGTAGTGGTCGTAAATAGTCATCTGTTTACGACCACGGGCCCGCGACAATTCTGGGAGTCGGGGCGAAGCTGAGAAATCAGTTATAGTTAACATGGTACCACGGGACATGGGAGTCCTGACGGAGCTTCACTCCGTCACCCATGCAGTTGAGGTTGGACTCGTGGGGGTAGTGATGCTGCTGATAGTGGATATTCTCCTTCCTTCTTTTCTTGGGGTTGGTGTTGGTGTCGTGCCGAAAGGCTCTATATACATCGGTACTCCTAGTTCTAGTAACTAGTTCTATTGAAACTCCTAAAGTACATGTTTCAATTAAGATCCTAGTTATTACGAAACATCTAAATAGCAAATGAATAATAATATTATAGCTTAGAACATGGTCATATATAACAAAGAATATATAACTTTGTTTATTCTTCCAGGTGCTGATTGAACTTTATAAAATTATCATTCAGGCCCAATTCATCCAGATTATAGCCAAACAAAATTAACCATAAAAAATTACAACTCTCTTAAAATTCATTAAAGGCCACAATAACAAACTCAAAACTTTAGAAGAAATAACTTTTAATAAATATAAAATATTGCCTGTTTTTTAAACACAATTGTCCATCAATTTTGTATCATATTCACTTATCCACTTTCATCCCAAACCTATCATTAGTTTTTAAGATATCAAACATCCTAAATGTTTAAATTGAGTTTAAATTTATGTTGTGCATCCAAAAGTGTTGTAAAAATAACCAACACAAGAATTACAGACAATTGAGCTTCTAAATCCCGAGATTAAGGGAGGGATACTCATTCTGTATATTTTGCAATTTAATAATTCTAAAATAATATTGTCACATACATAATATACTGTTTCATGTTAAAACATTTACACGTTTATGATGTATAACTATATAATAGGAACTTGACATTTGGTATAGGGGATTATAGTTTGATCATATACAGCTCTAATGAAATTCAGAAAAATCGGATTTAAAATGTTTAAATAGCTGCAATTTTAAACATTTGTTATTCATATTATTAAATTTAAAACACACTAAATTAGATAAAAGTTTGTATATTTCAGTTCTGAATGTCATGATAATATTACCACTCTCTACGACGACAAATAGAGAAGTTGTTGTAAACAATGTAATTTCGAACTTTAACCCTAGAACACTACTCATTCGTAAAAATTACGACCCGCCCTTTATAAAATTCAGAGAACTCATAGACAAAAGACGGACACGCACTATCTTTTTGTTTACCTTCCTGCCATTGTGAATAGAGGCCAGTGTCTCTTCGGCTAAGCTCAAAGTTGAACCGTTATTACCGTACTCAAGCTCGCGTCGTATATTTTACGAAAGAATAGTGTTTGCGAAAGTTTTAACTATTAAGTGTTTGAATTTTTTTGGGTAAATTATTGTTTTTATATTGTTAGTTTTTAGTGTTCTAAATAGTTTATTGTGAATATAGTGATTTTAGAGTTCAAAGTGTTTGATTTAGCTACTAAGTGTATATTAATCACTGCAAGGAATGTGATTCTCAGTGAAGACAGGACTCTAATTTTGGCATTTTTGGCATTCTACCTAATGAACTTATTGTAAATCATTTTTCTCTTTTTATATAAATTAAACACTTATAAATGATGTATTTTATGAATATCCGATTAATTTTTCCAATAAAATAATATTTATATTTTTTTCGATTTTTTTTCCAGGTTAATTATTTTTTCTAAACGTACTTGTGGTGGTAAAAGACATTTTTTTACAGTTAAAATATGCAGGAGTTTATTGTTAAATATTTTTAAAAACACTTAAAAACAATAAAGGATTTAATAGAAAAAATAGTCAACACTAAAGTAAAGTTTAAAAAAAATTAATAAAAATAAAAACAGAAAGTAGTAAAATTTACGAATGAATAGTGATCACGTAACAATGAACTAAGAGTTGTAATCTAGGGTTAACTACCCCAAAAAATTTATATTCTTACAGAGATCATGGCAGGACCGAGGTACCAACAAGAGGGTAACGAATGGAGGCTCATTCTTACAGTTACAAGACTTCTGACAAGAGCGAAGCGAGTGGAAAACATTTAGGAAACACTTCTACTATACCATTCGGGCTTCTCTGTACTTAGGTAAGCTGAGATATACACGATAATGAAGTTCAAAAAACCTGTTTTAAACAATTTTACTGATTTTACACATATTACAATTTTTTACAATCACCTAGATTTTTATTTAACTTAGAGGGTGATAAGTTAATAACAGACGAAATACGAAATAAAAAAACTGATTTACACAGTCAGCAATTTGACATTTTCCGTTCGTAGTTTCTGAATTTCAATAGGATTCTAGATGAACAAACTATAATCCCCTATAACACGTGATGATTACGGCATCACAATCATGGTATTGCCTGCGGTACTATACCCTTTGTGCTATAGCCTACTGCACACTGCCTATCACACTGTTCGCAGGCGGAAAGGGTCTAAAGCGGGTAGATTGCCCCCTTCCAACCTCAGTAGAGATGAATGCAGGGGCGTGTATGACAAGTTAGAGTGGCAACAAGTGAAATTTTCCGTCCTGATTTACCTTTTTATATAATTTAATACCCCCCCATCCCCAAATGATAGGTTAAGTTCGTTTTGAGATAGGTCAGAAAGTCCTGGGGGCAAATTTCAAGTTGCTATTTTATATACCGTTGACAACGACGGACGGAAGGCATGTCGAAAATTATTTTTCGTTTTCCGGACCCATTAAAGTCAAGATTTTTAACCTCTACTAAATTTACCGTATACAGGTTAAGTAAAATCTCCTACAAACTATATTTATTTTGAAAGAGATCGAAAAACACGACTAAGAAAAAATATGAAAATCAGGAAAAACCATTTGAACGTTGTCATCAGAATAAACGGATTCAAGTATATTCTAATGATCGGAATCTGGTCCAGCTCTAAATCACACCTGCGATCTTTTAAAAAGTGAAATTAAGAAAAGTAATATTTTTCCGTTTTAGTTTGTGCAGAAAGGAAAATTAAATTTTCCGTTTCCTTCTGAAAATCATTGAAACATAAATGTGAAAATATAACGCATTACGTATGCAGGACGGGAAGCTCAGCTTTGAAGGAAATCTATTCCTGGCTACTTATATAAAGATGTATTCTATATACTTGGCAATTTGTATTCAACATACTCTGTTAGAGCTGTGAATACATTGTCAGCCAACATATACTTCAGAGTATCTAACGTTCACTGTGTTTTCAGATTTCAAATTAGAACCGCTTTCATAAAAACAAGTATCCAATTCCCAGCGGGTCGCTTCGTTTATTATAACATCATAAGGTTTTATTCCACTTAAATCATCTGCGTGACACATTTTAAATTCTATCTCTGTTGCGGAATTAAATTCCATAGAGTAAACTTGGTAATATTGTAGAGTTTAATAAAGTTCGTCAATTGTAACTTCGTATGTGGTTTCAAAACGTTTAGCATAATCTTCAAGCTTAATATGATACAAACGTTAATGTTTAGGAAGTAAGTTTGAATCGTCAATTATGGCATTCCAAGTTTAAAAATTTGACGACCAATAAAGTTTTTTCAAATTAATTTCAGGGGTTCACTATAATAAGTAAGGGTGTGACAATCCCGCGGTAACCTAGCTGTATCTACACCTTTTATCATGTAGTCTTGGGTTACGTTACATCCTTCTTTTTCATCTTTTCTATAAGGTGTGTTATACTTCACTTATATACTTTTCGACACTAAAGCTATTACGGTATTAGAGGGCGTTATTTTATATTATTTTTACCTCTTGGAAAAAAATTAAGTGATGACTACCAAGAGGTCTTTCCTCTTTAAACAAAGATATATATATATTTTTTTTTTTAACTGAGAACAAAAGACTAGAATATGAGATAAACTGTCTCATCGTATTCTCTTAATCTTCCCGTTGATTTATTCATGTCTGTACGCCCAGATACTAAAATGCGTCATAACAATGAGATGTATTTTTCGTACCAGAAATATGTGTTAAACTGTTATTACGGATTTAAATTCCCTGTGCTTCTTGCTGAAAGTTGGCCATATTATTGACAAATCACTGATGCGTAGTAAGAAGACATTTTGATATAGTCCCACAAAATAAAACGTTATAAATTTCTTTTTTCTACATATATATACAGATTGTGTAGAAAATATTGTGCTACATTTTACCAGACTATTCTATAGGTGAAAATAGGGGGGGGGGGAAATCCAATATACATAAGTTTGGAAATGATTAGTTTTCAAATTATTCATCTGGTTTAAATTTTTTTTTTTTACTAAATACTTAATATCTATGTACTTATATATATATATATATATATATATATATATATATATTTATATATTTATATATATATATATATATATATATATATATACACGATTACAGTTAAAAAAACAAGTAAATATATATATATATATATATATATGTCTCTGTGTCGTCTGTTAGTACATAAAAATATATATAACAATAGCAAAAATAAGCAATTTTTACCCGTTGTGGTAATTCATATTAAATTATGAGAAAAAGAAAATTACAGATACATGAATATACTAAAAGCATAATGATAATTATATGTAATATTAACCCTGCTACTCCAATCTGAAGTAATTGTATGTATGAAGTAAACGAAAACAAAACTAACTTTTAAAAAAGTTAATCGAAGCAAATCTATTTGTTTAGTGAAAAAACCCGAGAACCTAGTAAAGATTGAATAATATATATTGATGCATTTATAATTTAACGGGAAATATCAAAACGACACTCTATTATTAATACATTTTAACTTATATAACGGTCAGCTACTATTGTCCACCTAAACAATTGCTCTTATGCACTTCCATGTACACGAAACTATAATTATTTTAATACCTAACCTTCATAGCAATGTGCTATCTATTAAGTTGGAAGCAAATAATGTTATTCTTACTTACATTTAAAAGCATCAAAAATATTCGTCATACCTGTAACAGATAAACAATTTCCTATTTAAAATATACATTTAAATAAAATACAGAATTTAATACATTAAATAGCATTGGCACTTACAGTCTATATATTATTGGTTAGTGATGACATAAAATAATATTTTATTGATTGAACGAAGTCAGGTTCTATTTCAACTTGACCATTTAGTATTTCATTTGATGTTTGTGTTATATTTTACAGGGCTATAGTCAAACCCATGTACTATTCGGAATTATGGAATCAGTTTCTTTTCAGCTAGAACGAAAAAAGTACTCAAAACAGTTACTGCATGGATCTGAGACAAGGAGACCTGTAATGTTAAACAAGGGGGGAAAGCACAGATTCCGAAGTATTAAATACCAGTTTTGGAACCAGGTGTAAGTCGTGAAAATTACCGAGATATTAAATTCGAGAGATTTTCTATAAATTTCTACACAATAGTTTAAACGTAACAAAAACGCTTTATTTACAACATTGTAGTGTTTTCTCTTATATGAATTCAAGCTATTTCGAGTTTCATATTGTATCTTAAATGTTGTTATGCGTTGTATTTAAATCTTAAAAGCTACATCTTAAGAAGCCGGCAGAGTTTAGTGAAACAGCACTGTAATATATATTTAAAGATAATTGTTTCAACGGATGTAAAGGTATTTATAGAAAATTTATCTTCATTTCAAGAGGGAAAAATTATAAAATACATACTTTTATAAAAATATTATATTAATATTTACTGTTTTTCTTATGATTTACTCTAACACGATAAAACTTCCTTGTATCTTTTATGAATCCAATGGGAATTAGAGTAATATATATTTATATTAATTTGGACACAGTTTCATTGTTTTCAAACTTTCAAGAGCCAGTGAAATTATATCGCCAAGCTACTGGTATCGATACTAAACCTGAGTTAGAAGAAGGTAAAAGTATATAAAAACTAGCTTCGCACACGAATATTTCAGATTCGAGATTTTTAGCACAACCCTAATATGCGTCTATAGACCTACCCCAAACCATATTAAAATATTCATAGCTCTAGGCTTCTTGAATTCAGAGATATGCTTTAGGGGTAAAAAACACCCTTGGAGTGAAACATTTTAAAAACTCTTTCTTAGTACGCGTCCACAGACCTACCCCCAAACCATGTTAACATTCATAGCTCTAGGCTTCTTGGATCTTGGATATGCTTTAGGGGTAAATAATACCCTTATAGTAGAACATTTTCACAATCCTTTCTTAGTACCCGTCTACAGACCTACCCCAAACCATGTTAAAAAATTCATAGCTCTGGGCTTCTTGGATCCAGAGATTTCGTGATTATATATATATATATATATATATATATATATATATATATATATATATATATATATATATATATATATATATATATATATCAGTATTTAAAGGAATGCTTTCAGTATGATATTTGTTACTAGTTTGATCCTAATGAATCGTAAATCATAATTACTAAGCGAGGATTCAACTACCAATAAATCATTTAACTTTTATTTTGAGTCATATTGAATGTGTTTTAACGTCTCAAGAAACCTCAAAACGCCGAAATTCACAAAAAACTCGACATCGATTTTTTATCCCATCCCACAACTTTAGCGTACATCTAAAGTAAAAGAAAAATCGTAGTTTTAAACGGTGTAAGCTTAAAATTAGGGAACAGTTTGCAAAAAAGCATTTCAGTGCCCTTGGAATTTTATTTACATTTCGCCTATAATCTGGGATAACTTGTTAATATGTTTGTTATTCAGCAATAAATGACAGTGTTTCAAACTTTTTTTTTTACAGAATCGTCATACATACAACAGCTTATAATTAGCTAAAAGCTTTTAGACAACACGATCGTTATATTTATGTAGCTTGGTAATCCGTATTGTAGCTTTTACTTTTTTTATCAGTCGACTTAAATAAAACTTACTTTTATTTAGAAACTGACTATAATTAGACATTCATTT
Organism: Aphrophora alni; assembly: GCA_963513935.1. Lineage (NCBI taxonomy): Eukaryota > Metazoa > Arthropoda > Insecta > Hemiptera > Aphrophoridae > Aphrophora > Aphrophora alni. The sequence continues at coordinate 10,123,012 of OY740775.1, forward strand.
TATTGTACATTCAATCCTATAAGTACCATAGAAATAAACATTTGTTATATAAGTGTAAACAAGTTTAAAAATAAAAATGGGCAGGTGGAATTGTATAATATTAAGCAAGAAGCGCCTGCAACAAGTAGACTCGGCAACAAGTAGTACATTACTTTTAAGCCGGGATATTCTCTCAACCCTAGAAACCAGATGCGATTTGTAGACCACTTACAGCGCCCTCTTCAGACATCGGAAAATTCAAATTAACCTTGTTTTTGTCATAAAGGTTACTGTTTGTGCCTTTATCAGGGTAGGGGAGATGTTTTGAATAATACATGTTATTCATTGTGTAACGCCGATTAATAAATTTCATTCTTGAAAATATACTAAAGTTTTTACAGGTATAAACATCATTTTGGTATATTTTACAATATAATAATAAAAAATAAGTTTTACCTTTGCGGAGGCTTGTTTACATAATTATTATATCTAAATGATATTTTATAGAAAGAGTAAATTGTAAATACATTTTGCTCTCCAAAATAATTTCACAACGTGCAAAAGATGTTGATTTAAAAAAATAAATAAATGTATTAAAGAATAACTGTTGCCAAAACCCAATGATTCTTTAATGTAGAGTTTAAATAATAACATGTATTCACATCTATTTATGTTTAAATGATAGTTCATCATATGTTTTAATTTGAATAGTTCAAAGATTATTTACGATATAATTAATCGTAGGTAATTACGATAATAATGTTTTAAGCTTTTATATTAAATTTATAATTTATCCGTGCATTAATAGTTTTATTCTCTTTCAGTGTTCTATAACATTACATTTTCTTTCGTCACCGTAGAAAACTTATTTTTTTATACCGTAATTAAAATTTATTGTTCAAATCCAATATTCAAAAAAAGTTACTCCCCTGCCCCATATACATAAGGAGACATATTTTACCAAATTTTAATTTTAAATTATTGTCAAATCAAGTCCTACACTTTTAAAATATTTATCGAACCTTGCTTTAAAACGAGTAAAGAGGTAATTTTATATACTTCAAAATTTATTTTTTGTAAATTAGGGTAGTTATAAATTGTTGGATTAGATGCTTAATGAGTTCCAATATTAGACCCGTATTTCAATATTAAACAAAAAAGTTTCAATATGTTATAAGGCATAGTTTTTACACATAAATAATCATTACACAAAACACAGTTGCTTCTGAAATGATCATAGGGCTTATGATCATCTTGTTATTATTACAAACCTAAATTACATTACATGAAAAGACAGTTGTTGCTAATAGAGAAGAAACAAATATTTTGTGCTTTATTATATATATACATATATATATATATATATAGATACGCAACTGTACCCTTTCTGAGGACTGTCCTATTCTGATGACCAACTCTTCAGAAAGGGGTCGGTTTTGTATAAATCCTCAGAAATGGGACATATGTGTACAGGCTTGCAACGCACCTCCGTTTTTCATTTCTTTAATGTTACTTACTCCTGTCATTAATTTCAGTCAAAAAATAATTAGGAATTTTAATATCTATATTTTTTGTTATTACAAGAACGATAAGTATGTCTTCAATTAAAGTATAGACTATTAGCCTGATAAATGTACACTTTTAACATAGAATTTATTTTTATAATGGATTAAAATTAGGATTTAAGTAGTTAAAAGTGTATTGAGGGCGGCAACCACCCTTATATACATTAATATGGCCGGCGGCAACCACCCTTATATACATTGAATTTTACGCGAGTTTTCTGGTTTATTACTGTTTTTATTTTACTTAGATACAACATTATGATGAATCAAATTTCACAGTCTTATCTCATTTGTTTACATTTGCTATCTGATAATGTAATTAGTTTTTAATTGCACAGTGTTCCAAAAAAAAAATTTTTTTTTAATACAAAAAATGATTTTATTTTGTGTACAATCCAAAACTAAGAAAAACTACAAGCTGTACTAAAACTGTTTATATTTAACAACGTAAACCATAGAAGACTACGGAAAGTATGTGTTTATGTTCAAAATGTCCACCAAGAGCTACTTGACAATGTTCCAAACGAGTATAAACCGCATGTATTGCTTTACTTTTAATTTCATCTCTAATTTTCTGTATTGCTAGTCGTATTTTTCTTTCAGGTTTCAGATTCGTAGGTCTATTATAGTAAACGTTTATTTTCAAATAGCCACAAAGGAAATAAACTAAAGGATTTCAATCTGGAGATCTAGAGCGTCGTTCGATGGCCAATTCGCCCAATACATCTGTTGGGTAAAAGCTGGTGTAATTTTGCAATACTAGGGAATAATGAATGAGAATTCAGAACCTTTGGACTAAGAGTTAAAAACCAATTCACTTTGGAGTAGAAATAATTAATTCACCAAAATAATTCTATAAAAAAATAATTTTAGGAACACTCTGTGAAGAAAATTTATATATTTAGTTACTTTATCAGATAGCAAATGTAAACAGCTTTCAAAAGAGATGTCACATGAATGTTTTTCTCGAGTTAATGAGATAAGACTGTGTAATGGGGAAAAGAATGTGGACTTTTTAGGAGTAATTGAAGGGGAAACATTAATATCGTTATTTAAAAAAACGGGGGGAAAACGTTTAATATTTTTCGGAATACCCTGTATATGGAACCTAAGATTTAGCACTCCCTATAGATAGACCCAACCAAGAGCTTTCCATTAATGTGTCTATTACCTTCCTACGCCAATTAGAAGCTGATATGTATTCCAATGCGCGATTTTTGAGACAGACTCTGTAGGCCTACATACGACAGACTCCAAACATTTTTTTAGATTCAAAACGGATTTATCAGTAAATTTTATTTTTTCACCTTCATCATAACTTGCTCTGTAAAAAAGGGTAAAGAGGTAAACTAAAATCGTTTCAACGTACAAACACGCGGTCAGTTCGCGTTTTCCATTTGTAGCCCTACCTTTTGTGGTAACGTCACGGAAGTTACCACGGTGTTTCTGTAATGCGCGGAGATAATTTAGGGGGTGCTTATAAGGGTTTAAATTTAAAAGAAGTTCCTATAAACACATATTAGGTAACGCTTCTTTTACCAACTATCCGCCATTTTGTATTTTTGTTACTAAATAATTTATATCTCTAGAACAGTACGACCAATTGAGTAGTAATTTTGCACGATACTCATCAATATGCTCTAGTTTGAAAAAAAAAAAATCTGTTTAACACCCATATTTTATGCTTGTATAACTAATAAGGACAGAAAAGTTTTAGGGTTAATCCACAGCATGGCAAACATACCTTAAACCATTTAGCTAGTTATAAATTGCCTTAAAGTAATCAGTTTCATAATGACGGTAATTTAAAATATATCTACATTAAAATTAGTTCCTATTATTTATCGATTTTATAAATAATAAATATTTCACATTCATTGTGAATATAAGTAACATAAACATAAATAGTGAGTACCTGTAATAAATGAATAGTCTGACACAGCCATATTAACACTCCAGTAGGCGCGCGAGTACAGGTGACGTGAGGGGTCGCGCGGATTACACTTGTAATCCAATTTGATTTAGTTGTTTTGGGCACATTTCTTATACATTTAATCTAACTTTTGGTTTTTATGGTTGGAATAAGTAGTTTTACACATTTTTATCTCAAAACCAAAATTTATTTTACATTATTGTAGTCAACAGATTTTTTTTTGTTCTTAATCGTAACAATTTTGGAGGTGAACTCTTTTTTTTGTACTTATGAACTAAAACAAGTTAAAATAGTAAGTAATTGTTTCTTAGGAATAGAAATGGAACTCAGAAAAAGATAATTATCGCATAGAAAATGGGTAACAGATAGTTATGTTAAGCTAAAATTACATGTTTGTAATAAACCTAACACTGAAAGAAAACTTTACTTTGTAAACTTAATCTGTATCCAAACATAAGTTATTTTAATTTATAATCTAAAAAAAAGTTGAAAAGCTTAGGGAAAGATATTTTAAAATACTGACTTTACAAAATAGAATTTTAAATTGTGAAAAAAAAAAAAAAAAAAAAAACATATAGGCCTAGTTGAAAAATCACCGGTCCCCACCGTAACATTGATTTTTTGCTAAATCTTATACATAAGACTCGTGCAATGAAGTGAACTAAAAAAAAGAGTTAATCGACACAACGTACAAAATGATACATACAATATTCAAATACATAATACATTATCATTGTAGGGCATTTCTTCTGCCGTTTTTCAGTGCTCCAGCTAGATATAAAATCCCAATCATGGCTAGTATTTCCCGAGCATCTGTATCGCGGGCGTCTCTTTCTCTTTGGAACTCAAGTCTTACTTTATCAATGTAATAACTATTTTTGAAATGATGTCATCATCAATTTTATGCACTGAAGTGCCATTATAGGAGTTTCTACTTGTTTAGCATTTCCATGTGGCTCTGGACGATGAAAAACTGGTATTATATTGTGTCTGGGTGTGCGTGTTGTTCGCGTTACTTGTGGGTCTAAATACCATCTCGTTTCTCTATCTTGTCCAATGTAAAATTCTGGATTGCTAAAAGGTACCTGCTGTATTTGTTGCGGAGCATTTTGAGGAACTCGTTGAGGGGCTTTTTGAAGATCTTGCTGTGTAGCTTCTACCATTTCAACATCACCAAGTTCTTCCTCTAGAATTGCTTCTAAACCGAATTCATCACTTCTGTTTACACTATCGAATTCCACTCTATCTTTCTCTGTCTCATCTCTGTCCTCCAATACCAACAAACTTTCATTGTCGTCCTCTGTTTCTCTTAGCCACTGATCTAACTGTTCTTTTTCACTTTTATTCATGTTTCCTAATGTTATTGTCCACTAAACCCATGAAACTATGAATACCGTTCCAAAACAACACTAAATAACTACTTTTGTATCTTATAAAACGATGGAACAAAAATTGAAATATGTTTAAACACGAAAATACTGTAACGCCAGTGGGCGCGTGGATTACATCTGTAATCCAGTTAAAACAAGGCTCAGGAAATACTTTGTCTAACAACAATAGGCGCACTGACAAGACTGGGGTTGCACTGGCGAGTAAGGGAAGAGGTGGGGAGAAGGTAGATGACTACTCAAGGTTATACGTGTTGCCAACTGCTGTTTGGGCGAAAAACAAATTACATGGATTACACCCGTAATCCGCGCGCCTACTGGAGTGTTAAACAATAACCGTAAAATTAAATATATTCAAATACATATCGTTTCATAGTGCTACAACTATAAAAAAATAAATTTTGATATTAAGAGAGAGGAAGGTAACCTATAAAGAAAAGATATGATAAGGAAGACATTGTGAACCTAAAATAAGAGTGTAAACAAAGACCAACTCCCATAATGCATAAACCGTAATTTTTGTAGATGTCGACCAACAAGTTTTGTTCGGGACTCTTGAGAAAAATTAGATCAAAATCATTTGAACCGATAAGTCAAAAATCGCATGAACTTTTAGGCTCCAATCTCAACAATTTTCAAGGTATCAACTTCAACTTTGGTTTTCTAATAAAACATAAACAAGTTAATGTATATACAAAGTTTTAAGCAAATAGAAAAAAATAGTTGAAAGTAAGAATTGGTATATGCACGGATTTTCCCGTCGGTACTACACAAAATTTTATCATTCCCAAAATTTTGAGATATTTAATCCAACCTTGGAATGCAAGTTACTCTGCATGTGTACCTAGTTTCAAGTCATATTAAATTTTTATTTTTTAATGGAACAAAAACCATAAATACACAGATATCCAATCTAACATGGAGATATTACACTTTTGCAAAAAAAAAGTAAGTACATGGATTCCGTAGAAGAGTTCGAGATCTATAAAGGTGTAAAAATAGATTCATCTAATATCCCCAATGGCAAACTATCCTTTAAATCAAATCTAATTTATGATGTCGTAAACATCTAGACAGACAGCATGATAAACAAACGTCATACTAGACCACCACGATAGATAACAGAGAAGGCAGGGAGTATCTGTGCCTACAGCAATAATTCCGCAGTTTAGATTTGCCGGGTATTGGCCATGCACGCGATATTTCGGCCAAAATAACTGTTTGTGCTGTTAACGGTTTTACGTTGTGTTGTGTTTTTAGTGTTTTATTGTTATGTGACGACCTCTAATAAGTGATTAGACTATTTTGTGCGGCCTGATGATGGAAACCTAGTGTAGTGTAGTGTAGTGATGGAAACCGCGATAGCCTTTATGTCTTGAGGTGAGTAATTAGATACAAGACAATATACTATAGAATATAATTCTTTCATAGGCCTATACTCATAATCACTTTAATGACGGTGGTCAAGGTTCATTTTTGTTTTTTGTCAACTATTCCAGAACGGTAATACTTTTTCTTCGTAATTTTGAAAACGAAATTGGGCCATTAATCTTAGCATAATTTTAAAATTTGAACTAAACCGTGTTTGATAAATTACGCGTTTTATATCAATCCCAAGACCAATGGTTTTTCGTTATTTCCCATAACCGATACCGATTAACGATTTCCGATAACACATGAACCGGAATTTCTGTAGATGTCGACCAATACGTTTTGTTTTGGCCTCTTGAGAAAATTTTCATCAAAATCATTTGAGCCTGCCTTTGAGAAAACTGTAAATTTGCGGTGGGTATTAGGAAACTGCATGAATTTATAGGCTCCAATTTCAACAATTTTCAAGGTATCGACTTCAACTTTGGTTTTATAATAAAACATATACTAGTTAACCTAAAATTTTGAGATATTTACTACAACCTTGCAATACAAGTCATATCTTAAATATGTTTTTAATTGAACCGGAAGAATCATTTTTATTTTCAGTACCAGGGGTATATTTAGCGCTAATTACTGGCTTTAATGTATAATATTTTCTCTATGGGTTGTCAAAACTCGGTACACTAATAATAATACACTTACCAATAAATATGTATACCTATTTTCAGTTGTTACTATGGGCATTTTCTAAAATAGATATTGTAATGCGTTCGGATAGTGCCGTCGGTAATGCAACAATTCAAGCAGTGATTAGCTCTATTTTAAAAATATTGATAATATCGACTTGAAATTCGGTACACAAGTGGAGAATGCTTGTGAATTACTATACTAGTTTTTGAGACGATATTACAAAAATTGTTGAAACTGAGTATGTCGAATTTGGAAAATATTAAAACTGGACCTGATGCATGTATGCAAAAAAAAACCAAAAAAATATTCAAATTATTTTCATGGTAGTAGAATATCGAAAAGATATCCAGCTAAAAATGTTAAGTAGACTTTAAAAAAATCTTCTTTTTTTTTATTAAATAACAATTCTCTATTTCTGTATAAATAAAAAATGGCTTCTCAACAAAAATTTAATTACTCAAAAGTGTTACTCAGAAAGACAACAAAATATAATTATTGTTTAAACATAAAAGTCCAACATTTTAAAATAACCAGTAGTTCCTGTCCAAAGAAGTCAAAATAGCAGATTTAATATAAAATTTAAATAATTATTTTAAAATATTGAAATTATTCTTATAGAGCCATAAAAACTTCAACGGATTTGTTAAATTGTCAAAAATCGTTGTTTACACATAAAAACGTACTTTAAAATGTTAGAAAAGGTAAGTTTTTCCACACAAAAACTGGAAGTCAGGACGGACCCAAAGAGAGCAATAAAATCAAACTTTGTAAAAATTCATGTTTTCAAGTATAGAATGCAGTATTTAATTAATTGATATATTGCATTCATCCCTCAGTCCCAAATGTGTAAACATAGTATATAATGTAAACAATCTATTTTGTATTTTTTATAAAATCGTTAAAATTAATCCCAATGTTAAACTTTTGTTTTAGGTTAAAATACATTTTTAAATATTATATTTGTGACGATTAAAATGTTTTAAGAATAGTTAACACAAAGTATCTAAAATAATCCTAAAAATAAAAACACGTTCAATATTCTCGTTTCTCAAATAAAACCCACATGCGCGTTCTCTCACACACACACTCACACACACTCTAAAATCATACTTAAAATAATACCAGGTGAACCAAAAGTCTAAATACCTCTAAATATTTCGCAGGAGAGTAATATTATCATATACAAATTCCAAGGCTATTTATTATGATAAAACTATTTAAAAACATGTTCCAAATTTTTACCATCCGTCTTGAATTAATTGATATGTTCTAAATGGAAAGGTGGTAGTGTGATACTTTTTTTTTCAACTAGGAGGATTACAATGGTGAAAGCTGATTTTTATTATATTCTGTTTACCAACCAGGTAACCAGTGAGTATGCCTTACTACCAGCTCGAATGTGTAGGCACCTTAACACTAAGAAATAATAAAAAAATAACATTGAAACATATTTGTTGAATATTGCAAGCATCCAATACACAGTACAGTACTTTGAAATTAATAAGAAACTAAACAAAGGTTTTAATTTTTCGTTAAATGACACCTAAGCCAACTTGTAGTTAGATTAATTGGATTAGATCACACTGGTGTGCAAGAGACAAAAGAACCAGAAAGGCCACAAATAAAATTATAAGTTCAACCACAGAGTAAAGTTCTTGGCTAAATATATAGACATTTTAAAATATAATTTAACTAAATAATTATTTCTTGATTTGATAAATTACTAATCCACAAGTATTTTGAACCTCTTCCATTGTTATGCTAGCCAGTACAACAGGTCTCGGAATGTATGATCTAACGAACAACTACTACCATTCAGCAAACATTCGGTGGGATCTCTATTCTGCGGGGGCGATACTAAGTTGACGGAAAACATTATCAATACCGTATATTCATGAACAAAAAGGTTTTATGCTACTTCATTAGCACTGTTTTACTAAATTGAACGAAGTCTGTATTTGAAATAATTTTAAAGAAAGTATTTATGAGCACAAATAATTATGTTACTCAATTAGTACTTTGTTAGTATATTAAACTATAATGGTATTTTAAAGGTATTTAGAAGCAGATTATAAAAGTTATTTTTAACAGATTGTAACAGATTATGAAAGTTATTTACCTTAATTTGAAAATTAAATTAAAAACTGGTTCTATTAAAATCCGTCTGTAGTAGGAAGCAAATAACATTAACATGATAAATATATTTCATAATAAAATTAATATCATGACAGAAAAAAAAACTAACACAAATATTATAATAGCCTAATAACAATTTAATAAGTTAATTAATAAATAATTGATAAAAATTGAACAATATTTTTACTAACGTTCTATCATTCTAATGTTTTCACTTTGATTGTAACAGAGGCCAATGTATGTAATATGCTGCTTTCTGTGTACCATTATATTTTTATTGAAACCTGAAAATAAATCATTCATATTTGGTTTCGCCATTCCGACTATTGATAATTTATTATAATTATGACTTACCGTCAACAATAGTCTAGTTTTTTTATTTTTAATGGCGAAACCAAATATGAATAAATTATCAGCAAGTCAAGCTAAACTCGCCTATAAGTATAGAAATACTAAATTTAAAATACAAAACATAATACAGGACATTAAGTTTAACAACAAATGTATTTCTAATGCAATAATTAAGGATTAAGATTAACAAATCACAATTTCAATAATTATATACTGACGATGTACAGCTATATTAAAGAAATTCAAAAACTTATTTAACTCTAATTGTGAAAGAAAATTATAGATTATAAAATAGTATTGAGATATGTTTTCTCAAGAATAGTGAAGGGATTAAAGATAATTGTTATTACTTGTTTTTACATATGAACATTGAAATATTAACATTTTGTTATTGAAGTGTTTTCTTACCATTCTTTAAAGTAAATAAAATAATTTCTTTTCTTGTACCTGAAAATTGAGTTATTTATTATTTAATTTTGCCATTGTAATTAAGAGTGATTTCCAGAAGTATAATTAATTAGTGAGATATAGTTTTATTTATTGTAACTTCTTTCTTTATTTTTACCAATAGAACACACCCTAGAAGTGTTTTTACAAAACTCCTAAGACACTCTGTATTATATGAGTGCAAGTTTCTATTTATTTTAATACTTCGGATCGGTAATTCTCAGTAAATTGGGTGCTGAGATGTCTCGTAATTGTATAAGACATTTAAGGCTCTGCAATACATAAAATTCCGGGAGCATTCTCGCCCAAAAGAACAATGTTAATATTTTTATGCTGACATTTTTAAGAACAGTTGTTTAGGTATTAGAAAATTCGTATTAGGTTTTTGAAAAATCGTTATACTATATTTAAAAGAAAGGGAAAGATTCTTCACTTTTTGTGGTTCTATTTGTGTCCCCAGAAAAAATTATAAAACAAGAATATATATTTCCCCCCTGACATTTAAGATGAGCCATCAACGATAATAATTCTGTGTTAATAAATGGCAGCGTTATAACTGTTCTTATTTAACACTGTTTAACATTATTCTAACGGGTGATATGTTAATTCAGATGTATGCACTGCAGACCCTTAACAATAAACACCAAAACAGATCAGAAACATTTACACATAGTTGGGCAAATAACAGTTATTAGTCCCATGGTCTATACTATTGCATACACCCTTGGCCTAATCACTATTTTTCACCTCAACTAAGTATATAAGTTGGTTTCATACTGAATGATGTGGTATATTAACCAACAATCCTATTAGTCTATGCTCTTTACACCTTTAGCCAAGATTAGTCTTCGCCCATTGTTCAACAAAAACTGTTGTCCGTTTGGCCAGATTTATCAAACACTCACTGGTCTAAATTGAGCATACACTCAGTGGCCTGTTGATTACATACCCTTACATGTAGTGTTATACATGAAATAGTAGAGATTAAACCTTCTTGTAATTAAAAAAAAGATAATTTTATAGCTATTAAAATAATCTTTTTCATTCATGCACCTATATGTTTATACACATTGTAATAATAATGTACAGCATAACACAAACATTTGATAGTTACCTATGAAAAACGCTTGTAAAACAAAAACATTTAAGAGAAACAAGTTATATCATTCACTACCAATGTGGCATTTTTTAACAAATTATGTTTTGTCATTATTTTGGCCAGTGATAAACATAAATAAATAATAATATAATAAATTTATATGTACTGTATAAATATTTTTTAAGTATTATTTAAAGTGCACATAACATCCAAATATAATGTGAATACATTTTACAACAAAATAAATAACACATTAACTTTAAACAGCTGGAAATATTTAATTAATTCAGTCCAACAAGTTCCCCTCGGCTGACTTTATCAATTAATTTTTTTAGAATTTTTATTTTCTTAAGTTTACGGCGAGCAGCACTTGTTCGGCCGGCCTTTTGGTCCATCGATTTCATTTCTTTTAAAATGTTCAGTTCTGAGTAAATTTGACTTCTGGTTACACTTGGATCACCTGTTAATGAGACAAATAGCTTTAGTAATTTAAGACTGCAACCAAATTTACTGGTTGAAATGACTAACTTATAGCTGATAAAAACAGGAAATAGGCTATATTTATTCTCTATCCAACTATGTCATTTAACAAAATATACAAAATAAACCCATGATAATGTTGAAATTTCAATCAATCAATGATGTTACATTGATATTATTCCAGTGTTTATTTCTAAGTTAGGTAATGATAGATTTTTACTTACTGTATTACCTCAAATAAGAGTAAATAAGATGATTTAAAACAATAAAAAAATAGAAAGTTGAGCTAAAATAACCCTGTCATAAATAACAACTTTAATGAAAGTTCATTAATCAATTTACCAGTTTAAAAAAAAATGGGTTGCTTCATTCTTAGAATTTGTCAATTGCATTGACTGAACACATTAGTAAAGTTACAAAGAGAAGAATCAAAAATTGTTTTGCTAAGAAAAAAGGGGGGAAATAGCCAATTCTGATATAAAATAAATATTACATTGATAAATGTAAGATATTTTTGCGATTACACAAGTAAAATCTTATATCAGTTTTTTTTTTAAATTTAAACTGTAAAAAGTCTAAAATAATTGATATATATGTATATAAATATTTTGATATGTTCATTATTTATCTTACCAGCTAAAATATGTTGGGTTGTTTCATTCTCAGAGTTTGGCAATTGGATTAACTGAACATTAGCCAAATCATAAAGAGGAGAATCTAACATGCTTCTTGCTATTTGTCTACAATTTTCTAGATCATTGCAGCTTACAGATTAAAAAAAAACAATCAATGTAGGTACTTAGTTATTAGACAACACAAACCTTTCTTGTATTATGTCTGGCTTGTACTTGGACGGGCCGGACATATACTCTGCATTATTAAAGATATTTTTCAAAAGTTAATACCGTTGCTCTTTGCTCTTATGGTTACATTAGACCGGTATGGGCAAAAGGAAACAAAAGGTGTGGGATGGGATGGACGCGATTTCGGTGGAGCCACATGGCCCCCACAAGGGTGGGGCTGGTGCAACTCTGGTCACAAGGCCCGGGACCCCGGGTGGGGGGCCCTGGCCTAGCCCTGTTTTAATTTTTTTAAAATATTTATTGCAGAATATTTTACAGCGGATTATAGATTAAAAATTCAAATATATAATTATTACAAAGTCAAAGTTTAGTAAAATAATATTAATTCTAGATTATTAATGATTTTAGTGAAAAGAAAGCTACGATTAAATAGACTATCAAACATCAAAGTAAGTTTTCTGTTATAAGAGTATTAAACACTTCAAAACATTTTAATAGTTTAGCTCCTAAATTTTTAATAATCTTATTATTTTGTCAACTTGAATTTTAATCTTGGTCAGTAAAGGAAATCAATCTCAAAATGGAAATGTACTTTCAGTAAAATAAAAGTGAATGATTTACTTTAATTTATGTTTGATATAATTTTGTCAATAAAGTTTGTTTTTTAGATTGAACTGATAGGCTTAATTATTCCTTATTATCAATTATCAGTTTAAATAAAATTTGACAAGAGTTAAAAATTACCATGTAATTTTTGAAACATAGAATAGCACGCGAACATAGGTGGGGGGGCTAATCCTGGTTACAGGGCCGGCAATCGAATGTGGAACCAAACAAGAAGTGATAAATTTAAAAAATAATATTTTTGCAATAAATTATTGTTTTGCTTTGTCAAAATCTAATAATTTTAATTCTTACCTGATGACATTCTAGCAGTGGAGATTTCGTATGTTTCGGTGAAGATGGATTTTCATCATAAGATGTGTCTTGAAAAAGGCGTCGTGTGCAGGTTCCTTGTAAAAAGAAAAGACTTAGTGTAGTAAAATATATTTTAATTTAGGAAGTATTAAAAGCTAGGCTGTCGACAAATTGTACAAACACAACTAACCATTTATTAAATAGAGCAATAAATACGAATTCCACTTTTAGCATCATATGGTGCTTTCCATCAGGGTCACGGGCAATTTAAATGCCAAGTGATGCTGTATCATTTTTTATGATAAAATAATATTATGTACGAGTAATTATTGAAACAAAATTTCAGTTTAAATCAAAACTTATACCCGATTCAACCGTCACTGAACACTTTATAATAAAGCTTTACATAGTATAAACATTTTCCAACACGAAAAGGAACTACTTTTATACTGACGGTTTAAATGATTTGATTGATTTTATAAATATCAAAAGGTTTAAGGATAACGTATATTGTCTAACTTACAAAAAATTCGAGTTAACCATTTGGCGATTAGAAACATTAAGTCTATTTGTTTTATTTTCTCGTAGTGAAATTAATAAGTTAGAAAAAAAGCTTTATTATATTTTCATAATTTTTTACTGTCTTTTTCCCAAAACATTTATCATGCCTAAAAGTCTAAAGAAATGTTAAAAAGGGTTGGGTTACATTAATTTCTTTAAAAAATTATCAAAACTCGTAATCAAACTTCAATTAAGGATAAAATAAAGCAAAAGCTTAAAGTTTCAAATATTTATTAGTATACTAATAATAATAAATATACTAATAAATATTTGAAACTTTAAGCTTTTGCTTTATTTTATCCTTGAATATGGAGTTTCAACAAGAAATATCTGCTATTACATTAAAGTTGTTTAAACTTCAATTATCTAGTCTATATGTACACAAATCAAATTACTACAAAAAAAAAATAATAATAATAATAATAAGTAAAAAAACTTTAAGCTATGCAATTTGTAACAAATTTTAATTTTGCAGTGTCCATAGATCTTATTTGAAATGATTGAACAACATCGTCAGAGATATTATGATTGAAAAGAAGGGGGTGAAATATGTAAACATGAAAGATATAATAATACAAATATATTAGGCTAAACACTACATCTAAAGCAATTGAAAATATTTCTTACCCTTTTTAGGGTTATGTTCCTTTGTACCCTTTTTAGACAGGCAGAAAATATTCAAGGAAAAACGGAACAAATGAAAATGGCAACTGTTAACATGTAACGAATACAAAACTAGTCGATAGTCCCATCACTAAACATAAACAAATTTACACACTTTCACGGTCAAGATCAAACAGTAGCTAGAAAAAAGGCCGCGTTATTAGTTCACACGTGCCAACCCCTGTCGTGAGATTTATAAATGGTTAATGATCTCTGGTTAAACAAAAATATTTCATTAATATCAGTATGTCAAAATATATCTTGCATACTACTCTAAAATATATATTTTTAATTTTTTTAATTTTATTTTTTTATTAGATAGGTTTATTTCAAATAAAAATTATTATTAATACATTAAAAAAAAATCAAGATACCTTACTTAATTAATAATTGATTAAAGAACGAGAATAATTTAGGAGATAATAGCTATATTATATATTATTTTACTTACCTAGTAACGTATTACCGCTTCTAACTCTTCTACTGGCAAAACTAATCAGCAAAGCTATAAACAGCACTTATTTATAGGGTACGTTAAGAGTAGGGCTAAAGTTGTTTTCAGAGGAAAAGATATGTCTAAAAAAAGTTCTAAAATAATTTGTTTAAAGGCTACAAAATTTGTTAATATTAAAATAACGTTTTAATTGTTCACTTTCTTCAATAATTGACACAATCACAAAATGATGATTAATTAGTAAAGGCGCAATTCCACTAAGGCACTGTAACTGAGTCACTGCACAACTTTACTGTGAGTCAAGCCATTGAATACTTAGGAAGTGCGGCTGGAGCTCGGCTCTACCTGCGAGAGACTAAGAATCTGCTGGACCGGAAGCTAACCTTCCGGTCCATATCTTAGAACTACAAAAATAAAACGAAAATGTTATATTGCTAGTCTACAGTAATTTGTTTGGGATACCGATGAACTACCGGTAACAGAAATACAACACGGGGGGGGGGATTAGGGAATAGGAGATACAAAATTATAGTTTATTCCCACGTTCTAATAATAGAACGGCCCAACGATTCCTAAAATTTGGAGAGTGAATCGCTCTCCCACTCTCAGTTATTCTCTCTCTCTCTCTCTCTCTCTCTCTCTCTCTCTCTCTCTCTCTCTCTCTCTCTCTCTCTCTCTCTCTCTCTCTCTCTCTCTCTCTCTCTCTCTCTCGCAAGCAAGCACACTCAAAAAAATCAACGTTTTCAGAATATCTTTCCGATCATGAATCAAATTACTTCTTTCCATAAACAATACGTTTGCCAAATTTAGTCATAATCGGTCAAAAACTATGAAGAATGAAAAATACTCGTAGACGAAAAATCGGTTAAAAATAAGCAAACATTTGATAAAATCAAAAGAAATTGCCATCCAATATAATATTTTTAACCAGGGAACTTAATCATTTATAAAAATAACAATGGTTTTACCACATTTGCTAGGAATTTAACAATAAACATACGAGGTAGAATGAAAATGATGAAAAATTGGCCAAAAACAGAATAGAAAACAATCTTCCGATTACTCGGTTTTCTTGTGACAACAACAATTGGCTAATTGACGAGTCAAATATTATCCATTTCTACTCCTTCCTTCCGTTCTAATGGTAGCTCACTGCCAGGCAGTATAGACTGTAGAGTATAAACGTTTACATAAGTTAAAAACATAAAACGTTTTATAAATGTTTTGTATCTTTTTTTAATGAATAATGTTTATCCCCTACTAACGGGGATTCTAACCGAAATTAGTATTTTAATTAAATAGTAGGTTTTCAATTACATTATTGTTTGTATGTAATCATATTTTTGAAAGAAATATATTTCAGAAACAGTTTACAAGTGTAGCCTACTTTCATAAGTTAGGTGTTTTATTTTCGTTGAATAGTTTAAATTCGATACTTTGGCGCACCTATATGTTTAAAAAAAAATTGAGTTGGAATATTGCAAACAGTATTGAAAGTAGTGCCTTTTACCTGTAAACCG
Source organism: Aphrophora alni (assembly GCA_963513935.1). Lineage (NCBI taxonomy): Eukaryota > Metazoa > Arthropoda > Insecta > Hemiptera > Aphrophoridae > Aphrophora > Aphrophora alni. The sequence goes on from OY740775.1 coordinate 10,139,373, forward strand.
TGGCGGATCCAGTGAGGGGCGATTGGATGGAACGCGCCCCCCCCCCGTTAGCAAAAAAAAAAAGTTAATATAGAAATTACAAGTAAGTAAAGTAAAATACGACTATGCTGCAATACTGTATACAAGGAAAACTAAAGACGTTCTAAAGTCGGTAGTATATTGTCAAATGAGGTACTCAGTGATCAGTGCCGGATCTACAAATTGAGGGCCTCCAGCAAAATTTCTCCAAGGGCCCCTTGAGCAGACATGGATAGAGGGAAGGAGGGAACCGTACACAATTTAAGTGTAAAACGTTTAGAAATTAACACTTAATCTCTTTTCTTACACTTAATTAAATTATAACTTTTGTGTTAAAAACCTTTTCTGCCACTGCTTGAACTCAATATTTTATATATATTTTTTTATTTTAGCCTCATTTATTTTTTGAGTAGAGGACCTTTGGGCCCCCTAAGGGCCCGCCCCCCGAATTGCGGGGTTTCGGGGTTCCTAGATCCGGCCATGTCAGTGATGAAAGCTTATTTGCGAAATAGCGCTAAGGTACAGAGGTAGGCCAGCTAGTGGCTAACCTGATATTCGTAGACATAGAGACGTAGGCCTACGAAAACGTCACGGAAGGTCGACGGCGCCGGTGGCGATAAGGCGGTCTGTTTGTGTTGAGTTGATTGAGTGACAGTACTTTTGTAGGCTTACATGTTCAGTGTTATGTTTCTTATATGATAACGTTTGTTTAGTTTGAGCATTAGACTGTCGTGCCTCATGATAGATGAATTAATTGTTGATTAGATAATACTTGACCATAATACTATGTAATCAATTTCGGGCACAAATCGGTAAAATAATGTACTAAATCCAAATTTGTTAACATTTCATTGCGATTCAATGTCTGTGAAGTTGGCCCAACCATGGTAGCCCAACCGCTTCAAAATAGTGCCAATCGTTAGTTTTACGTTAGTTTCGGTTAGTTCTCATAAATTAAACGTTAGTTTCGCCTTGGTAGTCGTCTAAAACGGATGTTAATTATGGTTGGGCCAACTTCACACGAGCCCAACCAAAATTAAAAATTGATTTTTTTATTACGTGAATCAGTTCCTTTACGTTAGTTTCGAATAGTTCTATCAAAGAAATCGTTAGTTTCGCATTCCTAACGAGTTTTATATGAGACAAAAGGGTTGGGCTAACTTCACGCTTTTTGAGAATAGCACGGAAACAAATTAAAACCATGCCAATCGATAGTTTTACGTTAGTTTCGGTTAGTTCTCCTAAATTAAACGTTAGTTTCGCCTTGCAAGTCGTCTAAAACGGATGTTAATAATTATGGTTGGGCCAACTTCACACGAGCCCAACCAAAATTAAAAATTGAATTTATTATTACGTGAATCAGTTCCTTTACGTTAGTTTCGAATAGTTCTGACAAAGAAATCGTTAGTTTCGCATTCCTAACCAGTTTTATATGAGACAAAAGAGTTGGGCTAACTTCACGCTTTTTGAGAACTGCACGGAAACACATTAAAACCATGCCAATCGTTAGTTTTGCGTTAGTTTCGGTTAGTTCTCCTAAATTAAACGTTAGTTTCGCCTTGGTAGTCGTCTAAAACGGATGTTAATTATGGTTGGACCAACTTCACACGAGCCCAACCAAAATTAAAAATTGAATTTATTATTACGTGAATCAGTTCCTTTACGTTAGTTTCGAATAGTTCTGACAAAGAAATCGTTAGTTTCGCATTCTTAACGAGTTTTATATGAGACAAAATGGTTGGGCTAACTTCACGCTTTTTGAGAATTGCACGGAAACAAATTAAAACCATGCCAATCGTTAGTTTTGCGTTAGTTTCGGTTAGTTTCGTTAAAATAAACGTTAGTTTCGCTTTCCTGCGAGTTTTATATGAGACAAAAGGTCTGGGCTAACTTCACGTTTTTTGAGAATTGCACGTAAACAAATTAAAACCATGCCAAATGTTAGTTTTACGTTATAACTATCTCACACAACTATAGATCTTAAAACTATTGTTCAATGTAATAATAATATTGCACTAACTTTCACATACATACATAGTAAAACTATTAATAGATTACAAAATATTACTTTAACATTGCACACTTATACATTGTAAAACTAATATTTAGTGAAAAAATATTTTACTAACTTTCTCACACACATATACATAGTAAAACTATTATTCCGTCCAAAAATATTGGTGGAAATCCCAGTTAAAATCAAAGTAAATTAAATAATTACAAAAGGAATTGCCTAAGTGTGACACAGTGTTCGGACCCGATTCGATAAACAATAAACTGCCTAAAGTAAATCTAAAGTGGTAAAAGGAAATAGAACAGTAAGCAACTGTGCACTATTATTTTTTTGTCTTCCGAGATAATGAAGAGAGGATGTGTTGACAAATCCATCATTCTTATCATGATTTGTTATTGGAAGTGTATTTAATACTGGCATCCTTTACTAGGGGGGGGGGGGAATGCTTTGTTAGTAAACAGGAGTTAAATAATAAATAAATCTGTCATACCTATGTATGTTATTCTTGGTTAACTTTGGTTTGTTGTTAAGTTTAACTTTGTTACTATGTTGAATATTGTATGTTATTTCAGTAAGTTTGTATTTAAAGACTTACTATTGTAATTATTGCTGTAGCTAATGCAGTTATTAGTTTTACCCACTTAAAGACTAGTACTGCATTTATTTCCTGTTACTGCATTTAGTTTGTATTAAGTGTAGTAATTCTTGAAAAATCTCATTAAGTTGTCAAGTTTTACCCACTTCTGATATTTACTATTTATATTTTTCAGTTAGTTTCTTATCTATGGTTCTTTATTTACATTACAAATGTAACAACACTATGATTTTTTATCCTCAATAATAATACTCTTTCTTTTGTAATAATTTTGGGGCGTTGTGTTTTTTAAATAAGTTTTAAATGTGCTAAACAAATCTAGTGTTCAAAAAACTCATTGCGTTGTTGGGTTAATCCCAAATACTATGTATTTACGTAACAATAATGTATGGAATCATTTTTGTAAACAGTAACAGTACCCATTATGAGTTAAAATTTCCAATAAAATGTAAATAGGTAGGCCTACGTAATGTGTTTATTTGTGTGTTTACAAACAGCTTTCATTACTATACCAATGCTTCGTTGAGAGTAAAATATCAATAATGTTTCATTGTTTGAATTTATTACATTTTTGTTGTTTTATAACTGTCTAAATAATTATAAACCGTGTTGTTATTAGTCACGGTTGTAATTTAGTAAGTTGTAATTTTCACGCTATTTAAATTTGTTTGCACGTGTTTATTTCAGTTTTCTAATGATAATTACATTAGCCTATTCAATCGGTTTATTATTATTATTTTACAAACACCTTGTACTACAATAACTGTAAATAAATTATCTATACATCTATCTATTTTGTACCTAAATCAGTATCTGAAGGACAATTGTTAAATAAGTGGGTCACTGCGCCTTATCCTTCGTAAAGTTAACTTATGTTCCTTTTTCCCAGAAATGGCTGAAGATAACTTTTTGGAAATATTTTTATTATTCAAAGTAGGTTTTTGGACATAGTGGAAACTATATATATATATTTAATAATGTTTAGATTTATGGTAAATTTTAAAAAATATTATTTTTTTATCAAGAAACATTTTTTTTATGTATATATATACCTATTAGGTTGATAACAAATATTATTATTTCAACCAAAAGAGTTCTTCCCCTGAACTATTTAAAAAAATCATTAAGATATCTTATTCCTTTCCTGAGAAAAAGGTACATAAGCTTTAAAAAAACTAACTTTCGGAAAGCGAAACTAACGTTTATTTTAACAAAACTAACCGAAAGTAACCCAAAACTAACGATTGGCATGGTATTAATTTGTTTCCGTGCTATTCTCAAAAAGCGTGAAGTTAGCCCAACTCTTTTGTCTCATATAAAACTGGTTAGGAATGCGAAACTAACGATTTCTCTGTCAGAACTATTCGAAACTAACGTAAAGGAACTGATTCACGTAATAATAAATTCAATTTTTAATTTTGGTTGGGCTCGTGTGAAGTTGGCCCAACCATAATTAACATCCGTTTTAGACGACTACCAAGGCGAAACTAACGTTTAATTTAGGAGAACTAACCGAAACTAACGCAAAACTAACGATTGGCATGGTTTTAATTTGTTTCCGTGCAATTCTCAAAAAGCGTGAAGTTAGCCCAACTCTTTTGTCTCATATAAAACTGGTTAGGAATGCGAAACTAACGATTTCTTTGTCAGAACTATTCGAAACTAACGTAAAGGAACTGATTCACGTAATAAAAAATTCAATTTTTAATTTTGGTTGGGCTCGTGTGAAGTTGGCCCAACCATAATTAACATCCGTTTTAGACGACTACCAAGGCGAAACTAACGTTTAATTTATGAGAACTAACCGAAACTAACGCAAAACTAACGATTGGCACTATTTTGAAGCGGTTGGGCTACCATGGTTGGGCCAACTTCACAGACATTGCGATTCAGCCGATTTAATTTCATGATTTTTTTATCTATGCATTGGAACTTTATTTCAATAATTAATTAAGGTTACAAATTTTATAGGTGAAAGAAAAACTCATCCAGATTAAGTTTCTGCAGTTTTTCTTTATTATTATTTGTTTAATATCAGTTAATTATTGAATCCAGAAATAACTAAATATTTCTATAATTTATCTAGGTTTTATACGAATTATAAAATTAAAATTGAAACAAAGCATCTTCGAGGAACCAGTTTCGTGGAAAAGGAAAACCTGAAAGAACTGCGTCATACGTAGTTCACAATCCAGCTCTTCTCTTCCCTTTTTTAGTACTCTCTTAAACATGTCGAAGGACGTAGGGACTTAAATCTATGTAAAATTATGTATTATTAAAATTTACAGTTTAATATATAGGCGTTTTGATTGTTGTATATGAAGATAAATCTCCAAAACTCCAAAACATCATCATAATCCTTATAGGTTTATGTAAATAAAAAAACTTAGTCCTTCAATTAAATATATATGTTGGTCTTTATGAGTAAACACTTTATAACATTTTAAGATAAGATAAGTCCTGGATCCGCCCTTGCTTGTAAAAGTATGTTTCACGCGCAACTGAGTAGTTCTTATATAATCACCATTATATATATATGGTGTGGCTATGTGGATAGCCACACCATAGCCTACGTCTAATTACAGTACTTTTCCTTTGAACACTACTTGTACTTGCTTTATTTAGCAGTAAGAAATCCCTTTTTTTCTTTTTCTAATAGATATAAGATAAAATAACGGAGGTTTCCTCTCTTTGAAAATTTCGATATCGGATTTCATTGACCAGCAAAAATAAAAAGAACTTGCAATATTTTCAAACTTGATTTTAATTTTTTTAAAGAACAAAAAATTGCGATTTAAAAAAAAGGGAAACATCCGTGTTAACGTTATCTTAGAAATGAGCAGTAAATAATACAAGTGCGATTAAAAATGGCGGCGGTACGGGTGTTCAAGTGTGACTAGGCCTATATATTTAAAAATATTTAAGCGAACTTTAAAAGTTATTTTACGAACAAAGATAAATTTAAATAATAAATAAAGTAAACATAGAATAAGAATGGAATTTACCAAAATAATAAATAGGCTACAAGTTTCATGTAATTCTTATCCATTACTTTTGGAAGAATTTCCAGTAATTGGGGTTTATTTTATAAGTTACAAAGTAACGGTAAAATTACTTTTGTAATTAATCTAGTTTTATTAACCCATTTATAATACAAATCAAATCATATTAACACTAACAAAATGATATATTTCATAATTGATATAATGACCAAAAAACAAACTAAAATATAAAATAATAATAAATAATCAAATATATAACAGAAGGATAGAAATGTATCAAATGTTTTTATTATGGTCTACCATTTTAAGGTTTTTATGGTTAGAACTTACTGAGATACTGCTGTTTGCTTTAGGGTGGGAGGACCCCAATTACGCAGAACAATATTTGGCATAATAAATCTCAAAACTAGACTTTCTACATAACAATCTTACGTCATTACTTTTACGCTTAAAAATTTCTTACAGTATGGCTCTTCAAACTATTCAATAGGCTACTTGAAAATTTACCGAGTAGGCTAATTGTTTCAAAAAACAATCACAACCTACTAACGCTAACATTTTAAAATTTATTTTAATTTTATTCTCGGCTATATTTGCACATTTATAAATACACTACCTGAACCTGTATATAGGCCTACGTATATACAAAATTTCAACACAGTCGATAAGGCCGTTCTAGAGATATAAATGTTTCAGTTTAGAAAATAATAATTCAGGATAAGTTATATAATTCTTTATAATCTACAAAGATAACTTATAACTCGTTGAAACGCATATTGGATATAAAATCTTATTACGAGAAGAGTGTACGAATTTTTTTGAACAATTTCTCGCTAGTTTAGTTTAATATTGTTATTATTATGAAATACTGGATAACAGTACAAAAGCACCAATCGCTAGACGGGTAGGCCACGTCATATGATTGTTAATATAAAATATTTTCTACTAATGGACTTCCTGAAATAGATACTGTATGAATTTATAATTGGTATACGAGTTCTTTAAGTAACGTTTTATCAGAGTAAAAATTTTAAAAAATCATTTTGTATATTTTAAAATTGGTGGCCTTTTACATTTTTGATCTTTTGCATAAAACAAATCAGTTTAGTATGGATGTTTAATGTTTTCACCTGCACAGACTGAATAGAATTAATATCTGAGTGAACGGGTAGGACCATAAGAATTGGTATAATTCCCGCCAGTTTCTGTTGTTATTCTCACGTTATCACTCTTGTCTCAATAACGCAGTTTGTGAACGTAAATTGTAAACTTATTTGATAATGGTGGACTATATAACTATTACAACAACTACTAATATAATGTGTTTTATAGGAAGTTTTTTTCTTCTTATGGTGTAGGCTTACATTTGATACTGAATTCTTTTCTTGGTTGAATATTTGAAAAGTGGTAAACTCTAAAAAAAGATGTTTCTTCGTGAACGATTTAATAGATGCCCCTAGTTTCCGTGTCCAGTAAAACCGTAACAACTTAATTACAGCAGATAATTATTATTTAAGAAGTAATTATCTTAACTAAAATGTTTTAACAAAAATATTAGGCTACATATTACATATTTCTTTGATGAAATTCATTTACCTTTTTCTTCGCAGAGTTTTTTTAAAAATTCTAAATATGAGTTTTTCTAAATTTTTTATATGCCTCTTGATTTAAAAACATGTAAAAAAAAAAAATAATAAAATAAACTAACGAAGGAATTACAATGGACTTGTACTGTAACTATACTTTACATATCATACTGTAAATAATATATTTCTGTTCTAACAGCTGCGAGTTTAATATATACAACTGTGCATAACTTAAGTCTGGGCCGGCTTACCACATAATCACGAGCCCTTAACCGCCATTCACAAAATAAGGTTAAAATTGTGTTTTTAAAAACACTGTTACACTCTTGTATATCTTTTCTTCTCTAATATTTTTTAAAATACATTTTATTTTAAACATGGGAAAAAATGTAAAACTGTGTTGATTCTCAAAGGAACGCATATCTCAGTCGTTAGAGTCGTCGTCTAGTTTACTACAGTTGGAATTAGGGCCTACTTAGTAAAAAAACCAAATTGCGGATAGCTGGTACGAGAAGCGTTTCCAAGCTGAGGTTTACGTGTTTTTTTTCTTATTTATATAAAATTTATAATAAAACAGCACATAATATACATTATTTTGTAAATTCTACTATTTTTATTGAGTCTTGCCGACCATGGTTTTGCTAGTGACGGCATTCACGAGGCCAAACAAACATTATTCTTTCTTCCAAAGAATTAAAATTTGCTTTTTTTTGCATATTTCAGCATATTTTTTTGTTAGATTTAAAAAAAAATACACAATCTCTCTCTCACACACTCTCTAAAACTACCATTGTGGAAAGACTCGCCGGGTAAATATATTGTGGGATCTCTCTCAATATTCATTTCAGAAGACTATGTCTCAACAGTTTTTAAAATAAAAATTCGTCAAAATGTTCTTTTCATTTTCTCTTCTAAATTATGATTTTTAGATGTCTGTGATAAGTTGCCTCATGAATGCAGTCACGGACGAAACCATGGTCGGCAAGACTCAATAAAAATAGTAGAACTTACAACATATTGTGTGCTGTTTTATTTTAAAAATGGAGTTTTACCAAATATTTCGGTCGCTAGTATAACAATTATTTTATCACTTCCCGAGAGATGGCATGAAGTTCTGAATCACCCGGTACAAGCATTAAATATTTGCAAGAAAGAATTTCTATACATAAAATAATTATATAATTAAAGATTCAGTATGTGTATTGAACTAATAAAGCCAAAATAAAGTATATAGCCTAAAGATTATTAGTTTTTAAATGAACTTCTAAACATCAAACCTGGAAACGAAATAAATTAATATTTTAATTCTGAGACGAATTAGGATGTAAAATAGGACCTGTTAGCAATTTTAAAGGATTTCTAATGTACTGTAATATTTAAATTTCGAATAGTTTTTTTGAAGTAATACTAACTTCTATTAGGGTTCATTGCTATTAAGATCATTGCTAAAAACAAAAATCTTTAGTCTACAATGATTTATTAAATGTAAAATTTTTTTAACAGTACACGAAAGTAGAAGTCAATTATAAAAATAATTAAGACTCAAAGTAGTATGCAATACATATACACTGAAATATAAAATAAAGATGTCCTATTCTGATGATCATCAGAAAAGGCCAAACGCATCAGCAATGGAACACTTATGTATAGAAATCCTCAACATTGGAACAAATTCTTATATATATATATATATATATATATATATATATATATATATATATATATATATATACAGAGGTGGTGAAAAGTCCCGGAACGGGTTAATATTTTTTTAACCGTTACAGATGGAACTATATAACTTGGTACACTGTTACTGGGCAAAAACACTATTTTACCACAATTTCAATGAGCCGCTACCACTTCGGGGGGACGGCCCACAAGGAGTCGGAATAAAATCTTAAGTGAGAGCATGGGTCGAGTTGTACATCAATTTAAAGGTCTAATTTAGTAGAATACAATGCCGCAAATCCGACTTCAAAAGGTTCAACCTAAACAGAATGGCGGCGTTTTAAAGTTTATGAAAGTTACTATGGCGTTGAGTGTTAAAGATAGTATTTCAAATTCATGCCATATTTGAATGGCTGCCATTTCCGGCTCGGTTGTCCGTTTGAAGTCGGATTTGTGGCATTGCACTGTGCTAATAAAGACCTTTAATTTGTTGTACAACTCAGCCTATGCTCTCGTTAAAGATTTTCTTCCGACGACTTGTGTGCCGTCCCCCATTAGAGGTTAAGGGTCAAGTGGAACTCTAAAAAATAGCTTCACCACTGATTTCTGGGCGTTTGCTTTGAAACCTGTACCGAGTAAACATGTTCCAGCTATCTTTAACACTCAACACCATTGTAACTTTCATAAACTTTAAAACGCCGCCATTTTGTTTAGGGTGAATCTTTTGAAGTCGGATTTGCGGCATTGTATTCTACTAAATTAGACCTTTAATTTGATGTACAACTCGACCCACGCTCTCATTTAAGATTTTCTTCTGACTCCTTGTGGTCCGTCCCCCCGCAGCGGTAGCGGCTCATTGAAATTGTGGTAAAATAATGTTTTATGCCCAGTAACAGTGTACCAAGTTATATAGTTCCATCTGTAACGGTTAAAAAAATATTAACCCGTTCCGGGACTTTTCACCACTCCTGTATATATGATTCACAAATTTTAAATGTGTTTTGTAAGAAAATTAAGTACAATTTATTTATTCTAATAAAAGTTTGATGTGCTTTTTGTATCATTTATATGTAATTGTTTTGTAGCTGTATAGAAAGGAATAAATGCAGTGATGTTGGTTTTATTATTATACAAAACAATAATAAGAACGTAAATAACGTATTTTGGTTTAACATTTAGATTATACTGTTAAAACAACGAGGGTAGAAAATTGTTGTATTTATGCATCCAAAATAAAAAATAAAATAAATTACTTCTATCCGGATCATGTTAACAAGCACACACAAAAATATATAAGCTACATTTATTTTGAATAGTTTTTTTTTTTTTTTTTTTTTTTAATTATAATAATTATCAACGTAATATCTATGTTTATATGTTATTTTCGTGTTTTTTTTTGTATGTTAATGGCGTTTATTTCAATTCTTTTTTTTCACAATGAGGAAATAAATGTTGCACGTGTCATTGTGCTGTTTGTATACAGTGTTTGTACAAATTTATCAATCTATTTCCACAATTTAATAGTTAAAATATTTACATAAATAATTTTTTTTTTAAATATGACAATATTCAAAAATATATAACAAAGTTAACAATTCGGTTATTAGCTAAAGAGGATGAGTTTACAAATCAAAAATAAAACGTTCATATGAAGGTGTGTCAGCCTTTTAGATGTAAAAGTATTAAATATCTCTTGAAAGTTTTTTTTTCTAAGTGGAAGCACTACGCTTTTAAGCAGTTCACAATGTCAGATTCTATTAGAATTTGAAAGCTGCTTAGCTCATGTTAAGTGACGTGCCCAACGGCCCTTAAAATGACGTCGGGGTGAAATTCTTAATTTAGATTACGTTACCGTCACTCTAAAAGGCGTTTCAGTTTCCGAGGAGATAATAATTAGGATAAAATATTAGATGTAAATTTACAGTCATTTATTTTAAAAAATCATATTCTTCTCTCGATTTTTAAAGCACGCAAGTGAAAGTAAACAAAAAATGAATATCGTTTCAAGATAAATTTCATTTTCATTTTAGTCATTCCAAAATCGTAATGTTACATTACATATAAAGAGGTGCATTTGAAACAAAAACGAAACCTCCAATTCTTGATTCGTCGTAATTTGATCGAAATGGCTTGAGTATTTTTTGAGATATAATCTTCTTCGACATTTATTATTTTATTATTATTTATAGGTTAATACATACATTATTTAAAACTTGTTTTTAAAGTTTATAGAAAGGAGACGGACTAACTGTAAATTCAATGCTACACTAACTACTTTTTTTTAAAACTAAGTAAGCATTCCCAGATATAAGAATCAAAATCAGGAAATAAAATCAATGCGCATACAAATACCAAAATTTATGTATTAATTACCTTTAAAATTAAAAATATAAAAGTCAATTGATAAAATTCAATTTGTGTTACTTTGATAAACACCAATTTATTTTAAATTTTCAAACACGTGCATTTAAAATGATACACACCTTTAAACAGTCTAACCTTAATGATTCCATTTTCACGCAATTTTAAAACTTTAACCGGAAAAAATAAAAAGTTACATTTTTATGAAATTTAGAATATTAAATGTTACTCGAGATATAGAAAAGTAATTTGAGGTACAAAAATGTATATATATACTCCAATAAATACATTTAGAGTCAAATTGTTCCGAGAAAAGTATTAATTGGCTTCCGTTTTACATATATAGTAAAGTCGCCCATTCCCTACTTATGTTAACTTAAATATTAACATAATTTTACAAGGTACGTGGAATAGCAATAACATATTTAAGCCCTAATCTAAATTCCAAAATGTAAATATATGGGATAAATAATTTTATAAAAATCTTTTCATAAAGCTGATATCTTGTGTGACAAGTCGTTACAAAGAATGCATTTACATTTTAATTCCACATTCCGTAAAGTCTCGCATTCGTCCTCTGTAATGTAGAAAATTAAAAACAAAATATTTATGTATTTTTAGGGGAAAACTTCAAAGGAAAGTAGTATAAGGTGCACAAAAATACAATATAAACAGATTTAACCTAGGTATATATAGCCTTCCATATATTTGTAATTTAGTTTACTACCACAAATATTACATGCAAATTTTGTTTTATAAGTAAAGAATGAATTTATTTTAGTCTTTAATTTTCTTTAATTTAGTCTTTTAATTTAGTAGTAGAAATAAATGATAGAAAATGATACAACATAAAAGATGATATTTGTACAGATGCGAAATTAAAGTAAAAGATTACACCTTTTACACCATCTGATTGTACAAAAACTGTGTTTACTTTGTATAAGTGTTATACAACATACTGCTCAAGATATATTCTTCAAACTTATGTAAATAATTTAGGTTTTTAATTAAGTATATAATGAATATATTTTGTTGAAGATTTAATATTCCACAAACTGCCTGTGTTGAAATAAAAGATTAATTGTCTGGTATTGGAACACTTATGATATCCCCTCAATTTTAACAGCTTGCACAAGTTATATTAATTGTATAGAAACATTTTCAAAAATCTACTATATTGTTTGGTAAATCTACACAAAGTGTGGTTTTCTTTTTAATTTCACATTCCTTAAAATCTCTCAACTGCCCTTCAGAAAATAAAAACAAAATGTTTATATATTTTATACTTCAAAAATTCAAAGGAAAACAGAATATGTTGAACCAAGATGAATTCAAGCGTAAACATTTTTTCATTGACTTGATATTTAGTTTAAAGCCAAAGAAATATTGTTAGTAGGAATTGATATGTTTTTGGTGTAACTTTATTATATCTATAGGATATAAAATGTGTTGTAAAATAATATATTATAGGGCACTCAGAAGTGTATGTAATGAGAGTTAGTCATTAGATCAATAATTTTACGAAAATAAAAAGGTTTTTATGTTATTTTCTTGTACAGTATGTAGAATCTATTATTACAAAAGTTGGAGAGTTTGAGTCGAAAACATAGTTTTTACAGAAGGTGTGTATGTAGTTTGTAGAATTGTATAAACAACATTCAAACAGTGTTATGAAACTTTTTGTTAAAAGGTAAAAACCATTGCCACCTTTCACAAAAAAAGTTGTAGAATTCCCCTTAACATAACCAACGGACAACAATAACAATTAATTTTAACAAAATTTAAAAACTCTAAAACTAATAATCAATTGTAAACATTCAGAAAATTCAATAAACAAAACATAACATGTTAGATTACTGTGAAGGGGTTGTGGGACAACGTAACAAAGATAAATTATAATAAAATTATTTAAACGACAAATAAAATAATACAGAGTCCATAATAGTTGTCAAAGAGCCCTGCATCGAGTTATAAATTTCCATGTTAATACAGATAACATTTCCCATAGGACACACTCTATCAGTTTTCCTCATCAAAAGCATAAAAATACGATGTAAATTAATTTTACAGTTTATTCAATATCTTGATTGTTAAACACAAAACAAATGCACAGCGATTGATAGTATAGAAGTATAGATAGAGAGTTCTCCACAACTCATAGTGACTGACACATGAACAATGTTAGCTTGGTTCAATGCGGAGAGATTGTCCATTTTGTACATATCAATATCGAAATCTTTATTCTACAATCAGCTGTGAAATTTACAATTTCCTATCACTTTGAGAGATCATATTGGAAAACGAATTATATTCAAAACAGTTCAAATTATTTATAATACCGAGAATAACTTATATAACAGGAACATAACGTTAAAATAAAGTAATAATATATGTATAACACCTGATCAATAACATCGGTTGGAATTGTAGTTTTTTTTTTTTTTTTTTTTTTTTTAACCTGGTGAAACTGTAAAGTTTTTTATGGTTAGTATGGACCATTAAATTTGCGCTTATAATAGTATTCTTTAAAAGTTTAATGTATATGGAACCAATTTATTGTGATACAGTGTCTATTAATGTGGACTATCGTGATTCAAAATCACTTGTATTTTGGCAATTTATTCACTAGATCGTTAACCCTTTTTCAATATACCTTTTCAGCCGAAAAAATATACTTTTAAATGGATTTTTAAACGCTTGTACGCTTCGAATGTACCTTACACTCTTACTTGTACACTTGTACTTTACACCACGACACAGGATTTCCTCAAACTATTTTAGTTTGAATCAATTTTTAAAGGATTTTTTTTTAACTTTCTCTTTACCAGTTACAAAGAAAACATGAATGTAATGGAAACCAAGCAGTCAATTAGTTTAGAGATAAATGACACATAAAATCAAATTTTTCGCCAGTTTAATTAAAATTGAAAAATCAACAACTAATAACCTACATGCAAAAACAAAACGGACATATGTGTACTTCATATGAACTGTTAATTTCAATTAAAAATAATTTACTCAATATTCATCAAATAGGACGAAATGTCAACACATGTGAACTCATTTTATATTTTAATTAACTCAGGATAAAACTATTAAACCCAAAACAAACACTGACTGCAGTGCTGTGCTGTGCACAACTCATAAAAAATGCAAATTCGTCTATAAAACAACGTTGAAAGAAAAGCAATCATCGCCTCATGATTGTAGAATTAAATTGGATCCTATAATGGAAGTTGGAAGGCCAGCAATTTATTTTTAACTTGTTTTGCTGTACGTGTTATCTGGTAGAACAAATACTCGAGTCGTTTTGAAGCACATTAAATATATTAAATATACAACTTGTCCCTAACTTACCGTTTAATAGTCTACAATACAAGTATCGGAATAGCGTCGTATTTATAATGTGGATATTCACCAATAAATACTAGTTAAGGAACAAAAGTATAATGAATATCAAAAGGTGTGTCAGACTAAAAGCCTAAAAGGTGTGTGCCGATGTGTACACATAAAAACACTGAATAATTCACTACCACCCAGAATAGGCGTCCAAGTAAAAGAACAATGAGCCGTAGATAGTAGAATATGTCAGATTTTTTTACAATTTTGAAAACTATTATTTCATGTTAACTAATGACGGAGGAGTGAAACCTTAATTAAGGTCAAATTACTTTTATTCTAAAAAGTATTTTGTGTCACGCTATAAGATTTAAGACACAAAGGTACCATGTTTTTCAAAAACACAATTATATTTACACCAGGGTTTTAGCAAGAGTGGAAAAGACTGCCTCATTTGATGTATTATAATATAAGAATTCTCTATAATTCTTAATAGTAAAAATATAATTAATTGAAAACCTTTTAAGCAAGCGGCTTAAAAACCGTAATTTTCTTGTTGTTTGTATGTGTGAAAGAGGGTGTTTTTGTGTTTGGGACCGTACGAAGGATGTGGCGATGAACAATCCTTATAAAAAATTCGAAAAATTCAAAAAATATAAACGTATTCTTAAAAACGTTCTTAAAATTAGTACATGAGTTGGACAGACTAACTGTACACGATAAACTTACAAACTTTATTATAATTTGTACAAATACTACTAAAACGTATAATTTGAATTTAATTTAGACTAAACAAATTTATTTCGTTGCATAATAAATTATTTACATTAATTTTGTATTAATATAAATTTAATGTATCCAAGACTGAGCATACAAGCTCACCAACACACTTTTATAAAACCAAAAAGATGTACAATTTTGTTCCGTTTTATGTTACCATGAAGTAAAAAAACTATTCCTTATTTATGACAAATTTTGTGTATCAACTTTATTTAATATGAATTAAATTTTACACACGAAAAAGGTTAAGGAAAGAGGTACGACATGTTTAATGCCACTGCAAACTGGTTACTAGTTAAATAATTATCTTAAAATATTTTCATAAAGCTCCTATCTTGTGCGGCAAGTCAACGCAAAATAAGTTGTTTTTTTCTTTTTTAATTTCACATTCCATAAATTCTTTCATTCGCCCTAGGTAATCTAGAAAATTAAAAACAAAATATTCATATTATTTTAGTTGGAAAGTACAAAGAAAAACGAAATGTGTTGGGCGAAGAATTACAAAAGGCGGGCAAAAGAGAAACATTCTTCCTTTTTTCAGTATATATTTTGTTTAAAACAACAAAATATTAATAGTAGGAAATAAGATTTAAGTTATGGAAATATTTAACGATTTTGTTTTTCCATTGTTGATTCCTCTCTTATATATTAGTATCAATTTTAATTTACAAAATTATACCAGAAGGCTATTTGTATGGATAAATAGGCTTCATCATAGTTATATGAAATATGTTTTAGTAGTAACTAATGAACATATTTGGTTGACAATTAGAAACCTGCCCGTTTTGTACTTGATAGTGTAACAAAATGGTCTTATTGTTTAACCTAAAATGTGTTTAATCCTGTTAAACGAATATCGCTCAAAAACGTTTAATCTACTTATACTAAGTAAATACGGTCAAATAAAGGATTTTTTTTTTTTACACATCTGGTCTTATTATAATATTCCTCTAGAAAAATAACCAAATGTCAAGTAAATTTATATTTGATAATGTTCAACTGATAAAAATCGAACAATGAACTAAACACTCGTCAATAAAGAAATCAATACTAAACAAAATATTTTTTATAATAATTTACGTACTGTATCTAGTTAAGTTACAGCATTTAAAAATACAAATAATTTAATTTTCATTACTTGTTTTTCCAGAGATATACGCATTTTATTTTTAAATAAAAATAGAGCTGTGCTTGTAAAGCCGAATAATAAATAAGACAAAGATTCTCACGCGTTTCCTTAAAATTGTCGACATCCTCAGTGATACATTAGCTGGAACGAACTACAAGTTAAAACTAACTTTACGATTACGCTAGGCATATATATATATATAATATATATATATATATATATATATATATATATGCACCAGAGTTCAAAAAGGTTCTTAAAGAAGAGGAATTTTCAAACATTCTTCTTCAAAGAGGAGATGGAAATCTAAGCGAGAAAGATCCTAAAATATGCATTCAGGATAATATCATTGTCAATATTAAAGATGTGAAAACCTTAAATGAAAATATATAAAAAGACTTGAGAAACTTGCATGTAAAAAATCGAATGTGATTTATTAAAAGAGTTATTCTAACATCCAAAAACGACAAGACAGAGGGCTATAATAATTATTCTTTATCGGAACAATTTCCTATTATCAGTAATGAGTGAACTATCAGTTTTTGGACTACGTTGTTTTATTAAAGGACGTGTTCCACTACCATGCAGAAGTCCATCACACATTAAACTAATCAGGAAAACTTAAAAGTTGGAACTCCAATTATGGTGTTACACAATCTGATATCTCCTAAACTTTGTACGGTACCCGGGTGTGGGTGACAGCCTTATACAGCAATGTCGTTGAAGTAGCCATAGTTACAGCCAGTGGTGATGGAGAAACAATTTTTGTATCAAGAAAGCCTTCCATTCCTTCTATCACTTTCAGTTAAACGTTTGCTGTTTCCTGACTTTGAAAGTGGCAGGAATAGATTTGAGGAATGACTGTGTCAACCATTTGTATATCGAATATTTACGGAAGAGCTCTCCTAACAAACTGTAAATCCTGCACCAAAGGAGGGGCAAATAAAAAAAAGTAATGTATACGGATGTTTTATAAAGGGTAGTTATTATTATTATTTTTTTATAGGTGTACTGTTGTCATTTGTGTTCATATATATTTTGGTACTTCAATTAACTGTTCGTATTTAATGCGAATGATGACTTTAAAGTATTTAAGGGTATCTAACCCTATGCATATGAATATGGTTTTCCTTAAATAAATTCATTTCAAATTATGATCAAAAGATTAATCCTCATCGGTTACTTGAAAGAAAATCTCACACAACAAAAAATGTAAAAAATGAGTAGCCTGGTTATAATATTTAAATACCAGAGGTGGTGGTGATTTTTTGGGCTTTAGTTCAACAACCTAACTATTGTTAAGCTTAAAAACTTCCTGCATAATACCAATAACAATAACTTGCTTTTGATAGAAAATGATTCTCTCCCAATCAAACATATATGATGTTGTAAACAATGAAAACAATTTATCTGAAATTTTTATAAATTTGTCACTGTTTTTCTCTAGAAATACTGTAGCCAAGCACAGGTAGATAATAAATATTGTAAGCTATACTTATGAAAAGTTTTTGCCTTGTAATGGCTTGGTCATAGATTTAAGAGGCTTGGAATCAACTGTATATTGTATAATCCAGATAGGCCTACAGAGGAATAGTAAATAATACGACAATTACTGTAAACAGGGTCGCCAATCATTAGAAGAAATAATAAAAGCTGTATACTTTATGGATGGTTTACCAGATATTGTCGTTTTGATTTAAATTGGGATCATAGTAGCAGTAAGCAGTAAATGCTTTACCGTAACCATCGATGTATTTAAACCGACATGATCGTAGAATTCAATTGCAACATGTAATGGAGGTGGAAGGTCGTCATTTCAATTTTAACTTTTTTACTGTACGTTTTATTTGGTAGAGCAAATAGTGAAGTCAATCACAACTGTCAATAGACAACAAGCTATTGATCTGTAAGCAGGTCTTAAGACCAGTGTGGATCTACGGAATTCAGCTATGGGGCTGCACTAACAAGACAAATGTAAATATCATTCAAGTGTTCCAAAATAAAGTGCTTAGATGTGTAGTGGATGCACCCTGGTACATCAGGAACGATAATCTACATAGGGACCTACAGATAGACCTAGTTAGTGATGAAATCAAAAAACAGGCAAGGAAACACAAACAACGAATCATTCAACATGAACACGAGGAGGTACAGGGACTGTTGGATGTCACTCGGGTGGAGAGAAGACTGAAGAGGACCTAGCCTTTAGATCTGATGGACTAGAGTGATGGAGAATAACCCATTTGGTCATATCCCTTACAAGTGTAAAAATGTGTGAAGTGTAAATTGCTAAATGGGTACATACTCAGTTGTAATATTGAATTAATAAAAAAAAAAAAAAAATAAAATAATAAAGTAGTGAAGTCAAGTTAAAGCACGTTAATTATATTATAGACTGTGGCTCTCTTATTGTTGTGACCACAAAACTAAATAAAAGGTTCTGTTCTAAAAGCGTCCTCACACTCCACTGAATAAAAACAAAATAACTAACACTATGTATTGATCACTTCCAGTTGAAAAATTCTAAGTGAACAGACTCCGGCATAGAATTTTAATAACGAAAAATTAAACTAAGGCATTTAATGTAATTTTTATTAAATGTTAAAAACATTTCTGTACATTCTTTATTCTTTGTGTGCAATCCAACAGGTGATAGACGCTGTCCATGCGGCTGATAGAGCGTGTCATGCTGCCAGACAGGTGATTTTACTTGTGACGCTATACGTTAAAAATGTTATTAACTCATTTCGTTGAGCAGACATAATGAAGACTTTGACTCGTCATTTTGCTCTACCTGAATACCTCTTATCTAAGTAATTAGTTGGTTGCTTTTGAAACATAAGAAGGATTGAGTTAGCTTGCCAAGTGAGTTCATATTAGATAGATTAAAACTTGATCACAAGATCTCACAAAAATTGTTTTAATCAAAAGCGTTTCAACGAGAAAGTCGCCATCCTCAGTGATACATAAGCTACAATAACTAAACTAACAAATTTAATTAATGCAGCTCATGTATCACTGAGGATGGCGATTTTGTCGTTGAAACGCATTTGATTAGGTAAACGTAATTTGTGTAAGATCTTATGTTCGAGTTTTATTCTATCTAGTTTGGAATCTCACTTTTTTTTAATAAATTCAATTAAAAATTATATTATTAACTCTTATTCTATTTTAATCTGTAATTTTACAATAATAAATAAAAGAGACGGGAAAAAATGCTCGAATACTAAAAAAAAAAAAAAAAATCAACTTTGAATTTTCAGTTTAACCTACAATGCACTATTTATGAAATTGAATTTGTATCATACAGCAGTCTATATTACTATTTCTCTTTCATATTTAAAAACTAAAATCGAGTAAACAAAATTAGTTCATATAATTTTTTAATATGATTCATAAACAGCTTTGTAAGAGCAAGTTTAAAATCATTTTTGTATTATTATTGATTGGTTTTTTTTTTGTATTATTGTTGATGTATAATTGACGTATACATTGAATGTATATTGAATGTATACGTGAATGATACGTCGATTATCCAACTAAATAAGACCAAAAGTATTTGGATGAATGACATATTCCAATTATGCAAAATAAACTAGCAATAGGCTATTATTTAAAACATTATTTAAAAGGTTTTGTTTTAAATAATGTTGTTATATTTGTATTACACGAATGTAGATTTAAATTGGAATCAAATACATGTTGACACAATAACAAACATCAAAGGAAAACGGAACTAAAACAAATGAATTGATAAGTTATCAAATGAAAAACAAATAATATAAACACACTTCACAATTAATTTTGAAAAAAACTAGCTTTTAGCAACCAAATATGAGTGTTTTTGTTTTGTTTCATTATTCTTCTTCAAACTTTTAATCGGTTGAATGTAATAGTTGTTAGCAGACAGAGTGCTACAATAATCACCGCATATTCTCAGAGTGGCTGAATGTTTTTTTCGAATAGTACTGTATTTTCTGACCAGTTTTTAAACAATTGAATGATTTTTAATATCAGTTGCTGTAGGTCAATTATTTTAATCAAGTTGAATCGTTGGTTTTATTTTAATCAATCAATTATTTTAATCAAGTTAATCCCGTTTAATATTAAAAGCCATTCCAACAGTTTGAACTAAACCCTAAATATTAAGTTTTCCTCAACAATTTAAACAACAACAAAATAATTTATATCAACAACAATAATATATATCAAATTATTGTAATATTGTAACACATTCAGACTAAGAGAGTCATTCGTTTTGTCTTATTTATGTCATTTGTAAACTAACTCTTTAGGAAATTTCCATATTTTTAACTTATATAATTATATTTTACATGGTGTATTGTTATATTATTTAAATATAATTTATACATATTGTGTAAATTTCGTTAACCACAGAAAAAAGGTAAAGTATGGTTTTTACCTTATTTTATACAGTTTTGAATTATTTTAGTAGGTTGGACGTATTGTATTAATATATAATTATATATATTATAATATTATATTTATATATAATTAATTATATATAAAAAATTCGAAACTGTATAAAATAAGGTAAAAACCATACTTTACCTTTTTTCTGTGGTTAACGAAATTTATACAATATGTATAAATTATATTTAAATAATATAACAATACACCATGTAAAATATAATTATATAAGTTAAAAATATGGAAATTTCCTAAAGTGTTGGTTTACAAATGACATAAATAAGACAAAATGCATGACTCTCTTCGTCTGAATGTGTTACAATATTTTAAGGGTGAAACACTGACACAGTTTACTATTTTGTTTTAGGCAGTATGCAATATCTATTTTATTGAAATATGATGTATCCTCAGTCCATAATAAGCGACGAGCCTAACAGGCAATGAAATAGTCTGGGAGGAAATTCTTGGTTTAGACCATAGTGGTCCCCTTGTGAAAACCTCTAGTATACGAGAGAAAATGATATCATTTTCAAAATTATGCAATTTACCTTCTACATTATGAGAGGGTTTAACTCTCAAGAACAGGAATAATATTTAAACATGGACCGGAATAGATTTTAAAAAGTTACTCCATTTCAAGTGATTAAAAACATTCATTCTTTGAAATTCTCAAAGTAAATATAAAGTTTATTTGTTATTATAAATTCAATATTCCGTGAGAGTAGTTTTCAATCTACATGGTATGTGATCGATAAGAAAATGTTCACTTCCTATTTCTTCGTACTTTTGGAAATCGTATGGAAAAAAATTTAATTTCCACGCCATTTTTCAGACTTCTTTCATTCTCATTTTCAATGGGTCTTTCATTCTTCTACTAGTATTTGTTTGGAGCATTAAGACTAATATGTATTTTTTTACTCATTTAAAATTATTCAAATTCACAAACGAAAGTAGTGTATGTCATTTTTGCAAAGCAAATATATCAAGTTTGTTATTTATTTCAAACTAAATGTATAACAGGAAATAAAGTGAAGAATTAAATAAAAGAGTGTATATACTACAAAAATAAAATTGTTTCAATTACATATTGAAATTCAAACGATTCTGTAAAAAATATATTAAAAGTGTACCCTTTTATACATGCAGTAAATACATAAATTCCTTACTTATGACAACTTTAATATCAAAATAATTTTACAAAGAAAGTTAGTGGAATAGCTACGACACATTTAACCCCACTGCGAAATAACGGCGTATTTCACAAGTTATTTGTTTATAATGCTGGTATTTTGTATAGCAAATTGACACAAATATTTCCTTTTTAAAGTCATATTCCACACTATTTCTTATTCACTTTTAGGCAATGCAAACAATTTTTAAGAAAACTTTAATATAATTTTAAGGAAAATATTAAAATAAAAATGAGATGTGTGGCCCGAAGTATATAGTGGTTGAATTTAACAAGAAACATTCCTTCTTTAAATCTTATTATTTCAAAATTATTAAACAACATTCTACAAAAGGGATATGTTTTTCTCACATTTATACAGGAAATATTTTTATCTTATGTTTAATCTGTTAAGATCTTCTGAATACAAACGTTATTGATACACATCGTGTATCTCGGTTGAAACTTTTGTTGATGTAATGATAAACCAATTTAAATCACACTTGGTATGTTGACGTTTTTGGTGGTATTTTAATTATCAACAAAAAATAAATTTCTGATAGTTCTATACGTGATAATATAAACATTATAGAATATTCAGAAAATTCAGTTATTCTTACAGCATCAATTAATTAAAAATTGTTTTACAAATTCTTAAAAACGCACGTTCTAAAAAAAACGTATGACGTTGGACAAAGTAATTATAAATCATGACATTATGATAATTTTTTTTTTTGGAATTAACAAAGGCAAAAGGCATTTACTATAAATTAAAGACTACACTATATAATTAAATATATAGAAAATAAATGTGAGAATTTATATCAAAGTACATAAAAATACAAAAAATATTATAGTCCAATCCACTACTTAAATAAAAATATGTAAGTTTAGTAGTTCCAGGGAAAATGTGTAATATTGTTCCTATTTTCACATGCAAGCCTAACATTTCCTAATTTTGACAACTTTTAGTCGAAAGCTTTAATAATAATATAATTGTAAAAGGCAAATCTCTGAGTAGTAGTGATATATTTATTATATATTGAACCCTACCAAAACCTAAACTATAATTTAAAGGATAAATAATTCTATAAAATACTTTTATAAAACTAGTATGTTGTGTGGTAATTTGTTTTTTATTGCACGTTCTTACATTAGTTCTGTGTAATGCATAAAATAAAGCTTTTATAGTATTTTTAAAGTCTTTGACTATACAATGGCCCAACATAAGCTACTTAATAACAAACATTTTTTCTTTAAATTGTAAATTACTATACAAAACTACAATACAATATTATTTTGTATATATATATATATATATATATATATATATATATATATATATATATATATTATATAATACAATATATATATATATATATATAACTTGTGAAATTCTACAAACAACTGTTCATTTTTCTAAATTATTACTATGTTACATTTATTACTCTCCCTCTTCAAAAATTCTGCATCCAGCCATATCAAGTTCACTTATAATAAAATATGAAGACTCAAACAACTAATAAATCACAATTATGGGGAAATCATACAATAAACCTAGACTGCGGACGTTTAATAATTTTGCAAAAGGTAATGAAGAGAGGAAGCTAACTCCCTGCTTTATTCTTTTGCCTAAAAATAAAGTATCACATTTCACGAAAATCTAGTGTGGTAATTTTGAGATAATGGATTTTTCAATGGTAATGGTTACAATATGAAAGATAATTTTTAACAAGAGTGAAAAAAAATTTCTGTTTAAGTTTTTCAGTTGTAATTAGTATGTAAAATATCCACAATAAAAATAAGCTGGGACCGAGGGGAAAAATGATTGTTTTTGGTATTTGGTTTAAGTGAGTTATTTTCTACAAAAATAAAAAATTATAAAATATACATAACACATTTTTGAAAGACCACAGGCGAAATTTGTAATGTGTTTCGTAATTATTTCGACATTAGGTACACAAACTCATTAACGCAAACGAGATTCACAAACATATGTTTATTAACTATATCATAAGTGCTATACAACTTTTAAACTATGTTCTCTACACAGATAACAAGTACAGCAACACTAGCTACAAATATAATCCCAGCTTTATAGCTTCCATTTTACGACCCCATTTCATTCTACTATCATGAGGCGATGAATGATTTTTTCGTTCATTGTACCTTTATAGAAAAATTTGCTTTTTTTACGAACCATGCACATCACAGCACTGTAGTTAGAATTTGATTTAGATTCAATGGTTTTATTTCTAGGTAATTAAATGTAAATGATTTCAAGTGTAGGTGATTCGACTTATGTACATGGAAGGAAGGAAATTATTTATAAAAAAACAATTAGAATTAATAGAAAGGATATTCTGTTTGGATTAACCAAAAATATTAAACTTTTACTTCATCGGGTTTGGTAGCACTTAGGAAAAATGACCAGTATATTTTATATTGAACAATAAGGAGCTAATTTTGAGGAATATTTTATGAAAATTGTTAAAACCGTTTACAAGAAGAGATTTTGTTATTTTAAAATAACTTAAATTATATTTAATTAAATATCCTAAAAAAATATATACAATAAGTAAAAATATGTTGATTGGTATTTAAAAAAAAATAGAATGGCGAGGCGACATGCATGTAGATTCAGTTTATATTATACAATAACTTAACAGAACATATAAAAACGATAAATTTCTTTTAAAATAATTTTAGAAGTTCTTGTGTTCAATTGTAAACGACACTTACTGTATAGTTGTCACTCCATGTTCCCTTTAATGTTTTCAATGGTATTGTTCACCAGTATTGTCGATTTTATAACGCAATTCTCCTTACACAAAGTTCTATAGAGACCTCCAGTAGTTAAACTTTAGTTAACAGAGTTTCCTACGGGTAGATTGCAAGACAATGTTCATTTAAAGTTTATTAATAAACGAAATCGCTGATACATTAATGTAATAATGCTCATAAACACAACAAAAATAGTCTAAATAAATTACTAAATTCAAATAATAATTTCAAATTAAATATATATATATATATATATATATATATATATATTTTAATCTACCCTTTATGTATGTTTTTATAGTCCATATTTTAAAATTTTTAAACATGTAAATCTTAAATAAAGAGCGATCAGTTAGTTTACACTCTCACTCAATTGGATGCCTAAAAAACCAAACACTCAATATCTCACTCAATTAGATGCCTAAAAAAACCGAACATGTCGAAATGCAACTATTTCTTATACCTTATATATATTTATTAAACCTACAGTCTCAAACTATAATTAGATCGTTCAGAGAATAATGACTTTACGGAGCTAACTGCTCTATCCTCCCCAATAAATCAGCACATATGCAACTTCAGTCTTTGGCTGCACAACTACTCCTTTCAGTTTTCTGAAAGCATATGACGTCAACAACATGTTGGCAAAAGGAGTAGGGTTCCCCAAAAGGTACCTCTTATAACTCATTTTTTAACAAACAAATTCTTCCTGAATAGTTGGATTTTGCGTTCTCATAGTTGCGAATATACCAGTTTGCGTACACGACGATTTTTAGAATGCTATTTTGGACCCTCTGCATGCATTAGACGTTGGACTTGCTTGCATTGCCCCAAAATTTAATACCATATGTCCAGATAGGTTTTAAAATTGAACAAGAAACCAATAGCTCGTTATAGAATTAAAAGCGCAATCGCCTACCTAGGTTTCTGAGTAGAATACACCTACTTTATTCTTCATGTGCTCTTTTCAAGTTAGAGGACGGTGAAGGTGAAATCCTAGGTACGTAACAAGTTAATGTGTTGAGACTTGGAACTCATATAATGGCATGTGCCATTTGTTTGGTTTTTCTTCATCGTTCTGGGATCAGATAGAGGTGAGTCCTTTGCGCTTCCATTGTTTCCCTCTTCCATTGTCGTATTACTTCTCCCGAGAACCAAGTATTCCATTCCCGAAGTATTGCGGTAACTGGCTGATGACGACCCGGGCCCCCTTTCTCACTCCCGATATTTGACGATACTGGGGATTCGGTTCCTTGCACCGTAACGTTATTTCCCTTCTCGCTGTCCATTATGATTTGGAATAGTATGAAAGAAAGAAAATGGTAGAATTTGGGAGAAGAATGGCCCCAAGCCTTGGAATGCTCTAATAATAGCGTCAGGGTGGAAAATAAGAAGAAGTCGTCAGGAGAAGACCACATAAGAGATAAAAAAGAGAACGAATCTGGTAACCTCGGGGATGCTACATCTGTGCGCACAAAATGCTATTTTAGCCAGAGTTTACTCCCTTAGATTCGACGTATTCAGTTTATTCTGGACGGTTCAGTATCACCAGTCTAGAGCCATGAGCAAGATACAACTATTTACTGCAATTGGATGCAAATCATTCAAGCTTACCATTCCGTCGGTCTTGAACACGACGATACCGCACTCCTGAGGCCAGAACAGTGACAAGATATCTATCTGAATGCTCCCAACAATGCCTTTAAAACCAAAAACTATACATAGAAAATATTATTTTCCTTACATTATAGATTTTTAATTCAAATACAAACCAAGTGCTTGTTAAAGCTTAATATTATTTAAGGATATTCATACTAACACATATCATATTCTCTAGAAGGCCACTCAGTCAGAACCGTTCTAGTCTGGAACTTTTCTCCGGAGATTTTTAAAAGTGCAGAATGTTTTATCTTCTACTATTTTATTACGAATAAAATTGCATTATAATAACATTTGTAATAGAGTAGTTAGTAGCTAAACAGTAGCCATAGTTACAGATGTTTACAATCATTTTATAAAAATACGTAATTTGAAATGAAATAATCATATGACTTTACATGTTTACGCCTCTATATCGAAAGCAAAATTACTTCAGTTTCTATTCTTTTTTTAATGACACAGGAATTTAATTACAACATAGACGCGACAGTTTCTAAATTATTATTCAACTTTCATTTTAAAGTTGAATGAATTTGTAAAACAGATTATGAACAAATATTTTTATTGTAACATGTGCACCAATATACAAATACTCATAAATCGATTGTACTATTTAGCCGTACTCTAACTAATCTATTTGTAACTCATACGTAACAAAGTTTTAATAAAAAGTTTTAGTTTTTAATGACATGTTAACTGATAAAAATTGGACGTTGTTAAAAGCGGCCTAGTTGCTGTACATAAACAACGCCTACTCCATTCATTAGTGAAGGTCTCTGGACCGTTGGAGGA
Source organism: Aphrophora alni (assembly GCA_963513935.1). NCBI lineage: Eukaryota > Metazoa > Arthropoda > Insecta > Hemiptera > Aphrophoridae > Aphrophora > Aphrophora alni. The sequence goes on from OY740775.1 coordinate 10,166,699, forward strand.
CTTGACGGCCGTCCACTTTGTAAAGATACGTGGAAGTTTTTTCTTTTTAATGAAACCATTGGATCTTACCCCTGTACGTATCACTAATTTTCATAAGAAGCCAAGGTTAGAAATTGCAATTTTGGAGTAAACATTTCAATTATTACTAATTACAAAATACAGTATCTTGTATCAACTGTGATCTAACTCGTGATAGTTCAATGAAATTTGAGTTCATATTGTATTTACATATAAATTGTAATATTTAAGCTAATCATATTTTCCATCTTATTATTTCAAGTGCTGATTTGGTAATTATAAGAGTTCAAAATGAAAACGTACAAGTGGAATCCGTTGTTGAGAGTTGTATAAATATGTGGCATACTGGATAATAAATGTCAATAAAATATTAATATAAGGACCAAAACTAAGTCCATTAAATGTACAATTAAAATTTGGCAGTGGGTGCAAATGAACTAAGTAAATCTTCATCACGGTCATTTTTTCTGGAATGTAATATACAATACAATGTTTAATAAAAAATTATTTTCTAAGAGTGACGTAATATGTTCGGTAACCGTTTCTAGATCTGGCATTTGCAGCCGGTCACAGTTCTGTTGTGGACAAGCTAAGCAAGGCAACACCGTTTCCGCATTTGCATACCAATTCATCCCTGAAACTTTATTTTTTGTAAGTTTTGTGATTCCCAACATACTAACTCCCAAACCTCTACATGTAACATTTATTTAATTACCTAAATACACCTGTGCACCTTTCCGAGGAATATGATAGAAATATTTGTATTGTAACAGGTGCACCAACATGGTGTGAATCAATTCTCATAAATCGATTGTACTATTTTGTATAACAAAAAGTGTTTTGTATAATATAAATATTTTTCGTGATTTTTTCAAAATTAGCCTAACTTTCAGCAAGCCTTTTTTCATCAAAGTTTGATTTTTCAAAATGTAAATTTTATAAATTGATTTTTCCAACATTTATTTACAACTACGATACTAAACCTTTGAAAATATTAAATAAAATTTAAAAAATATATATTATACGATATAAAAAAGAGGTTTCCGTAGCGTTTTCACTTCATATTTTGTACGTTATTTTATTCCTAACATACTAACTCAAAACTTTTAGATATAACACTTTTTCCATTACAAAGATAAATTCTACTCCCCTTCCTAAGAAAAATTATATATAACAATTTGTGATTTGAGCCGATTGTATAGTAGGCGGTTCTAATGTTAAATACTATCTGGAAATGAGTGGCAATAAATTTAATAACGTTTCATAACGGTAATTTGGTCAAGATTATAAAATACAATACGATTCATCAAAAATTATTTCTAAAGTGATCTAATCTCCTCTGTAACCATTTATAGACTTGGGATTTACAGTCTATCACGATTAAGAGAACCAACCACGTTTATCGATGAGCAAGCGAGTTAAATCACAAGGCATGGGTCGGAGGAAGAATTGATTTGTCATACGCCAAATGAGAAGCTCTTTTCATACCAAGTCTGGTGAGAGTGAAATAAGCAGTAGTGTAACGCTCGTGTTAAAAGGGAAAGTAAATAAATTGACTTTTTTTTATGAATACGAAATATGAAACCAAAAATCAGTTAAATATTTGTGTTCCTTATTTTCTATCTTAATTTGACTTACATTTTTTCTCCACGTTTTTTATATTTAATTAACTCGGGATTAATTAAATCTAAAGCAAACACTGAGTGCAGCGCTGTGCTGTGCACGGCTCGTAATAAATGCAAATTTGTTTATAAAAACGTTGAAAGAAAAGCAATCATTGACTTATGACCGTAGAATTAAATTGAATTCTGTAATTTAAATGATAAAGTTGGCAATTTAGTTTTAACATGTTTCGTTTTAAGTGTTGTCTATTACAGTAAAACTGAGAAGTTGTTTCATTAGAGTCTGTGAATCTTTGTGGGTTGACTATTTTGAAACTTTTTTTTTAATGCAAAGATAATTCCAGTATAAACTTTCATATATGTGACGTATGAACGTATACAAAAAACAACATTATTATTATTAACATGCACCATTTAATTCTTTTAAAATTCTGCATCCAGACATATGTATTGAAAAATGGTGTTGGTATAAATAAAAATTAGTCTAATAACTATAATAAAATAAGAAGATTAAACGATCTGAAATCACAAAAAAATCTGCAGTTTAAAATAAATAACGATTAGGAGTAATTTATAAAATTATACAATACAAATACCGTGGTCATTTAACAATTTTCCAAATAGCTAGTGTAGATTAATTTGGTGGAGACTTGATGATTATTAGCTTACGTTCTCAAGTCAATAAACTTTTACATTTTATCAATATCTTACAGAAAAGAAGATGCTAATTTTAAGACACGAGATTTCTCAAGAGTAATGGTTACAATTTGAAGTATAATGTTTAACAGTAGTGGCAAATACTATGTGATTAGGTTTTACAGTTGTAACCACTAACAAAAATATCTAAAATAAAAAATTAGAATCAAGGCGAAAAAAAATTAATATTGGGTTTTTAGCAAGTTCTTGCATATTTTCGTAGATTTGTATATAAATTAAAATATTTTATTATCTACAAAAATAACATACTTACATAATTTTATAGCTCTGCGAAGAAATTTTTCAATGTTTTAATGAAAACTTAATAACGCGAATAAGATTTAAAAACCATATATTTATTAATTATAATAAGCCTCTTAAAACCGTTCCACTATTTAAACAACACAAGCTACAAACTTTCCAGCTTTACAGCTTCCATTTTACGATCCCATTTAATTCTACTATCATGAGGCGATGATTGCTTTTCTTTCAACGTACTTTTTATAGACAAATTTACATATTTGTTTCATGAGAGTTTGTTTAATCTTCGTCTCTAATTAATTAAATCTAAATCAGTTCACATGAGTTGGCTTTTCGTTCTATTTATACGGAAGGAAGCAAAGTACTTATAAAACTAAAATATATTTAAAATTATAAATGTATATTTTCTCTTTAGATTCTGAATGTCTTACCTAATTGGGTTTTGTAGACTTTTTAATCATCACTATTAAAAGTGAAATTAGACCCATGAAAGTACAATAATTAATTTAGTGACGCGGAATTAAAAAATTTAAAAACAAAATTCATGCCGTTTTATAAACCATGTTATTTATATTTACATTTAAGAAACATTTCATCGAAATCCGTAGTCCAATATATAAGATGTTCGATCATTAATAACGTAAAACTGTACAATAAATTAAATATTCGTAACATAGTTCCTAATGGCTGTATACTTGTCATTTCATGATCCCTTTATAGTTTTCACCTGTTTTGTTGATTGTATAGAGGAATTTATCTTACACAATTTTCTACAGCGTCTTTCAATAGTCAAACTTTAAATATAATCAACAGTGTTTCCTAAAGGTAGACTGTAAAACACACAATTCATTTTCACGAGATAAACTGTAACTATAAGCTATAGTGGTTTTTACTGGTAGATTGCAAACAACCTGGTTAAATTCCAGGTTATTAATAAACGAAATCGCTGATATAATATCAAAGTACTAAAAAATAGTTTAAATAAATTACTATAACCAAATTACAGTCAATAAGTTTAAATTCTAATATTTAAAAAATCTGTTTTTGTTTTTAATAAAAGTTTTTTTTTATATATAGATAAAATTTTAGACGGGAAAAACGTAAATAAAGAATGATTAACTTTTTTACACTCACTCTCTCACAAAATTCGATGCCTAATAATACCAATCTTGTTGAAATGCAACAATTTACAATATGATATATTGAAGAAAATTTATATTTTTCTTACATTATAAATTTTTATTGCTATCTATAAAATTATGCAATATAGAAGAAGAAGGATTTCGTTACAGACATAATATATATAAAATTATATATATATATATATATATATATATATATATATATATATATTATGTCTGTAACGAAATCCTTCTTTTTCTATATTGCAATATTGCAATTTTTTCTTCTATTTCTATATATATATACTGAGATGGATTAAAATAGAATACAAAAATTATTTATTTGTAAACGAAATTTCCATGAAATTCAAACAATGAAATCTTTTCTTGTGCAATTAAAATTATTATATCCAACTATCACTATTTTGTAGTCTTAAATTACGTATCAAGAAAGAATATATCCGTCTTGTATACACCCATTGCCATTTTTGGCACAAACAAGTACCGTTTTACATCTCTAAGCTTTTCCTTTAAAAATATATAAACATTTTCTTTTTAATTTTCAAGGCAATCGAGAGGGAACGAAAGAATTTACGGAATGTTAAATTAAAAACAAACAAACCTTTTTATAGACTTGCTACTCCGGTTAGCATTCAAGATTTGTATACATTAAAACGTGTATTACAGTTTGGATTTTGAAGTGGGGTTTAACATATAAATACAATTCCAAATCTCCTTGTAAGTTTGAATTAATATTAAGGTTGCATTTTCACATATGTAGGCAATGTTTTTATTTAGAGCACATATACGGAATAACATTGTATTTTATTGTTTTTATTCGTATTCAGTACTGGATCTAGTTTATATTATTTTAAAATTAAATTCCAAAAGTAAGTTTTCTATACTCCTATTTACAGTCAATATATGAAATGATATCACTTAGAACAATTCGTGTATCTACTCTTACAAAGTTCACCCATTTTATATTCACGTAACATAGATTTTAACAGGCATTAAAACGTCTGATCTACCAACACGTACAGCAAAACAAATTCAAAATAAAATACCGATTTTCCGACTTCCGTTATAAGATCCAATTATTTAATTGTATCAATATGAGGCAGATTGCTTTTCTTTCAACGTTGTTTTATATGCAAATTTGCATTTGTTTTGTGCTGCGAAAAGGACAGCATTGCAATCGGTGTTTGATTTGAGTTTTAAAGTATTATCGTGAGTGAATTAAATAATAAGCGAGTTCACGTGTCTTTTTGTTTCATCCATTTCAGTAAAAAGTTAGAATAATATCCATTTTTCTTTTCTTTTCGAAATCATTATAATTGATATGTTTGCACCAAGTTTGTGAAAGTAGTATGCCAGTCTAAACGACGAGGAAGGTGAAAATTGGTAAAAATTTACTTAATACTATCTTCTATAATTTGAGTTATACATTCATGCTTTTCAGACATTGTAAAACAATGTTTAAATATGATAAATAAGTTACTTATCATCTTTAGAAGAAACTAAATGTTTAACTTACAATAATTGACTTAAAATCAGCTCCCATTTTGAACTTCTTCCCTATTATTTCTTCAATTCAAAACTACATCATAAGTACATATACAAATTCTTATCAAGTGCAATGATTTGCCTATTTTCGTAATAAGATATACTTTAGAGAAGGCCACTCGGTTGTAACCGGTTGAGCGTGGAACTTTGCTCGGGAAACTGTGGTATGTTTTAACTTCTACAACTTTATTACTAATTAAACACTATTATTTGACTGTTTGTAATGACGTAGCTAAATAGTATTATTGATTACGACGATTTGCCATCGATATACACGTTTAAAATTATTTTAGAAATATGTGTGACAGTAAAATAAAATATACAAATGATTTTACTAGTTTTCGCCTCAATTTTGAAGTAAAATGGTTTCAGTTTCTATTTTTTTTCTTAATAACAGAGGAATGTAACTGTACAGTAACATAATTAATTATATCTCAATATAAGTTTAGATCAGATATACTGAGTTAGATGAAAAATGTTAACTCGTAACATGTGTACCAACAAAACAAAACCATAAATCAATTATACGATTTAGCTACTAACAATTCCGTAACAAAATTAAAATAATAAGGTTTAATTTATAATAAATCGTAGACCGTAAAAGATAAACGAAAATGTTACAGCGTGCAAGCTGCTATATTTAAACAACTCCTACTCGTTTAGGTAGTGAAGCCCTTTAGACCGTAAGAGGCCTTGAAGTTCCTGTATTTGGAAAAATTATTTTCTGGTTACTCAGTCCATTAAATCTTACGCCTATAGGTATAACTAAATTTCATGGGAGGCATGATTAGAAATTGCAATTTTGTAAAAGTAAAAAAATAAATCATAATTATTTACTTTTCAATCTAAAATATCAGGATTTAGAGTTATTAATTTTTTTCTTTTGTTCTAATTTAGAAAGTTAAATTATTATTTAACCAAAATATTTGAATAAAGTAATTTTTACTTACTTTTTTGAAAGTATGGTATTTGAAATTTTTCATTGTGTTTTGGAAATTTTTATCTGGTTTTAATATTTCGTAACAAAATTGCACAACTCTAATTGAACTATTGCGGTGCATTCAAACGACCATGATAACAGGGATGGCATTAAAAGTTCCTTTTTTGTTTTATATGAACCGTAAATTTAAATAAATCTCAGTGATATTATACAGTTTTATTGTAGAATTCAAAACATTTATTTACGCTGGAATAATAAAAAATTGCATTTTTTTTTATGTAGAAAGCATTAGATCCATTTTATACCCATTGATAAATTTAAACCAATCAATGTTAATATAGATGTTCAATTTCTATTTTTGATAATTTCAAACTTTTCAATGTTATATTTATTGTATTCTTAATAAAGAAATCCGTTTGAATTAATACTGCTGTTTAATCTGTTTGCTTATTTCGTTATTTTCGTAAACTTTTTTAAAATTCTAATATGGATTAACAGTTTTAAAAAACAAAAACACAATTTTTAGTAACAATTCTATGTACAATTTGTGGGCCTGAATCAAGGTTATTTCTAACTACGCTTTCTTTTTATATCTTAAATTGTATATCTAGTATAAAAGTAGGAGGTTCCACTCATATAGACGTTTGATATCTCTGCCCTATCAACATAACTTCATAACAATTTATCATCTTTGGTTTGAGCTCGTTTCAGTACAATGAAGTTTGAGTTCATATTTAAATTATGTACAAATCGTAATAATTTTAACAAACTATATTTCCATCATCTTCTTAAAAGCACTTTATGATCATCTTAAGTGAAAAAAAGAAAACGTACGTTGATTAAGATTGTAAATCACAGATATTGGATAAGGAAATGCTATAAAATGTTAATACAAATGACTAAAAATAACTGCATTAAATGGAAAATTAAGATTTGACAGTGGATGACGATGAACGTAGTAAGTATTGATCAAGGATATTTTTCCAGAATGAAATATACAACACAAAGTTTAATTAAAAATTACTTGCTAAGAGTGATGCAATATTTTAAGCAACCGTTTCTAGACCTGGCATTCAGAGCCACTCACGTTTCCGTTATGGAGAAACTAAGCCAGCCAACACTGTTAATCCATTAGCATACAAATTAAATCCATATGATATGAGTAGGAGCAAAAATTAATTTGTCATGTGTCAAATGAAAAGCTCTTTCCATGCCGTAAGCGATGCGGAAATTGTCGCTTTTTAAGTGACATTAAATAAAATGAACTCGAAAAATGATCAGGTAAGGAAGTGCAAGTCAGCAAGTGAAGGCCAATCCCCATCGTTAAATGAATAGGACTAAAAGCTAAACACATGCAATTTTGTCTTATTTAATTAAATCACGATCAAATTATTAAACGCAAACCAAACACAAACGCTGTGGCGTGCCCAACTTATAAGAAATGCAAATTCGTTAACAAAACCACGTTAAAAGAAATGCAATAATCGCCTCATGAACGTAGAGTTAAATTGGATCCTGCAATAGAAGTTGGAGTGTAGAGATTATATTTCTACTTATTTTACTGTACTTTTATCTGGCAGAACAAATAGAGTAGTCTTTTTATATAATGTTAAAAAAAAATATATTAGGCTGACGATGTATATGGGTCAATTATTTGTGGCACGGAAATATAAATAAATGTCCTCTTGCAAAAACTGTCACACAATCTACAATACAAAAAAATAATTACTACAATACACTCCCTCTGCGAAAATTCTAGCTCCTAAAAATTACAGACTCTGTCGTAGAATTTTGAATAATAATTCAGTTTAAGTGGTTTTATTAAAATTTGTATTAGATGTGGAGGTTATTATCACAAAATATCGTAACAAATTAAAAATGTATAATCTTTAATGATTGTTAAACTCATTGTTTTATAAAACTTTTAAATTATCAAAACATAATCTTATATTTAAATATATTGAACAAAACCAAATTAACTCTCACAATGATGTTTCTTTAAAATATATTTATTTTCAAACAGTACTATAATATGATAGTTTAATGTTTATATAATTTGTAAAACTTTTAAGCATCAATTGCGTTCTATATAAACGATTAAAAAGTAGTTGTCTATTATTATTATTATTATATATATATTATTTATATATATATAAACCAACAAATGAATGAATCAGACATATATATATATATATATATATATATATATATATATATATATATACAGTGAATTAAATTTTTACTTTTAAAAAATGTAGGGAGTAGTTGGATTGTACAGCTTCAACAAACCATGAGAAATTATCTCAGCAATTACGTGTATTATATGTTATATTTATCATGGCTTTCGGGTTTGTAACAGATTGGTCAAAGGTTTGGAAGTCATGCAATGGGCTGAATATTACAGATGAGCCTTTAGGAAAGACAAACTACAGCTAATGTAAAGTTCATGATTTGTGAGTGTTTTGCTTCATACCTTGTAATTTACATTGGAATCACAGTAGTTGTTTACGTTTATCTTTGTTTTTAGTTTAAAATAATTTTGGCATTTTGAACATTAACTTCAACAACCATTAAAAAATTATCCTAAAAATTATTATATATTGTAAGCAATATTTATTATAGCTTTGGGCTTTGTTTTGCCGTGATCATAGATTTGAGAGATTTGAAATAGTGTTAACATTACAGACAGGCCAACAGAAAAACAATAAATAAAACCACAGTTACTATAAAAAGGAACACCAATCACTAGAAGAAATAATAAACGTTTATGAGTGGCTTGCTATACATCCATTGTGAATGTGATTTAGAATCGGAACATGAGAGCATACAAGTTTTTCTGTGCCCATTGACGTATTTAACCCATCACGTTAAATTAAATTGAATCAAGTAATGGAAGTCACATTATATTATTATTTTTTCTGTACGTATTATCTAGTAATAATGGTGTTATTTTATGGCACGTTAATCATATTAGAGTCTTGGGCTCTTCCTTTTTCTTTAATCCGAGATGTGAAATCCAAAATTTTATATTAAAATTTGTGTTCCTTATTCATCTATCAATTTTAATTGGAAATGCAATTTACCTCCAATTTTTAGTAGATAGGTTGTAAAGCTTTTTTACACGTAAACTAGTTTCCTGTTTAATTTACTGGGATAAAACTATTTAATCCAAAACAAACCTGATTGCAGCGCTGAGCTGTGCACGAGTCATATCGAATATAAATTAGTTTATTAAACGAAGTTAAAACAAAAACAATGATCGTAGAATTAAATTGAATCCAGTAATGGAATTTGAAAATTTTCCATTATATTTTAACTTGTTTTGTTGTACGTGTTTATCTATTAGTGTGAAATATTGAAGTACTATATTTATTGTCTATCAATCTTTAATAGGTTGACTACTTTGAACCATAAATATAAAAAATGCGCAACAATAATACGTGTATAAGCTTTTACATCTGTAGCGTGTGAAATACTACAAACAAATAACAGTACATTTCCTAAATTATTATTATGTAACATTTAGTATAATTTCTATACAAATTGTACATCTAGACTTATCTATCGAAAAATTGAATTGGTATAATTCGAAATTAAAATTCATAATTTTCATAAAATATGACGATTAACTATTTGGAATCACAAAATAACCACTTGTTAAAATAAATCACAATTATTATTAAATTGATAATTCATACAATAGACCTATCGCCGTTTAACAATTTACCAAATAGCAAGTGAAGGGTAATTGTATGAATCTTGCAATTTTAAACTGCAAGACGAGGGCTTTAAAAAGATGTACATATCAACCTATGATTACATTTAAGATTCATAAATACATTGCATAAATACATTACAAACATGTATTGACATATTTTCCTTTGAATTAAAATTATTTATGTATATGACAAAATAATATATATGAAAATAAATACAAATAATTAATCATGGATTTTAAATAATTAAAAATATTGTAGCAAATTATCACTATTTAGTAGTTTTTAACTAAATTACAAATCAAGAACGAATGTATCCGCCCATACCATTATTGCACAACACACGTTTCCTCTTTGAGATTTCCTTTAAAAATATATAAAAATGTTGCTTTTAATTTCCTAGGCAACCGAGAGGGAATGAAAGAATTTACGGAATGTGAAATTAAAAAAAAACGACTTTTTGCTACTCAGGTTTGTATTAAAGATATTCATACGTAAAAAGCGTATATTACAGTTTGGGTTTTAAGATTGAGGTTAAACATATAAAAAACCAATTCTACATTTCCTCGTAAAATTTAATTAATGTGTAAGTTGACATAAGTACTTTGACATATGTAGAGTATGTTAGTATTTAGAGCACATATACGGAATAACATTGTATTTCATTGTTTTGTTTTTTCGTATCAAGTATTGGAACTATTTACCGTAATTTACATTAATTAAATAGTACGTTTGTTACAGTAAATGTATACATGACTTCACTCCGGTCAATTCGCGTATCAACTCTTATATAATTTACACAATTTATATTCACATATCATAGTATTTAAATAAACTTAAAAACAACTGCTCTACCAACACTTACAGCAAAACAAATTAAAAATATAATACAGACTATCCAACTTCCATTACAGGATACACTTTAACTCTACCATTATGAACCGGCGATTGCTTTTCTTTCAACGTTGTTTTACAGACAAATTTTCATTTGTTATGACTTGGGCACAGTATGTCGCTTCAGGTCTATGATTATTATTTAGGTTTAATAATTTGATTCTGAGTTAATTAATTACGAAATGATTTCACGTGTCTCACTCAATGCAGTAAAAAGTTAAAATAATGTAAAATTTCATTGTTTATTTTCGGAATCTTTATAGGTTTATGTGCTTCAACTAAGATTAGTAAAAGTAAGTTAACAGCTTAAACAAGTTAATTTGAAACAATGTTTGAATGTGTTCAATGTTCCTTGTGATTCTTTAGAAGTAAGTATATTACAACACCTATAATATTTTACTTAAAACCAGCTAACATTTTAAACATTCCCCCTACTGTTTCATCCATTTAAACCTACATGATAAGCACTATTCAGAATAAATGCTTAACAAATGCACGTTAAATCAATTTTACAATGATTTCCCTATTTTCGCAATAACACATATACTCTGTAAAAGGCCACTTGGTAATAATCTGTTGAATATGAATTCAACAGATTATTCATTCCCGGTAAATCGGTAGATTTTAAAACCGCGGATTTTTTACCTCCTACGATTTTATCACAAATTAAACTGTATAAATGTAATGTTTGTCTTGGAGTAATTAGTAGCTAAATTGTACTGTTGATTTATCATAGTTACACAGGTTTACAAACATAGGTAACTTTAAGTTTTAACAACTACAAAATGTCGCCCTCTTTGGCAAAAGTAAAATGATTTCAGTTTCTATTCTTTTTATGATAGCAGCGGAATGTAATTATTTCATAACATATTATATATATCTCAATATTAATTTAGTTCCTACATGAGTGACAAATTAAAATAAATATTCAACTCTTATCGTAAAGTTTAATAAATTTGTAACTACGAGTTTGAAAAAAGAAAAAAAAAAAAAAAAAAAAAAAACATTATAAATCAAATGTACTATTTAGCTACTAACTATGTTGAATATAATAAAATATTAGTTGAAACAATTTGATATTGTATCCATTTTATTGTTAAAACGGCCTATTTGCTCCATATGAACAACCCTTATTCCCTTCGGCAGTGAAGGTCTCTGGGCCGAGGGTAATCTTGTAGACCTTGAAGATAATCCACGTAGAAAATCCTTTTCTCATTATTTAGTCCATTGGATTTCACTGGTGTACGTATCTCTACATTTCATGTTAAGCAAAGGTTAGAAATTACAATTTTGTAAATAAATTATCTACTTTTCATCCCAAATCAATGGGATTTAGAGTTATTTAATTTTCTTCCTTTTTCTAATTTAGAAAGTTCAACGATCACTTACATAAAAGAAATGGATAACACCACGGTTTTGAGTGTAGATTATTTCAATTTTAATAAAAACAGGGACGACATCAAAAGTTACTTTTATGGATTTAAGAAACTGTGAGTTTCAGACGATACAACGTTTTACTTTAAATTACGACCAATATTTCACTATTTTTGTGTAACTGGGACAAAAATTACGACAACTAGAAAGGGTAAACACGTTAAAAAATACAAAGTAATTATTACAATATAATAGCAAATCGAGGAAAAACTTTGATTATAACCATTAAATATTTCAATTGATTTTATTAATAAAGTAAATGTAAATAATATAAATGTTAAACCAGTGTTGTACATCAAAATATTAATAAATCTCTAACGAAATCCAGTATTAATCTAAATTGCAATATTAAAAAAAATAATAATCTAGAAGGCAGGTGGATATAATACCAATTGATAAATTTGACCCTAACGAGTGTTTACATGTTAATACTGATGCTCCATTTCTAGCTCAGATAATACTTTCAAAATTTTTAATATTGACAGTAGTTAATGCACTATTAATAAATAGATTCGTTAACATTCATATTATAGTTGACAGTACGTGCATTTAGTATCTTTTCTTCATTTCCTCATTTTCCAAATAATTATTTTAATTCTAATATGTATTAGGAGTTTAACAAATAAAAACATGTTCTAGTAACAAAGCAATGTACATTTCGGCAACCTGAGTCTCTATAAGCTACGGTTTCTTGTGCAATATGATCACTATCCAATAAATAAATATACATTTTAAACGGGTTATAGAGCTTAAATTTCGCTACCTATTTCAAATGTACTAATACGTCAGTGTGAGATCTCTGACCCCCCCCCCCCATAACGATTTATCATCTGTGATCTAAGCTTAAGACAGTACAATGCTACTACTCCATTGTCTGACTGTCCTCTATGTCTTACAGTTCGATTCCAGTGTTTAGCCCACTGCATATAATCAATTATAACATATCTTAAACTGTACAAGGTGTTTTATTAAAATTCCAGAATCTATCCTAACTTTAGTAAGATAAACTTAACCTATTTAAGTAAAATCTAATTATAAATCCACATTATAACAATAATCTAAATAAATAACATGTAGGTTTTGTCTGTACATTGGTTTAAAACTTGTCATATAATGCTTTAACAAAAATGACCTCAGAAAAACTGAAACTGTATGAAACTGTCAGGCTTTTTATCTGTTACCGGAAAAACTTTCAAAAAATGTACGCTGACTAACGTAAACAAATTTGTAACAAAATATTGAACCTAACCATAATTATTACGCACTGAACAATTCAAACTATATATATATAGTTTGAATTGTTCAATGCGTAATTATTATATATATATTTCATTTAGAGTTAAGAATCAAAAGTAAGCCCGTGATTAGAAATTATAACAGAGATGTATAAACAACACCGATAAATTGTGTGAATATAAAGAGCCTGGAAGAATATTCTACATATAGACACTGGATTCTGTCATCACTAGTTTCTAAATGGTAACCGTCAACTGCTAATATTCTCTCGGAACGCTGAACCGTTTAAACGGTGTTAAGGTGAAATTACTCCCCACTATAATTCATTAAAATTGACATCAACTTAAAACTTTGAATACTTCATTGATTTCGTTAACTTACTTATTGATTTATTTTTATTAAACATATATAAATTTATTAAAAAAATAGACCGAGATCATTTCTTTTAGAAATATAATTTGCTTTAACTTTGGTCCCACAATGCTGTACTAATTATTGTTCATTATGTTGTTCATTATCAAAAGGGCTATCTATATAAGTTGTAAGATCGAGGGTTTTCGAAATATTTGGCAGAAAACAATTTTAATTAAGCCGGTTTTGAAACGGTAAAGAGAAAAATTAAAATATTTTGAGGTACAAGCAAACTAATAGTATAAATAATTTTTAAAAAGTCGGTACCTATTTATAATTAGTTCTAAAGTTATACCTCATTTTTTAAAAGAAGTAAAAGACTAAGTGGCAGGAAGAGGAAAACATTTTTATTGAGTTAATTGTTTGAAAATACTTGGATATTTTACTTTCCAAGTAAATTTGAAATAAATCTATAACTTTTATATGGGTATTAAGTTTTATTATAATTTTTTTACCTGCTGGGAACCAAATTGACCTATTTTATTACGTACACTACTATTTTCATTTCTGAAATATTGATTTTATTTTATTTTTTTAGATTATTATTATTATTTACTATTTCAATATTATCAATCTCAAGACATAAAAGAAGTAACTCGTTTCAACAAGCAAAAATGCAAGACACTAACCATAGTCTACTGATTTAACATAAAGACGTAAAGAAAAGATGGAATCTGAACGAAAGAGGAATTACGACTACAGTTTAAGGGTCAGGAAGCTGAGCCTAAGCCTATACTAAAAGGACCGACTTATGATCTTGCGTCAGGAGAAGTAAACAGTTATTGTATGGTAAAGCTTTCGTTTTACAAGACAGTCATGATCTTACACAGTTAGGGGAATCTGATAGATAAAGACATACATGATAGGGAACAAAGAGAAAGCTAACTTCATGCATTGCACAACAAATTGGGTCTCAGGCTTAGAAATAAACTGAGGTATATCATCAGCGTACAATACGGTATTAAATAACGTGAAATAAAATACATAATAAATTGGAAAAGAATGCAGCCCCAAAATTAATCCACAAAAAACATCACAAATTAAAATTTGACCATAAACTTCACCAAAACTTGAACTGTTATATTTTAAAAATCTATAGTTAATTTTCTCTCAATGAATGTGATGTCGGTCAGTTACAACTGCTGAGACAAATGCTGATATTCAAGAAGCTGTCTAATAAGATCTCGAAATAAATTTAGACGAAAGCATTGGAAGAAATAGATGAAAATATTGGAGATTTGTAGCATCCATTTAGCAAACAAAGACTTCAATTTGTTTAATGTTACATTTTTTAGGTTCATTTTAAAATTGCAGATACGTACATAAACTTTTTTTTAAATGATATGTGAAGCCGAAGATGATCAAACGGAACATAAAAACAGCCCAAACACAGTTTTCTACAATTTATTTATTTTGACATTTATTAAATTATTTTGTTTACATTTACATGGTTTGTTTAATAACATTATCTTAACAAGGTTGTTTCAAATAGAGGGGGTAGGAACACATAACACTTTGATTGCGATATGTTGTAATGATCAAACCTTATCTGAGGTCATTACTTCGGCTTTATAGCGGAAGTATGGAGTTACACGTCACCGGAAGTGAAAAGTAGACTGGAGTTAGTGAACCCCGTAACTAGATTATGAAAATAGAGGAAGTGATTTCAGCCGAATACATGTCACAAAGCTTGGTTGTTGGACAATTTTATTGCAATTTAAACAACTTTTTCAACAGAAAGATAATAGGATAAATAAATGTATCTTATAAAGATAACATTTTTAAACTTTACTCTTTCATTCTTATCGTCGTTTGAATATGGAATTAGACAAAATATTAGTATAATAAAATATAATTTGTGTCATTTGTTAGTTGTACAAATTAAAAACTCTTGACATAAAAAAAACGCAGGTCAAGGTTTAACTTTTTATCTAAACTGCAATTTTTATTTAACATAAAATTAAAAAGACCAATGCCTTTCATTTCACTAAATCGTCATCGAAATTGTTTCGTCTGTTTATATTTATAAACTTCTATGTACATTTTTCAGTTTTATATTTGAAGTAATAACGATACTGATATTTCCAGGGAGATGGTAACCGTCGGTGTTTATTTGATTTTTAAGACGATATTTTTTAGCAAAATTTAATCAAAATCGTTGTTCCATTGTTGTTTTGTTTGTTATGAAGGTACTCACAATAGCTTTCCTCGTTTTGATTAAATATAAAATACTTAACTAATTCTCGAAAAAACTTACATATTTGTTAAAATCGAACGAGTAGATATGGATAATACAGGACGGACAGACAGGCAGACTGACTAATAGGATACGATTAAATATAATCACGTTTTCTCCATGTATTTGGAGAAAATTACAAAGGCCTTCCGGTAAACTAAATTTGCCTTAAACAAATAAAATTTAATAAAAATTTGAATTGACCAAAAAGTAATTCTCTAAAGTATAAAATAATAACACAGAAAAAAAACGCTTAAGGGTTTTATTCGTGACTATTCACCAAAGGTATTTTGATCAAGGCAGTTTTTTTTTTATTATTATTTAAAATTAGAATTAATACAAAATTATTTTTACCAATAAATATATAAAATTTATAGGGGAAGTAAAACATTTATTTCTTGCTAATGTAAAATTAGGGGATGTTTATACATTGTTACTATTCGTTCCTACAGTTGGATAACGTAATATATTAATATACAGCTGAAAGCGAGGCCAAGTATATTGTCACAATGTATTATCTTGAAATGTGAGACTTGAATAGAGGCCGTATATGTTCAACCAGTGATGTATCAAATACGAGTTTATGATTTTTGTTTAAATTTATTACTATTTTAATAAAATTACAGTACAAAATTTGTACATGACAATTTGTGTTAAAAAAATTTATTAACATACAGTTTTTGTATTTAAGCGTTTAAAAACCGATTGTAATTTACGAAAATTTCCATTTATGTTGAAAAATTTTGTTTTTGTGTTTTTCAAGACTTTATTTGTCATTAGTTAAATGTTTTTGGCTCAAAGAGTAAATTTAGAAAATTACTTTCTCATGAATTACACTCACTCCGAGTTACTCTTGTTTTCCGAAATCTGAAAAAAATGATTTCTCACATCCGCCGATCATATTTGTTTAATTCAAAATTTAAATTAAAAACTACCCTAACCTGTAATTTTAAAACAACAGTACCTCTAAGGCTGAAAAGTTATTATCTAAACAAAACATTGTATCAAGCTAGAGGCAATAAACGATGCTCTGTTATACCTAATGAACTGAGAGAGTATTTAATCCATGGTTAACTGAGTTTACTCTAATATTAAATAAATTACGTAAATATAAAATCAAGCGATATAAAAACAGTTACCACCAAAGGGCGTTTATTGCAAGTCTGTACTAAACGTAATTATAACAGGGTACATAAAAAACATGATTGTTTTTTAATTAACCTTTATACAAACCTGTGGTTGTTTTATCACATATACCAGTTAGGTCAGAATTTAATTGTTAAATGATTTGTTATTTTCAATTGTACACAATATAAGCAGAAAATATTATGCACGGCTGACTTATTCAATAAAATAGTGTAATGTTCGATACATCAACATGGCTATCATTATTAGAAATTTTAAGACTATGTAATTTCACAAACTTCCATTTTAATTTATATATTATTCATATTTTGTTTTTGGTTTAAATTGATATTATCGTATTTCTTTATGTTACATAAATTGTTATTTTTTAGGGTAAGTTAGGTATATAGTTAAAAAAAGAAACTATGTCATTAGTTGTGAAGGTCTCCGATACGTTACATGTTGTTCCTTAATTTTTAAAGAAATATTCTTCTCTCCCTTCCTATACACCCTAGATCATTAACAGATGATGTACCCTCAAGCAGATAGGGTGATACACCTTTGGAGTGGGTGAGTTGATAATTCTAAATTTATATTTAATAGCTCATATGAATCACTAGAACACTGTGGTGAATATACAATGAAAGAAAATTCCCCACAATAAAACACTAATAAGTTTGTTTTATATTCATACCAAGTATTAGAAGGCAGCAAACGATGCCACGCCCATTGATATCATGTGTGACGAGGCCAACTGTGTAGATCAGGTGAGGGGTGGGAGAACGCCTCGATGCAGTAGTAATTGTGGTTATTAACGTTAGTGTGTATTGCAGTGAAGATTATAGCAGTGCTATTGACATGTACATAAGGTAGAATAAACATAACTATACAGTTTTTGTGTTGTTAGGTTTTACTGTGGTTTTGGGGTATTTTCATTCATTGTACTCGTATTTAATAGCTATTTTAATAACTGTTTTTTGTTGTTGTTTTTTCTTGGCATTAAAATCGAATTCATTATTCATAATATGCCGAGGAGACATAAACTCCAATTTATTTTATCTGCATACTTTATAACTGGCACTATAGTACAAGACTCATAAAAATGATATAAAAATTGATTATTATGTTATAAAACTATTTTCTAAAATTCGACCTTTATTCATGATGGTTAAATACTTTTTCACTGGAATCAGCTTTTTGACTTGTGACAAATAATTAAAAAATCACTTAACTGAGTATATACTATTAAACCTAACTACTATTCTATCTCGAAATAATTAAAAACGTATCAAAAATAAGGTTAAACACAGCTGCAAAAGTTCTATCCGAGGTCAAGATCCAATATTTTATACATTGCTCGACGGTATCATGTTTTACATAAAATATCCTCACTTGTATTAAAATTCTGAAAGATTGGCCCAGCGTTAAATTATCACTGAAGTTAATGCAACATTTTCTATCTACTATAATATACCTATATAAGAAGCTTACTGAATCAATGTAATCTATAATTTACATGTTTGTGAAATGTTGACCTTTTTAGCCATATCAGTAGTGGCCTGCATATTGGCGTGAACAGGGAGGTATCAACATTTTGAAAATCGGTTTTGTTTTCTACTTTATTATAATTAATTGCTTTTGAAGCGCAAAAAAACAGATGAATTATATATAAGTATACATATTTCATGTTTATGTTACATTAAAACACTTATATTTGACGTTTAATTTAGTAAATGTTGTATACAAAACTGATTGAACATATTTATGGCGTTGACAATTGTTGCCAATAAAACAATCGCTATAGGCCCTATATCCAGGCAGAAGCTGAATCTCAACTTCTGCGTCGAAAATAACAAATCGATCTTAAATTTTATCACATTTTCCTACTTCCTCTTCGTTGCTATGGTTACACAAAACACATTATTAGTGATGACGTCACAAGGAAGATATGATATGAGTATTATATAAGAAATCTGCAAATATCACATTTAGCAACAGTTGAGAAGTTAGCTTCAAAAGACGTCATTGAGTGTCATTAATAGACAATAAAACGTTTTATCACATATCAACTTTGTTCAATGAACTGAATTGTGAAAGTTCGTTTTTATAGAATTTCTGCCAGAAAATACTGTAACAAATGAAATGGTAGATTTCCTTTTTTGCTGGTTATAGATCACTCATTTGCCGACTTCGATCTTGGTAATGATTGTACAGATTCCCAATGCACACAACATATGCTAATATAAGCTTATAAAGAAACTACCTGAAGTTAGAATGACCTAACGTATAACCTAATCATGGGGAACTTTTATATTTGTCGGTAGTTATTCAATACAATCACTCCCTGAAAATAATAAACAATCAGCGTTCTTGAAAATTATTGTACTTTTAATTTTAAGAAAAAACCTTTAAAACTACGACGTTATTTTTTTTTTCTGAAAGTTAACTAAATTTATCTTATACGTCGATGGATAAAGTCTAGTATGATTACAATCAGTAGACTTTAAGGTCATTAAATTATATGTGGTATTTGTTATCGTACTCATTACTGAGAATAGACTGTACTACTAATACAAGCGCAGTACATTTATTTCAATATTAACTTTGCTAAAAAACCATTGTTCGTGATATTTTATATGCGTAACTAAACAATATTTTTTCCTTGTAAGTTTAAATAAATTATCCAAATATCTGCACAAACTTTCTCACTTAATCATTCATAAACCAACATTAGCTGTCACCACAAATGTGAGTTTGATAGATTTAAATCAATAATTAAAGTGAACCATGGACGCTAGTCAAGGTTAATTTTTGTTTTTGGCCAACTATTTCTTAATTGTAATATTTGATGCTTGCTATTTTTCAAATATATTTAGGTCGTTAATTTGAAATTGCGCCAAAAATAATGTCCCGAGATATGTCAAAAATACGTCCACTTACCAAATTTAAAATCATGTTTGAGGACTCAAGTGGATATCTAAATAGATATATCCACACACATACACTTAAAATCGGTGTTTTGACTCATCAGATAAATTTCTGTAAACTACGTATGTGAAAGAAAGTAAATTTAAGTGTTACCAAATTTAAAATGTGAGTTTTAAGTTATGTTTCCACTTTTTCAGTTATCCCCGGTGCATTATATTCTCATTTGCGTTCAGGAGCAACGGTTTCGTTTTTTTTTTCAAAGTGTATGTTTCAATGAAATTTGTTTGTCGATCTTCGTGGTTTACTTAGAATTTTGACTAATTATAGAGAACGATCGGGATTATGGTAAGCAATAAGAACCATTACAGTCCTTAGAGTCTTCTTTTGAGCAAACATTTATTAAAAATATATATTATTTTAGAACCGATTTGAGAAGTGACAATATTTTAATCTCTCTCTCTCTCTCTCTCTCTTCTCTCTCTCTCTCTCTCTCTCTCTCTCTCTCTCTCTCTCTCTCTCTGTCTGTCTGTCTCTCTCTCTCTCTCTCTCTCTCTCTCTCTCTCTCTCTCTCTCTCTCTCTCTCTCTCTCTCTCTCTCTCTTTCTCTCTCTCTCCTCTCTCTCTCTCTCTCTCTCTCTCTCTCTCTCTCTCTCTCTCTCTCTCTCTCTCTCTCTCTCTCTCTCTCTCCCTCTCTCTCTCTCTCTCTCTCTCTCTCTTCTCTCTCTCTCTCTCTCTCTCTCTCTCTCTCTCTCTCTCTCTCTCTCTCTCTCTCTCTCTCTCTCTCTCTCTCTCTCTCTCTCTCTCTCTCTCTCTCTCTCTCTCTCTCTCTCTCTCTCTCTCTCTCTCTCTCTCTCTCTCTCTCTCTCTCTCTCCTGTTATCTAATTTATTTAAAATAATTTTAACAAATTCTCAAAATACTGTTCCGTACTAGGTTTCATCCAAATCGGTCGAATGATAACATACGAACAACCCTGGAGCGTTCATTTTTTGTACTTTTTTTAAAGAGACGAATGGCAATTACATTTAATAAAAATATCATGAATTGCATCTATCACAACACTTAGTTGAGGATATAGGTCCTCCATTGACTTAAAATACTGTATATGGTGACATTGTACTCAGCCTTGGTTCTAGTTTTATATTAATATAAGACAATATCCAGTTGTAGAAAAGAATATTAACAATGTAAACATCAGCAAATGTTTCCTTATTACAAATGTTTGTCTTTTTTTCCAGTATTTGTAATGCATATTTTCTTCTTTCTCAATTTTATTTAGAAAATATTGAAATCACGAAATTCAATTTGATGTTTTAGAGGTAAAATCAACTTTATAATAATTCAATTTAAAAAGCACTTCAAACCTAGAACGGCCTCAATAATTAATAAGGGGATATTACAGAATTAGAATCTATAAAACAAAACTGCCTAAATGTTTTCTTCATGGGTCGAGTTAAGTAGAATTTTAACAGAAACCTTGACAATAATTGGGCGAAATTTTCTAAGAAATATTTGTAAGCTTAACAGAAAATAATTATATCGTTCAAATTTAGTTAAACGTAGCTTTAAAATTGGTCAGTTAATGAAGAATATTCTTTTTGCATCTGAAATATGCAAGTACAATGTGTGGGTTATAAAGTGAAAATGAATCATGACAACCGATATAAAATGGAGTAAATCAAAAATTTCAATAACCTTTAAGAGAAATGAGAAGGTTAATGACTGAAACATATTATTAAAGGTATGTTAGTTGATTTTGTTTTGCTTTTTTATATACAACTGAGTTTTAATCCAAAAAAATATGAAAATCGGACTGAAACCTCGCTAGAAAAGGGCATGAAAGTGTATTTTTAGTTCATTTCTACACTATTTTTTTAAGTATATGGATCGTATAAAAATGACAAAAGTTTAAATACTCGGAAATGAAGGGACTATCAAAACATTATTGTATAATAACATTAGTAATACTTCCTAACTTCAAAAAGTCGTATTTCTAGATTTACATTTTTTCACTAATAATGCAACAAATGGCGTAAGAATTATCAGATCATCACGAAAATTAGACAAACTTTATGTCTTTTTACTAGAAATGGGTGGTCAAATTTGATGAATAAAAATCATTTTTACGGCCACAATTGACCATTTAAAAAATGAAAGCATTGTTATTTAATGAGAAGTGGTCGTAGAGTAAAGTTTTTTAAATTGTCAGTTTTTTTATCTACTTTCTAGTGAATATATACAAAAAATTGTTTATCAAGGTAAAGTATCCTTTTTAATAAAAAGAAAATTGTTATTTTCCTCTATAGTCATTTTTTTCCAGTTATCGGGGCCGGATCTAAACAACGACGTCGCCCATTTACGAAATTTCGTCATTTATTCTTAGTTATGATTTTTTTTTTATTTGATATAGAATGACATTTAAATACAATTCTTACGGAAATCTGGTTAAAAAGATACGGTATATACGAAAAACGAAAACTCTACGACCACTTCTCATTAAATTACACAGATTTCAATTATTTTAGAATATGGCTTCCTGTTATCAGAGCAGTAGATCTTTTCATATAGGCTAGTAGCACTGAAACTCCTATTTTATTTACAATACTTTTTGGCTTCCCGTACTAAAACGTGAACGTGAAACCGTCAGTAGTCTTGGATTATATCCACCTCTTCCATCTTTCCGAACAAGTCTCTCTTGAAGAAGTCTTTGATTTCTTCCGAAACTATCTTTATTAGAGTATTAAAAGGCAGAGTATTTTATACACTTTCTTCTTCTAATTTTTGTTTGTCGACAAATATCGAGAAATATTTTACCTTTAAACAAGAAGGAAAACGAAAAAAAAAAAGTTGTTAACTTGTGCAGAACTCATTTACGTTAACCAACATCGCTATAAATCCTTGTTTTAAAATTAAAAGAAGAACCAAAACCCTACAAAATCAGTTTTAACATCTGTTATCTTCTGATTCCAGATGGTGTTTAATTTAGAATAAAACGAGTTGTGTGGCGTTGTTTAAGCTGAAAACACTTCCTCTATTTTACAGGTACAGTAATCAAGTTACTGGCTTCGCTAACTTCTGTCTGCGTCCGGTGATATTCAACCCTATACTTCCGCTATAAAGTCAATGTAATGACCTCATGTTTATTACAATACATTCTTATGGAAGCGTTAGGCAGAAGAACCCTATTCTTAACAGTTGTGTTATTAAAGATAAAATTATTAAACAGATACAGAGAAAACATATTGATTCAAATTTGAAAAATTTAATGTAAGTGTAATTTTTTCTCGACAGTTTATGATCTGTCTTCTAGTGTCTATCAAATTTTGGTATTATATAGTTTCAGATCTTTCTAAAACAAATTCAAAGAAAACTCCGGGACGTTAGGATTCATATTATGAGTCTGCAATCGTCTCTACATGTCACACTTTAAACCGTTATCCCTGACATACTCTTTTGACTATTATTTGCAAACATTTCAGGGAAATGTTGGTAAAAATTGTAATTTCAAAATGACCATTTCATAAAATATCGTTTTATAATGAAAAGTAATCCCTAAAAGAGAGCCATAACTTGTTTTATTATAGACGTAGAATATAGAGTTGGAAAGTTATTATTTAAAGAAACAAATTGTTTGTCTATATATTATATCACTAGAGGTAATAAACTTTGATTCTTTATATCTAATCAACCGAACGTTTTACCGATTCAAAGGTTATTTGGTTCTATGCTAATGGAACAGTAAACATTACTCCTAAATAATAGATTGTAAAAGCCGAGGACATTTATTAGAAAACCGCAATGAACATTATGTAAAACAAGGGCAAAAACGTGTATTGGGAAATTAGCGTCCACTGGTCACCAAAGTTTGAATAAAATATTTTTGCTATGAAAATAACATAGTAAACAATTGCATAAAAGTCGCTTTTCGACCTAGCTGTGCAAGAAGGCAATTCAATCAGGTAGTGTGCAGTCAATGCATCAAGTTCCATCATAGTAATTTTACCTTTTTATCAATCCTAAGCCCACAATGCTGGGCCGACACGATAACTTTTGAAAATCACCTAAACAAAGTTGGGGTTTTTATGAAGAAAAATAACTAAAACCCTTAATTCGTTTTAAATATAGCTACTATTTAACTTCTTGCTACATCTATAAAGATATCGAAATACTTAAATTAAAAAGATGTGAAATAATTGCGATTTCGAGGAATCGATCCAGAATTTTAATAATTAAACGCTCATCTATCGTCAAATGGCTCACCTTGTCTCACACTTCTGAGGTCAGAAATGGATTATTGAGATATACCAAAGTTTTAAATTTATCCAACTTGGAAAAAACTCAAAGGCTTTCGTAAGACTTACTGAATACAATGAGGTTACCGATAATATATATACTGTATATATATATATATATATATATATATATATATATATATATATATATATATATATATATATATATATATCTGCGAGAGAGAGAGAGAGAGAGAGAGAGAGAGAGAGAGAGAGAGAGAGAGAGAGAGAGAGAGAGAGAGAGAGAGAGAGAGAGAGAGAGAGAGAGAGAGAGAGAGAGAGAGAGAGAGAGAGAGAGAGAGAGAGAGAGAGAGAGAGAGAGAGAGAGATGGAGGGAGAGTGAGAGAGAGAGAGAGTACGTGCGGGTGTTTGTTTAAAAACATGAACTTTTTAGATAATTTGTTGGGAAGTTTCCATTTCAGGCCAATGAAACTTTCACTGTACGATCAACAGAGGGTTAAGTTAAAGAGACTACCTGAGATACTAACTTTGGCTTAAATATATAAAGTCGTTATTATCCATCTATAAACGGCGAACGTTTTACTTTTATAAATTATCCAAAATTTAATATTTCAGGAATCTACATAAATATGTTCAATCTATTTACCGCCATTGGTGGGGACAGCCAATAAACCAATCTCTATATTTGTAGACGGAAGTTGCGACTCAACTTCCGTGTTGAAAATAATAAATCGATCTTATAATTTATTGCATCTGCCAACTTCCTACAGGTTGCTATGGTTACACAAAATGCATTATCGTGATGACGTCATACGGAAGCTCTAATCGTTTCTATAAATAGACGTGGTGATAACCCTTGGAATTGACACATTTTGTTACAGTATAGAATTTAGCTTTAAACTTGTGGAGTCCCATTAATACAGAGTATAAAACTTTTTTGAAGTCAACTTTATTCTATAAACTTGGCAGAATATTAAAATTGCTCCATGTAAAATATTTTTGATATATATATATATATATATATATATATATATATATATATATATATATATATATATATATATATATATATATATACACTGCCTGAATCTAATCCTTCCATGTTGGTCGATTTGAAGTACCATATTCATACCCACTGTTTTAAAAATCTATTGAGGTAGAGATACTACGTTTTCTCAGAGTTGTTAGGCTCTATGTAACAAAATTAAAATACCTCAAATTATTTTAGATAATTTGGGGTAAGTTTAAATTAGTAAATAAAAATTACTTTGTACGAATTATTTATGTATGACATGAGAGTATCATTAAACTAAACGCCTATTAAGTTTTTTTTTTTTGATGAAGTTCTATCTTTTTCAAATACTTGTCCAAATATTACTTTCATTTTCGATAACTTGGAGACATTTTAATTAAATCGTATAAAATTTAAAATTACGATATGGGTTAGTTTTTAAGTTATGTTGTTGGGTACACCTTAAAATTAAATAATTAAAAAAAATATTCTCTGGATTTGAATTCGATTTTGCTTAAACATACCCGTTACACGAAATGGGAGAACGGTCCTTCAAAATTCCAACTATAGTTCATCAATATTTTAAAATGAATAACGGGGCAGCTACAGAAGATTATATCTTAGAACAGCATCAACAAATCTAGTGAAGTTATGAAGATTTATGAACTGGAATCAGTATACCTAACTACAATTAAAATTAAATTTCGGATTGGATGAAAAATCTCAAATCTTCATAAATGATACAAAAAATACTATTACAGTTTATAGTGTTTGATTGTCACCGTTACTAATATTGATTATCTATAATTAATTATAAGACAACCTATTCAATATTCCTCATTTTCGATTTTATGAACATGACAAAAAATACATATTGCCTAAGAATGGCTGAGTAGCCGAAACGACCATCCTTTGTGAGAATTTTAACCCTGGAATATACCATTTTGAGTGCGTTATTGGATTACCCATTTTCTATCTCTTTATAAATAGGTGATATTGAATGAAGACTACAAACATTTTACGGGCTTTACTAAATTCAATCAACTTTTCACTTTTAGTTATGTGTAACCCTATACCTCCGCTATACAGACGATGTAAGGCTTAATTATTACAACACATCATTATTAACAAAATATTATCTATTACCATCGTCCCCACTGTTAACTATTCTCTTAGTATAGAAAAAATATTTGAACATTCTACATACTTTTTTAAACTACCGGGCTGAGAGATGGAATATTTTTTGATATACTATTTAAAGGACACTGAGTAAAACAAACCTTGATTAATGGATCAATTGTATAAAAGCAAAATAAAAAAAACACAATGAAATAATATAGTTTTTTAGCCAATGTTGACATTTTTATACTGAGTGATAAATAAGTCGCGGGACGGCTTAATATTTTTTTAACCATTACAGATAGGGCTACAAAGCTTTGCACATTGTTAAACGACACCAAAACCTATTTTAGTAGGTGTTTAGTGGACCGCTACCTTCCCAGGGGGACGGCCCACAAGGAGTAAGTAGGAAATCTTAAATTAGAGCATAGGTCGAGTTGTACATAGAATTAAAGGCCTTTATCAGTAGAACACAATGTCGCAAACTGGACCACAAAAGGCTCACCCTTTTACTTAGCCTTTGATCGCCATTAACAATGTAAAAAGTTTTGTAGCTCTATCTGTAAAGGTTAAAAAGATATTAAGCCGTCCCGGGACTTATTTAACAAGCTGTAGGCCTATAAATATGTAAACTTTTACTTTTTGTTTCAAATGAATTTACTATAAATCTTACTTCTTTAATGGCATTATAGAAACTGTGTTAGTCGAGAAAAATTAAGAGAAAAATTAAGAAAAAAGTAATATTATTATTTATATTTACTACAATTTAAATGAAATAGCCCTAAGGCTTTAACAATCTTGAAGATTGGCCTAATAATATCTTTATGACCTATTCAAGAGTCCCCGCTTTATAGGTAACACGGTAGAAGTTTATATTCATGAAATAAACTTGACATTTTGTACCTCCAAACTTTCCTAAAAAAGAAAAAATCTAAATGGGAGCCCGAAATTTCGAGTTTTAGTGCATCTCTACATATATAAAACACAACACCTCTCTGTCTGTCTGTTTGTTTGTAACCTTATAACTTATAAAACAAAATTGTAAAATGGGATCTCGAAATTTCAAGAACCGCTTTTCCGATTTTCAAACAGTTTTGTTTCTTATATGGGTACGTCATTTTTTTAGTGTTTGGTCAATGTTTGATTTAAATAGTATATTAATTCCCATATTTTAATAATATTTGTCTACAATAGTAATATGAAAGCCAAGATTTTAGTCACATTATATGTATTTCCTTAACTTTTTCTGCAACAACGTAAAACTATTCAGTGACAATATAAATTTCGATGTAATAGTTTCAGAATAAACTATTTTCTGTTACTGAAAGTAAGAAATCCATATTTTTCAACACATTTTGAGCATTTTAATGAAGAACGTTACAAGTCGCTACAGTAGTTTAGAGTTACAACATTTTTTTTCTGCTGAAAAGTAGGAAATCTAATTTAACTTATGTATTTATTTAACATTTTCAGCTACAACATAATATAAAATATTCAGTTACAAAACGATATATTTTGTGAATGCTTATTGGAACAGCAAATTATTTTTAAAGTGAGTGAGAATGTTTGTGCAATGTTTTAAAACTTTAATTAAATAATAAGAGTTAAAACATGAAAACATGTACGACATATTAGCATTTTTAATTACGCATTGGTCTTTCATTAATTTTTTTTAACTTTTGAAAACATTCTTTCCCAAGCATGCAACAAAATGCCTTTTAAGATTTTGAAGGTTTAGTTGTCTTGAAGAGAAACTTTGTAGATATATCTCTGATTACCTGTTGACTTTTTAATCACATTTTACCTTCTCAGGTATATTAGACTGGTTGAGACTATGCTCGTAAAGTTGAATGTGCATTTTATAAAAATGATCAATCAAAATAAGCTCTCATCAATAAGATTAGGATATTTCAGTAGACCTAAGGTTGATTGACAACTAGATAATTGTCCAATTAGCTCAGTCATTAGAGATAAACCGGATTTTTCAATTCCCCTACGATATCTACACAACCTAAATACAGCTGCGTAGTTATATTGCCTATCTTGCCCCTTACATAAAACAACATGTATAAAGCGCAATGTGTCCTATATTTAGTAAGCTTATAAATCAAGAATTGCTGTTTCTATTTTCTTTGAGGTTTCTTTTGTATATAGGAGTAGGTCATATGCTTAGGGAAGTGTCTATATTTAATTAAAATTAGTTCAGTAGTTACCAAGTTATAACAATATTAGTCTGCAAGAAAACCAGATTAGAAAAACATTTTACACTAATCAGCGACGTAATTTGTATATCACTTAACGCAAATTGGAATTGGATTTTCTTAAATTCCTAGTTAAGAAATTGTTGGTAGCTACCATAAGGAACCCTAGATTGTATCGTAAATATTTTTAACATTTCTGCGACAATATAAATTGTATTATTAACAAAGTTGAAACAATATATAAATATCATTTAGAATTAATAAAATCGATGGAATTTAAAAACCATAAGTGATTTCAGTTTGAAAGTAACCGTATTTTATTTTGAAAGTTGCGACTCATTGCACACCAAGGTAAATGGCGTTGATCTGTGCCACCTACACGTCTCACATGAACACATTGCATGTTCCCAAGCGATTAGTAGCAAACATGTCTACTTAAATTGGGTCTGTGGTTTAATTTAAAGTATTTGTTTATAAAACGCCATCAGATAAAAATATTTTTGTTGAATGTTTTCGCATTTTGTCTGCTGTACCTATTGTAAAACTTTCAAAGTTTAAAAAAAATGAAGTAATTTGTTTTTAATAATGGTATTTAATTCACTAAAAGGTCTTGTACATTATCAATCTAGCTAGAAAAGTTAAGATTCATATAACACTATATTTGAGTTTCGTTACTTAAGAGTTATGACTCATTTTCTGTCAATGTTTTGTAGATGTTAAACAGCATTTTCCCCATTCATTTTGTTCAAACTTTAACAAAATTAAAATTTTCGTTTACACAAATTGTTTTAATAATTTGTTGATGGAACTAAATTACTGTTTATTATTTGGGGGAAGTTGAACTCTAAATTTCTATTAGTTTGGGTCTATCTTAAGTCAACATTTTTTATCAACAGCGTAAGTATAATGAGTGTAGTACGGGTGTAGTGGAAAACCCATGACGCTTAGCTGTACGTACACATTTCTTCCTGTAGTCTTGGATTAGATCCTTTTCTTGCAACTCTCTCATGGAGAAATAATTATTTTCCGATCTTGACAATATTATCGTTATAGAGGCTAAGGGGTCTTTATTTTATGATATTTTCTTCATTTTTAGTAAGGTTATAACGACAGAGAAAATTTGTTTTTAAAAAAGGTAAAAAATAACAATATTGACAGTCATAGTCGTTATTAAATTACACCTGTGGTTTATTATAAACTTCGGATCTATGGCTGTAAATTCAGTTTTTAAATAATCAAATTAAAGCCACTCCACTCTTTTCTCTCTCTTTAGCTCGTTAACTCACCAGAAGCAATAAGCCTTGTTCAGTAAAATATAAGCAAACAAGTGTTTTACCGATTCAGTTATAACTGGTTTTGACTTTTTACAACAAAAAATAATTTATTAAATAAGAAATTAAGGAATATGAAAATAGTCACTCACTAGTAGAGGTCATCTATTGTCATCCTGAGCAGAACACGTTCTATAACTAGGACATATCGCAGGGAAATACAAATGTTCTGTTTCATTTAATCGACACCAAAACTTTGTTTTCTCAAATAAAATAATTATTAGATCAGCAATATATTTATTAACGGGGTTTCATTTTTGTAGTTAAACAAAAACAATATATTTTTGGAAACAATTTTGTTTAAAGGAGCCGAGATTAAAACTTGAACATACAGCGTTGTATCTTTATACAGGTGTCTCGAATAGAGTATCAGAAGACTTTATCATTTATAACTAAGCTTACTAATTTTTGGTTTTTTAATTACCCTACGATTTCGGTTTAAAATTTAATATTATGACTAAAACATGAATATTAATTTTACACATAACCATTATATTGCCAAACTATAGCTACAAAAATTCAAATCCCAATATAGATTGAAACAATAAACAAAATCCCGAAACAATTAAATAGTCTTACAAATTATACCACATGTCTTACAAATTATACAATATATTTAATATATTACAATATATAATAAATTTAATATTATGACTAAAAAATGAATAATAATTTTAAACATAACCATTATATTGCCAAACTATGACTACGAAAATTCAAATCCCAGTATAGATTGAAACACAAAACAAAATCCCGAAACAATTAAACTGTCATTTCTTATAAATTATACAATATATTATAAGATATAATACATTTAATATTATGACTAAAAAATGAATATTAATTTAAAACATAACCATTATATTGCCAAACTATGACTACGAAAATTCAAATCCCAGTATAGATTGAAACACAAAACAAAATCCCGAAACAATTAAACTGTCATTTCTTATAAATTATACAATATATTATAATATATAATACATTCAATATTATGACTAAAAAATGAATAATAATTTTAAACATAACCATTATATTGCTAAACTATGACTACAAAAATTCAAATCCCAACATAGATTGAAACACAAAACAAAATACCGAAACTGTTATTTCTTACAAATTATACCACAGTTTAGGCAGACAAACATAACCTTACTTCTCTTAGAATACTGCGACGTTAATCAAGAATAGTAAATAACTCGATGTCAAAATGTATTTGTTTTTTTATTATCATAGGCTTACAATAATCAAGGGCCTCTATTTCATGTCCTGCTCTTCTTCTAATTGTACAACGATTAAGACCGTGTATATTTATTTGCAAATAAACAACAACGAAAAAACAACAACTATTGAATCAAGTTATAATCATATGTCCATCCATATGATTATAACTTGTTTCAATAGTTTAAGCAATGTGATGTCATTTAATTCATCGCTGTTTTAAGTGTTTGAAAATGATTAAGAAATATAAGCGCATCTAACGATTTCACGTCACCTGAATCTAACGTAGAATCTACCGCAATAAATGGTTATTTTTACAAATTATTCAAAACGTAATATTTCACCAAACACAATAAAATTTCTTCAACCCATTTAATGACATTTACCGTGACTGCCAATAAATCGATCACTAAATTTGTAGGCGGAAATCGAAACACAACATCCGTGTTGAAGATAACAAATCGATTTTATAATTTATTCCATTTGCCAACTTCTTCTTGGTTGCTATGGTTACACAAAATCCATTATCTATGATGATGTCTAACGAAAACTCTAACGGTATCTGTTATGATGTGAGTGTTTGCAAAATAACATAATTAACTAAAGTAGAGAAGTTAGTTTTAAACTCAGTGTGGAGTGCCACTAACACACCACACAAAACTGTCTCGCACATAAACTTAGTTAATTGAACTGAATCTTGAGGCTTGATTGTAACCTATATTTAAGTACTTCCATTAGAAAATACTGTTGTAATAATAAGTCATATTTATCCTTTACAAAAACCGAAAGAAAAATAGTGCCGGTCCACAATCCTTTTACAATGATTTCGCAGTTTTCAATTCCTAACAACTAATTCCGAATTTCTGTTGATAAAAATACCTATACATGTTTTGAGTTGAGATGTTAGCTGCTGTGATTGATAAATGGATAGCTGATACCATCGTAACGAGAGTTTTTTTTCCCGAAAGTTCCTTTTAGCAAAAAAAACTTGGTTTTATTTCGTTCGTCTTCTTTTTTTAAGCTTCCGTCTGTTGGCTTATTTGTCGGTTCAACTTCTACTCCCTATCGTCACTTTTGTGGATATTGACTGTTTAAAAAAATGTTCGATGCTGTTTATACAAATCAAAATATTCTAAACATGTGGCACCTTTGAAGACATAAATATAGACGGTAGCACTGAAACATTCAAACGAGATTTTTTGCTTAACACTTAAAAATGAAAATTTATAGCTCTAAAGTCTTTTCAAAACGGTACTATAGCATCGGTTTTTATACAGTTTTACTGAATTGTGAAGGCTAGTGACCGAAACTGAGTAAAATAAAAACATGTTCCTAACTGATGTGATTCATAAATGGAATAATGATACCAATGTAAAGTTCGGTCTATTTGAAAATTTGCTTTTAGTACAAAAATAATAAAAAATTACTCCGTTTGTGTTTGGTTGTAAGTATCCGTGTTTCTGTTGGCTTATCAGTCCAACCTCTATTCCCGATAATTAATTACTTATGTTATTTTCACTTTCTTGAGAATGAAATGATGCTTTCCATAAGAATAAAAATAGTCAAAATAATTTAATTTAGTCTTGTACTAACGTATCACGTAGTTTTTTTTTTTCCCCTTTAGTTTTGAGCTTCCGTCTGTTGGCCAACAGTTCATAAATTTTTTCGATGCTTTTCAAACAAATGAAAGTTTTCTAAATATTTGGATTGAGTTTTGTAACTTCAAAATTAAGATTTATGTCATTTATTTTCAAAACGGTACAACACAATTGATTTCGACACAGTTTTACTGAATTGTGAATGCTGGTGAGTTTTGAAAAGAACAAACAAATACTCTCACCTGCACTATTGCAAGGAGGGTAGTAGAGAAGATAACGTAGAAATGAGTTATGTTGATGGAGCGGTGTTGTAGACCGCACGTTTTTAACATGCTTGTTAACGTTACTATATGTTATTTACACAAGATTTGTTAAGTGTATCTTATAACTAACAGACTTTTAAGAATGAGATGTGGACTGAAGAGGCATATATAACGTATCAGTACAATTTATTGGGATATTTCGTACCATTTGTGTATTTAGATATGAAACACCACGTTTCAATAGTGCATATCAAATGTCGTTGTCAAGTGATAAGTAAAATTTATAATATAATTCCGGATCTGAACTTTTATCTTATGAATTTTATTTACATTAATTATAGATAATGTTCAAATAAATTATAACAATATGGATTCCAATAACTTATAAACACTATAATAATAATAGTCATTAAGTTAACATTATTAAAGGGGAAGTTTGGAGTTAGATACCACCCGAAGTGAAGGGTAAATTGGAGTTAGTGAATTGAGTAACTCGATTATCTGTAGAATAAAGGAAGCATTTCCAGCCGAAAACATGCCACAAAGCTGGATGGTTGAACAGTTTTGTTGTAAATCAAACAACTTGTGGAATCGAAGGACAGCATGACATGAATACTGATAAAGAACACTTACAGATAAAAGTTAGAAACTTTAACTTATTATATTCTGTTTGTGGGTACTGAAATATATCTGCGTACGTGCGTTCGAGTGCGGATGCACGTTTGGTATGTGTGTGTGTGGTTATTTTTCATATGCCTTTTCTTAATATATCTGACTTATTAAAAATAATTTTATCGTTACGTTTTTGTCAGATTTCAGTAAGCATTAAAATGTTATCCAGTGTTTAGAAAAGTAGAATTTAGACATATTTACCCCATTTCTTAATTTTTTCAGGGACGACAGGTATTTTTTCAATTATAAATTATACATTTGAATTCTAATTAGAATTGAAAACATTTCAATTTTCATTTTTTGCTGCCGATCATATTTTGAATATATCTCCACTTTTTTTCTCATTTTCTGTTTCATCAAACATGTGTGTTTAAAACTTAATTAGCTCCGTGTAACTAGGAGGGCCGGCGCACCTAGAGCCTCTCGGCACAACACCAGACTCTCACTCAGTACATAGGTGCAGGGAAAAATCTACCACTAGCACACCACTACCACACCACGAAACCATTCCTCAGCACTACCATTTTTTTCAAAGTCGACTCCAGCGGCTTTAATCAAATTTTGTTCAAGTATAGCCTTTAAGGACACAAATAAAATTATCGGTTGCCATGAAATTGCTGAGTTGTGAGTTATCGGTAATAAGCAACAACAAAAATCTCATTCGTCATTTTTCAATATCGGCTATACAGATTTCTTACAAATTTTATTAAAATGTGAAGACTAATTGTCCAACGTTGTGTGAAAATAAGTCAACCAAAGGTGAACCTTGTCGACTCTTCAAAAACCTAAATTTTAATTAAATAACATTTAAGCTGAGGTCGTTTATGCCGCAATAACAGTTTAAACATAAAAATGTGGCACATAATTTTAAAATCTGCCTCCTTCGTTTATAAATTATTAGTCGTTCATTATGGTTTTTTTTTTTACATTTTAAGATTTCCTTTCATTAATTAAAACCATACAAATATGTGTTTTTTTTAAATCCTCGAAGTAAAATAATGTAAAGAAATCTCTTTTTACCTGCATACGTTTTCACCCTTTACCTTTTCAGGTATATTACAATTAGTTTGGTAAAGACTATGCTCATTAGCTAAATGTACATTTATTAAATCTTAAACCAAAGTGAGCTCATTACGATAAGCCTAAAAAATCTAGATAATTGTCCAATTAGCACGACCCTTTAAAATAAGCCTACGTCATAGGCTACACACAAAATAAATACAGCTCTGTCGGTAGTTTGCCTAACTTGCCCGTACATACATTTTTACACGTATAAAACGCAATGATTCTCTCTCTGTAAGTTATAACTCAAGAACTGCTGTTCCTATATTCTATTTTCATGCAGGATCTTATCCTATATAAGTACGTCATCTGGTTAGGGTTTAGTCTGTGTTTGATTAAAATGTATTCAGTAGCGTTACCAAGCTATAACATTAATAATAAATCTCCACGGGAAATATGAAAACCCATATTTTCAACACATTTTACCTATTTTCTTTAAACTCTGTGTAAAACATAAAACAAGTTTATGAAGAAGATATAAGAGTTAAACGCTAATTGCATTTTTTTTTTCTTTTTAAATCGGCAGAGTATTTCCTCTTTTTTTTTGTACCGAGTAAAAGGGAAAAACGATATTATACTGTATATTTTCGACACTTCAGCAACAATATACATTTTACTAATGGTAAATTTGGAACAATATATAAACATCATTTAGAATGATTAAAATGTTCAAATTTATAGGTGATTTCAGTGTTAAAGCAACTGTACTTTAATACGACTCGTTGATCTATGGCGCCTACAATTCACTCATACACAGACATTGCATGTTCCCATTCGAGTTCTAGTAATATGTTCTAGTAATATCTACTAAAATTGCAACTGGGGTGATTAATGTAAATACTAGAACTATTTGTTTAAAAAAGATCCTAATTAAAAATAATGTTCTACATGTTTTCTCATTTTCTCTGGTGTACGTAATGTACTGTAAGTAAAAAATAGTTGTTATTATTTTTCCTAAATTTAAAATAATAAAATATACTGAACATTATTAATCTACACTAGCTAGAAAAGTTAAAAATCGTACATCGGTTCCAAAATACGCTACACTGAGCTCCACATAGTAAATAAGGCATATTGAGCAGCCTACTCCATGAGTGAGGAGGCGAAAGGAAATTATGTTCACGAAAGAAAGGCCTGACTTCAACTCAGACAAAGTTAGATTACAAAACTGTAATCGTCACTATTGTTCAAACAGCTGGTCTATTTGCACTTCATTTTCACTGAATATTTCCTTTTACAAATTTGATTAGTATAGCAGGAATAAAGTAAAGTC
Organism: Aphrophora alni; assembly: GCA_963513935.1. Taxonomy (NCBI): domain Eukaryota; kingdom Metazoa; phylum Arthropoda; class Insecta; order Hemiptera; family Aphrophoridae; genus Aphrophora; species Aphrophora alni. The sequence goes on from OY740775.1 coordinate 10,202,906, forward strand.
AAGAAACAAAATAATAAATTGCCAAAATATCCATCGTTATTAAAGATGTAAGAAACATTTTCTATATATTTTTTTGAGGACGCTAAGTACAATTTTGTTGACAATTTTGATCTAAATCTAACCTAAATTAAATAATACGTTTACTTATATCGTTAAACAATTTAATGAAAATATTAGTAATGAAGGGGGTTACTTATAGTTTATTTATAGGGGTTTACTAAACGGTTCACTTATTGTTATACTCATTGACTTAGATTTTTACATTTTTCCTAACAAGTCTGTCTTGTTCTAACACATCTTGTGCAAGGCCTATTATTACTATCAAAGGACTATTTTTCATTTTACGTATTCATCTTCTTCTTTATAAGGCTATTACAATAAAGAAGTATTACAAAAGATCAACATTTTGACAGTAACAGTCGTTAATAAATTACATCTGTGTTTTATTATAAATTAAGCTCTAGGGATGTAAAATTAATATTTAACCAATCAAAATAAAGCCATTCCTCTCGTTTCTCTCTCTCTAGCTTGACCTCGCCAGAGGCAATAAACGTTGTTCAATCAAACATAAGCAACATAGTGTTTACCAATTCAATATACCACTGGTTTTACGTTAGTACAAAAAAACTAATTTGTTAAATAAAAATCGAGCCTAATTAAAATAGTCACTAGCAGAATGCATCTTTTGTAATCCTGTACTGTACACGTTCATTTAGGACATATGGCAGTGAAATACAAAAGTTCTGTTTCATTTAACCAGCTTGAAAAACATGCGATTGTTTTCCCACATAAAATGATTTATGTCATCAATATATATTTTATCAATTTGATTTTTGGAGTTACACATTCAAAAAAAGTATATTAAAGAATCAAATTTTGAATAAAAAAAGGCCATCTAATCAAGATTAAACCTGTATTTACAGCTGGATACTTTTATACTAGTCTCGAATATTGTACCAGTAGGTTAAACTTACGGCTCACGTCCCTGTTATAGATATGAAAAATTAACTTATTGACGTCAAATCGTAACCACTTTCAATATAAATACGTTATATGAAAAATATCCGATTCAAAACACATTACACTGAATATGTATTTAAACGATATCAATTTCTTCGTGACAGATAAGAATCATTTTACAATTCTTCAGGCATAACCAAAACTATATTTTTATTGAACTTTAAAGAACTACTTTGGATACAAACATACATTTAAAATAACATTACATTTTTGGTTATGAATAATACATTTTAAATGATTAGAACATATGTATTACTACTATATATAACCATTGTATCACTTGAATCTAAAACAATAAACAAAATCGCAATCAAATAACTTAAAGTTAAACAGTTATGTATTACCAACTAGGCCACTCTGTAAGATCAAAATCTGTGCACGTTTCTTAGATTACTGAAAGTTTCCTCAACCAAATTAATTTACTTGTGTTCAAATCCATTTGCTGTATATTTTGATGAGCATGGAATATATAGCATTATTTGAAAATTTGAAGGCCCCTATTGGTACGCCCTTTCCTTCATTTCCATTTTTTAAGGCGACGACGACAGGGCTACTACAAAATGATTAATATTCCAATATGATATACTTTTTTTCAAAACTATAAATAATTTACAAATTTGTCATGCCATTGAATTCGTGGCTATTGAAGTATCTGAAAAATGGATAAATTATTTGAAAAACCTTACAAATACACGGCACTTATACATAGAGTACTTGATCTTTATTTATATTAATTATTGAAATTGTAATATTTCAGCAACCGCTAATAAAAACTGTTGAATCCATTTACTAACATTTGCCGTGACTGCGAATAAACCAATCGCTATATTTGCGGAAATCGAGGCTTAACTTCCGTGACGAAGATAATAAATGGATTTTATAATTTATTGAACCTGAAACATTCCTCTTGGTTGCTATGGTTACACAAAATACATTATTTACGATGACGTCATACTAAAACACTAACCGAATCTGTTATGACGTGAATGAAGTGTTTGGAAATAACACAATTAGCTATAGTAGAAAAGTTAGTTTTAAACTCAGTGTGGAGTGCCACTAACACACCACACATAACTATCTCGTACATCAACTTAGTTCATTGAACTGAATTTTGTGGCTTGTTTGTAGCCTATATTTAAGTACTTTCATTAGAAAATACTGTTGTTAACTAAATGATAGATCATATTATGCTTTATTAAAACCGATACAGAAATATTGCTGGTCCACAATCCTTTTAAAATGGTAATCACAATTTATAAAATATATGGTAGTGTGATTGTTTGCAGCTTCATATTCCTAACCACTAATTCCGAAATTCTGTTGAGAAAAAGACCGATACATTTTCTTCTAGCTTTTAGCTGTTGTGATTGATAAATGGACAGATGATACCAACGTAACGAGAGTTTTTATCCAGAAAGTTACTTTTAGTAAAAAAAAAATAAATAAATAAATAAAAAGTTGTTTTTATTTCGTTCTTCTTCTTTGTTTTAAGCTTCCGTCTTTGTCGGTTCAGCTTCATTTACTAATCGTCACTTTTGTGATTTTGACTGTTTAGCTATTTTGTCGATGCTTTCTAAACAAATAAAAGTTTTCTAAATATTTGGATTGAGTTTTGTTTTAACGTAGTATCTTCGAAGACATGAATATAAACTGAAACATTTAAGTTGGTATTTACCGCTCAAAACTAAAAATGAAAATTGATTAGTCATGCATTTTCAAAACGGTACTAAAACATCGATTTCGACAAAGTTTTACTGAATTTTGAAGGCTAGATACCGAACAGTATAACAAACACACAGAACACAATTCTCATATAAAATACACCTAAGTATCAGACGCGTTTCAACGACAAGGTCGTCCTCTTCAGTGATACACCAACCAAACCACACCCGATACCGGACCCAATGGCATATAAGTCTGTTTACAATTAATTTATGTGTGGATGGAAATGTCCATATTTTTATGGGCATGATTAATAATATTTTGAGTCAAGAAAAGAACAACATAACTGAACACATAAATGCACGCGCACTATCGTAAGGAATAATTTAGAGAAAAGTGCACAAAAATGAGTTAAAGCAGTTAGATCATTAGTATAGAGCGCAGAATTGTGACATGCATGTTAATGTTAAAATGTCCACCATATTTATTTTAAAAAGTGTAAGCGTAAAGATATACAAAATAACAGGAACCTATAACATTTAGACTACATAAATTATATACATATGTATGCTATAAATTTTTTGCATGATGTTTGTTTATTAAATATTAACTTTAGGCATATAAGATTGATATGTGAACTAAAATGGCAGACACATAAATATATATATATACACATAACACAATAATAACTTATTATTGGTACAATTTATTCAGCCCTTTGACACATTTTGTGTATTTAGATATTAAACACCACGTTTCAAGAGTTTATATCAACTTTCATAATCAAGTGATTAGAAGAATTTATAAATTATTTGCGGTTCTAAACCGCTATCTAATGATTTTATTTACAATTATGACTAATTTTAATTATTATTATGACTAATTTTCGAAAAACATTATACCAACAATATGCATTCTTAAAAACACTCTAAAGATATGTCATAATGTTACACCGTTATAGCGGATGTATGGTACACATCACCAGAAGTGAAAAGCAGAGAGGGGTTAGTGAAGTGAGTAACTCGATTAACTGTAAAATAAAGGAAATTTTCCAACCGATTACAAGCTACAAGCCTGGTGTTTGAACATTTTTATTGTAAATTAAACAACTTATGAATCTAAAGACAATAATGGTATTAATACTGATAAATAAGAATTACAAAAAAGTTAAAAGTTAACACTCTTTTTGTTCTGTTTTGAGATGATATGTTCTGGTATGATTTTTTTCTAATATCGTTTCTTATTATATCTTTCACATTGAACATTATGTTATTGTCTCACTGAACATTATAATTTTAAATGATGATCAAGTATTTTAAAATTTTCAGGGGGATCATATATTTTTCAGTGACAAAAATCACGTATATTTGAATGCTAATTTGACTTAAAACTTTTTCTAAATCGGTGCAGTAGTTCCCCCGTTATAAGCATTTTTCGTGGCTGAAAAGTGGGAAATTCAGATATTCAGACACCATTTACTTCAAATTTGTGACAACATATGTATTCTTAGTAACAAAATTGATATATCTTTTAACTCTATTTTTTTTAATCGGTACAGTAGTTCCGATTATTGTCAGTGACAAAATTGTTATATCATTTAAATTGTTTTTCTTTTAATTACAGATTATCCATATTCTCCAGTATATTTTTGACACCTAAGAGAAAACGCACATTTTATTAATAAGATATTCGTTATCTATTATTACGATTCATAATTTACATTTTACTATGTTCGATACGCGATACTACATATATATTTATTTTATGGGAACGACGTGCAATTTTTATCGATGGATATGGAATTTAATGTACTTCACCCCCTCCTCCCCATGTCGCCTCCTTGAGCCTGTCTCCTACTGTCTAATATAATTCATAGCACAAGTTACAAGCAAGAAAACATCTCAACTTCTATAAAACTCAAAGTATATCGGTCAACTTACAATCAGAAAACCGCTTGACCGATTTCCAAACAGTTGTTTTCCCCCATATGTAAGTATAATATCCTTTTTTGTTAATAGTCTTTTTTGTTAATAATTAGTCCAAAACGATTAGTTTCATAGTTGAAATAGATTTTTAAAAAATAATTAATCGAAAGAATTATTGTAAATTGCTTCAAAGGTTTAAAAGTTATAAGTGATTTCAGTTTGAACGGCACTTGTGATGCGATCTTGCAATACATTCTACATCGCATATCTTGTTAAATCGTTTTTATACATACACATTTATCACTTTTAGAATTGTCGTATAAATCTCTCCTTTTAACTTTTGACGTTGTTAAAAAACTTGACTAGTTTACTTTTCCAGTTCAAAGATAATTTCCATAAATCTACTTTTTAAAGTAATGTTTAATAATTTACGATAGAGATACTTATATATTTTCGGTGTTTCCAAAAACAAAACTTAAAATTTTATTAATCTTTATAAATTCATGAAAATCTGTTTTCTATTACAAATATTCAATATAATTATATTTTAATGCATAGTGGTTTCAAAACCTAAATTCTAGAAGTTTGTATATCAAAAATATAAAGAATATATATATATATATATATATATATATATATATATATATATATATATATAATTTCAAGTGGCCTATATATCGAAATAGTTTCAATATGGAGATTTCTAAAACTACAGGAACCTATATCTCAATAACCACTTGACTTATATACTTGAAACTTCGGTTTTAGCAGTTTCTCACTAAGGTCTATGATTGTGCAAAATTTCAAGTTCCTAGCCTATACAGTTTTCCAGTTGAAAATCAAACAGACAGACTTAGCGTTTTAATAATATGATATATATATATATATATATTCATTTAGTATTGTTTAGGTATTCGCACTTATATTTTTATTAATCGCACATATTATTTAAAATAATTTATACTATATATTTTTCTCATTCATTGGTAAATTTTATCCATCTTCCTAAAAACAAAAACATGTTAAATAAAAATATAAGATTTTATAAATTTTGTACGTTTGTTCAATTTTTGGAAATATGTTTATATAATGTAAAAAACGACTTATACTTGTAATTGTTACATGCAAGGCTGTTTTCAAATCAATTAAGCTGTACTATAAAAACGATAGTTTTCAAAATAATAAAATAGAAAAAAAACACAAGTTAAAAAATTCCAATGGGGTTAGTAATTGAACTCTGACTTTCAGTTTTCAACGTTGGTAACTCCCCAATTTGGTCAGCTTGTCGGATATTACTGAGGCTAAATTTTGGTCAGTTGCACGAAATTACTGAGATTTATTCAATATTTATGTTTGTTTAATGAACTAAACATAGTGAATAACTTTCTGTGTAGTTATCTCGGTTATTATCGCTTTATAAAAAGAAGAAGAAAGGGGAAAAATATAAAACCACCACCCCTCAAATATCCTAATAGTGTCAGGATAGAAGAAAACAAGAGTTAGTCAAGAGAGACTTGTTCGAAAAATGAGAGAGCTATCTAACCCAAGACTACATGTAGAAAGATGAAGATCTAACTGTGTTACAAAGGGTTTCTCACACCCTTACTCACATGAGAACATTTACATTGTTTTAATAATTTAAACCGATTTTAGTCATTTTCTAATTATTAACAAATTTCGAATAACTAGATTAATTACTAGGACACCCATGTACAACTTATGGCCTTAGTTTTCTGTTTATAAAAACAAATTATTCACTGATCGGAAGGCGTCTGAAAGGGAAAATTTATTTCTTTAAATGTAACGATTTCCCACCAATGAATCATTTATGGAACGATCTATCCTACTCGACTTTCATTTTTATAAATTATTCAAAACTATACATTCTATCAGTTTCATCACATCATTTCAATCTATTACCAGACGTTTAAGGTAGTTGTAAATATTCATAAGCTGACTCTCAACTTCCGTGTTGTAGATAACAAATCGAACTTATAATTTATTGTATCTGCCAACTTCCTCGTTGTTGCTATGGTTACACAAAATGCATTATCAGCGATGTCACCATAAGGAAGTTATGATGTGAGAGAGTATTTGCAAATAATACATTTAGCTAAAGTTGAGAAGTTAGCTACGTATTGGGTGTGAGTTCCATTAATACAAAATACTAAACTTTATCACGGATAAACCTTAAGCTATAAGACTTTGTTGTAAATTGACGTATTTCCAATACAAAACTACTTTTAATTGAATGAAAAATTGCATTCACACCAAAATCAAAATAAAAATATACTTTTTAATACTCCTTTCTGCGGTACATTTAATTTTTTTAAATTTACTATCACTAATTCGGAATCGCGTGAGGTAGTAATAATACGGTTTATTTTTCCTCATAATTTACCATGATTTTTTTCCCCCAAAGATTGTTGAAAACTTATATTTTTAATTTTCATTATCACAGGAAGTTAACCCAATATATACAGCAACAATTTATTACAATAATATCTCAGCATTAAAATGTTATGTGAGAAAAATGTGCTCCGTCACATTTATGGACCAACCATCTCCACCAAGAGCAGAACTGTCAACTACGAGTGAGTACAAGACTTGTCATGTGTAAAGCGACTGTATTTCTAGAGCAATTTGTTTTTATTTCCTGTGTTTGAGTGTTTAATTTCAAGCAAGTTATGTGAGTGTGTGTGTATTTTTTATATTATCTGTTTGTAATGATTGTGTAGTATGAAATATTCAATATCTGTGAAAATACTATGTTTACCTGTAAATAAATAACTGATTCACATATGCATCAACGCCCATTTGTATATTCAAACGTATGTAGATAGAAGTTTTAACAAACTGGTTGCAATGTGTTATTAAATTTTTATATACATTTCACATGATTTTTTATTTATAAAAACGGAAAAAGAGAATAATTTGGAATAAACTTGAAACACCTGTTACTGAAGAAATGCTGGAGAATTACTTTAATGAACACAATATAAGTGAACTTACTCTAGAAGAAGAGCCAAATCACGGTGAAAAAGACCATGGACTGCCTACACAACCATAAACATTGGGTTACGTAACAAAAGATAATAATCAAATGAGTCGGGAATTAGAATGTTCCTAAATAAAAGCCTCCACGATCGAAAGTAAATTTATTGTGGAGGAACAAAACATTACAGCGTCCCTCGCAGTTTTACGGAAAATACAAAGTTATCAGCTGAAGTAAAAACCTAGAAACACCATATAAATGTTTTAAATAATATTTGAGCAAAGATTACAGAAGAAAGTATTAGGTTAAGCGTTTCTAAAAGTTCTATAAAACCTTTCGATGTGTCCAAGTACGATTTAATGAAGTATCTTGAATAAATATATTATCTGCAGTGTATCTACATTTAAAATGTTAGAATCAACATATCGGATTAGATATTGTTCGTAATACCACGAGTAAAAGACATTTTGAACGAATACATAGTACCTACACTTCAATTATAACAATGATCCGATTAGTAGCAATGATAAACTTAGACATATTATTGATTCACTTACATCCAAATTCTTATCAATTCATATGATAGAATTGTTGTCAATAGATGAAAAAATATGTGCAACTAAAACACGCCATCATTTGAACCAATACTTACCCCTAAAACCTCATAAATAGGGGTGTAAAATGTTTATTCTTTCTTGTTTCAGGTTATTGATATGATTTTGAAATATACACAGCAACTAAAAATTACATTGATAATTGCCTGTCAAACCTAATTTAGGTTCTAGTAGTAATGTGGTTGTGTGATTAGCTCGTAAGATTCCTGAAAACTACTTTAAAATATTGTTTGAAAACTATTATACATCGGTTTCTTTTATCAGCTATTTGTCAAAAAAAAAAATGTAATTCACTCCCTTGTAAATAACAGTGGAAACAGAATTTAATCCTCTAAAAAAATTAAAAGAAAGTAAGTTTGTTAAATTCGTAGCAGATTATGAAGGCACATATATTTGTAATTTCTATTGAAAGGTCAATAAAACTACGTGTTTATCGTCCGTAATACATTGTTACAGAACCTGTAAAAATAGTTAACCGGAACGATAAGGAAAAAAGTTTCTTGTTCTGTTATAGTGAGCTATATAGTGATTTTACTGATAATCAACAAATGGGAGGGGTTGATTTGTTGGAACGTTTTAAAATGGAGATTAGGCTCACGTAAAAAGATGCATGCAATCATTTTACCACTTTAATCGTAACAATTATAAACGCTTGGCTACTTTACCGAAGGTGCAACGAAGGAAAAACTCTTCTGAAACTTGCAGAAGTTCGACTTAAACTGGCTTCTACTTTATACAAAATTCCTTCACATACTAACAGAGAGAGAGAGGTCGATCAATGATCGATAAACGAAAATGGAAATAAAAATAATAAAACCAAATGAGACTTCTTTCCCTCCACAAGATGTTATATTGGATAAAGTAAACCATATTCCTATATGGTAAGAAACATGAAACAAATTTCCAGACAGTATAACCCAAACTTATGTACTCGTAGGTTGTAAAATATCTGATACATGGTTAAGTTATAATCAGAATAGAAATTGTTTAGAAATATTTTATTTCAGTTAATTAAATATTATATTTATCTTTTTTTTCACAATTTTGTAATTATTTTTTGAACTTTCCTGACTGTGTAATCTGAATTTATTTATGCATAAAGTATTGAAGCTGTTATTCATATTTTATTATGAATAACCTTTTTTTTCCATTTAACAGGGTTTTGTTTGTTTTTATATAACAAAATGTTTTAGTTTATTTTGTGGGTCAAATCCACATTAATACATATGTGTATCATATCTAAAACTTATAAATAATGGGCAGAGAAAAATTAGGAAATAAATTTTCTAAAATTTCTATGGGTGTTTTTAAGTATATTTCATTTTCCCACTTCAAAAGAAAAGGTTGCTCATAGTACGGTGAATTGAATTTGGGTTAGCAGATATTGACTTGGGTCTTAACATTACTTACATTATAGGCACAACCACCAAGAGCAGCAAAAACACCTCACCTAGAACAAATAGAATTGTGTTAGACTAACATAACATCAAACCAGTTTTTTTTTTTTTTTAACAATACATAGTGCCCAAATGAAACAAAACTGTTTTCAAGAAATAGCGGGAGATAATCAATTTTTGGTTTGCAGGTATTGATTAAATTGGACTACGTTCCATTTTTAAACATATAAGGATGAAAGTAAAATTTTCAAATGTACTTTTGAAAATCTACATGTTTATTACAAAATAAATTCACATTTTTATATTATTATAATCTTGGCATCCTTAGAAATAGTTTATCGTTGAGGAGATTTCAACTTCTAATATAAAAATCAATCATACTGTTAATATTTAAATTGAAATAATACAGCAATAATTCTTAACAAAAATGGGCTCTTTTAAGGGTTTAAAGTTCCGATTTCATAAAAAAAATGATTGTCGGGATATACCTAATGACTTTGTGATACTTTGCTCTGTAAATATTTTCGATTAGAAATATACATTGGCATAATATTCTATTATTTCAACAACTTTTGAGAAACATTACGACTTAAAATGTTATATTTTATAAAAAGTATCAAGAATAAAATAATCTGGAGTGTAAATTTACTTGGGTTCTTGCCAATAATAAGTTTACTTTTGAAAAGACTCACACCCTCTGAAGACCCCTTTTTGGGATTAAGAAATTAGACAGAAAATTTTATTATTTCAACAAGTTATGAGATCTACTATCTCCAAAAGTTTTAGATATTTAAAAAGGTAGGGTACTAAGGATAAAATTACCTTAAAATGCTATTTGTTTTTACAGAGTCTTTTTAATAAAAAATGAAGGTTCACAATTGAAAATGATAACTTACGCCATTTTATGTGGAGTATGAAATGGGTTAGTACAAATTACAAAGAGGTAGTTAATTTACACAATAGGTACAGTGCAATTCCTTTCTTTTTGTGGAACTTTTGTAAACTCAGAATGTTATAGAGTAGGTTTAAGGATTGTTCAAACAAGTTTCAAACTTTTCTTCCTCGCCTGTCCGTAAAACATAACTAAAGAAACAATATCAATTTTCAGTTTATTGCTGATCCTTTTAGGGGTTTTGGCTTTAATAAAGTGGTTTTTGTATTGGAGTATTTCATCGGTTGGTGTTATTTCTCTAGCAAAATGCTTGGACGGAGTGTGGGAATTTTTATATGTGGGCATAATCTTCAGAATATTTGTAAGTTTCTAATAATTTTTTTCTAAACGATCTTGATCAAATTTGGCTATTTGTAGTTAAAATACCCACTAAATTTTTCACTGAATTCAAAAAGTATCGATTCTTGTGTTATTGTTTACACGGGGAAAATGAACTTCATGCGTTGTCATACAATTTTTATGATTTAACATTTAAGTAATTAAAAAATAATGTAGTGAAATTTGCATTTTTATTTCCACACTTATGGGCCAAATCTCAAGTAATAAAGATTTTAAACCAGTTCGACTGCATATTTTAAATTACCAAATACTCAACGTTGGGTTTTGCTTCAATTTTTAAAAAATTATGCAGGAATTTTAGTATCATTTTAAGTTTAAAAAAAAAACTATTTTGTATTTTTGCGTTGTAAATACAATTCTCCTTTGTTCTTCTTTTTGTTAATGTGTGGAAAAAATAGATTATGATTGAGGATCGTTTTACTAAAACTAATTATAAATTTCTGATCAGCTTATGTAGTTTATGTAGTTGAAGGACCGTTTTAAATTTAGTCAAATGCACGATAACCTGAATAATTTTTAAACATCATCACCAAATTTGGAAACAATATCAACAAAAGGAAAATCAGACTATCGAAAAAATACTTCTGAGAGACTAATACAAAAATACACATTTTGTGTGTTCACAGAATTTTATTACATCAGTTTGTTTTATATCGCTTAAAAGAAGATAACTAAATTGCATCTTTTGTAGCTTAACCTGTTTAAAGATAATACAAAATAACAAAATAAATCTTTTCCATTAATGTTAGTTTTCATGTTTTGTAGCACATTTGCATACAAGTTAGTTCATTCATGAATAAAGTATAAAAACGACAGAAAGTAGCCACAGCTAAGTTCAGAAGAACTTGTCAAAAGCTTCCCCAAGGTATTTACTTTTGCGTTTGCCTGTGATTTACAAACCCTAAGAGGTAGAGGCAATATTCACTACCCCTAAAGGAATACATGAATGTCAAACGTCGGCGCGACACCTGTTAAAAGCTCTCCAACCAACTTCAAATCGAAAAGAGTTTATTCCATTGGATTTTCATACACGAATTTCTTCCGCAAAATACAAAGTAGAAAGTTCTGATGAATACATGAGGGAAAAGAATTCAATACATTGTGATGTATAGATAAGGAAAATAAAAAGTAAAAATACGTGACTATCTTGTTATACAAATAAATTCAAATCTTATGTAAACTCTCTTGTAAATGTTACAATCAATATAGGAACTGCAATAAAGGTTGATATTTACCAAACAAGATTCTGTAAGTAAAGGTAGATGAATGGTTTGGAAAGAGTTGGGGAAAACACACATCTCATACTAAATATAGATAATAATAAACAAATGTATAATTTGAAGGAAAATTAGAATAAAATACACGTTTTAATGACCAATCCCATACGATCTTCAACGAAACTCAATATAGAATGAAAAGTTACTTCTCAACAAATAAATACGGAGGGAAGTATTACTTTCAAATAGGTGATATGGAAATTAGAGGCACGGGTGCATATTTACTCCAGCTGTTCCATATTCCGATAAGGGTGGACAATCACTAATGGTAGACATATTTTCAGTACATTGTACACTACTACAAGATTATTTTACCTGTATTTAATCTCGTCTGATCAATCTCCAAATATATTGTTCATTCTGTTATTATGGAACCCGGATGTTATTAGTTTAAAGATACAAAGTAGGCAACTAAAAAGGAATATTGTAACATCATCATTTTAGTGATTGTATTCGTTCGCTAAGTTAGTAAAAAACATTTTCCTTCCACATTCACTGATCGATCTGCTAGTAAGAATGTTCAGTAATATATTAGTGAGTTCACAATCCCTAGTTACATTGTTATGTTTTGTTGATTGTATACTCTTGCACATATTTTAAGTGAATATAAATTATCAATACTTCAATCACTAACTAAGATCAATGATAGTTCACAATCTTAAACCCACTCACGTCACATTTCGTGAATTTTTCTACAGACACTTTAATTTATCGTGAATAGTCATTGTCATTCCACATTCACAGAGATGAGGTAGGCAATAAAGATAATTACTAATGACAAAGCTATCTGACAGTTCATTGAAATCATTCTTTTCCTTTGTTCGGTCGTATAGCCACAAATATCTACAGTTAACATTCACTAAACTGGGATGGAATAGGTACACAATCATTTGTAAACACACTAAACACCAAAGAGCCCATTGCATTATTACATTAGAGATTGTTTGAGAACAATATCTTATCACAAGCCACTGTTGTAAGGCGTTCCAAAGACTTAAAATATCCTCAACCACGAAAGATGCATTTACTCTACACACTTAAATTCGCAATGTAATTTTCCTATAGATTCTTCCTGTCTCCAATTATTTACAACTAAATTAGAATAATCTTAGTATTCTACTTTTTGGAAACCTAACCTCAAATCTGTTTTATTAAAATAAACCAGGTATGAACTAAGCGATTATGTAAATGAAAAACTGTTAACAATCATTAATCTATAGCTATAAAATTATTACTATAATAATAAAACAATAATGTTAACATAACTTAACAAATTTTCTAAAATTATAACATAAACTTCTTCACGCACTGGTCCTCAACACCAAATAAAAACGAATCGTAGCCATACAACTCAGGTAGTTGTTAATCAAAGAGTGAAAATAAACAATGGAAATTGTCTTCGAAAAAATATTTATATATTTGATAAGCCCATAAACACTCTTATGATATAAACATTTCGTATGGATAAATTATAATTCATTAAGATGTATTTTATGAAGGCAGACCTGGTTCATTATTTAAACAAAAAATGTTAATGTCAATATTCCTGTATAGTAACATTATTTTAAATGCTATTTTTCACACGAGTTTACGTTATCAATTTTAATATTTCACTAAAATGTGAACAAAATCTATTTATTAAATTTGTATCGATTACTCACGACCAGCATATATTTTGAGAAAATTGTTTGTTTTTTTTATATGGCCTTATTTATCAAACTGTGAAAAAATCATTCTGATAAAGTCCATATATCAAATTATATTAATATCGGTCGACGCTTTGAGGTTGTAAAGGATGCCAACTACTACAGACGACAGATAAATTGACAAGTGCCAGAAAGACTACATACAGATATAATTCAAAATACTTTTGTTGTGAATTCAGGGAACGTCAAAACTAAAATATCGGAAAATCACTTAACTTTTTTTTCAACCTATCGCCAAATTTACTGTATTTGGAAGAAAGTAAAAATAAATTATATTAATAAACCAAAAAAAAAAAGTAAAAAAAAAATACGTAAATCAATTTTAGATATTTAGTAAGATTTAATAAAATAATTTCATAAATGTTCATTAAATAACACGAAGAAAGGGTGGTGGTTTAGGAGGGGAAAGGGAATAGCGCTGAGCCAAGGCCTGTAATGTTAATACCCAACTGGTCACTAAATATTGCTCTAGACTGTACAAACAGATTATCTGGCCCTACCTTAGTAGTTTACAACTTCAATACATCCCTTAGTTGTAAAGGATAGCAATATCAGCACATCCTAGTAAACCAATATGTAAGTTACGCGAGATTGAATTATTTCATCCTTCTTTACACGATATTAAAGATTTGCGTTTACTAATTTTAAATAAATATTGCTCAACCTTCCTATGGAATACTCGGAGGCAGAATATCAGAGCTAAACGAGGGATATTCTGGTTGTAAATCTCCGCGAATATTTTAGGTTATAGTCTTCGTGTTAATAACCAGAAACACTGTAAAAACTGTAAAAACTTTAATAAAGTTCTTATATTAAAATTTGATTCGTGATTATATTCCTACCTTGTCGCGAAATTAGTAAAGTTGTGGATACATGAGTGTAAGGTCGTGGGAGTTTATAATAAATATACTTACAAAACTATACATTTAGGAAACATTAAAGGATGTAAAACTATGTCTTATTCATGGGAGTTGTATGTGAATTCTGTGGGTTGATGTGCGATATTTCAGCTCTGCTCACACACGATCTAGAACACCTGTTGTCGCTACTCCTTGAATTCTCCACAAATGCTCGATGATGCAAAACCTTTCACGGTATAGAATTTTGTATAAAATACTCCTAGATATAAAAATCTATGAGTGTAAGGTCTGCTCAGTGTGGTGGCCAAGCTTACCATCTACCTCTTCCAACAAAACGTTCAAGAAATTTGTCATCAAGGATATCACGACAACATTTAATTATTCCTTCTGTACAGCTTACAAAAACCTAAATCAAATACATAAAACAAAAATCTTGAAGTACAAAAAAAAAATAATAATAATAAAGAAAATTTTCAAACAAGATATAAAAGTAAACTAAACAACAATTTACAAATAAATAAAAATAGATTAACTAACACATATAGTAAGTTATAGTAACTGGGCAAAAACATAAAAATAACAATTTTAGGAACCCCAGTAAGCCTTGTAC
The DNA here is from genome assembly GCA_963513935.1 of Aphrophora alni. Lineage (NCBI taxonomy): Eukaryota > Metazoa > Arthropoda > Insecta > Hemiptera > Aphrophoridae > Aphrophora > Aphrophora alni. The sequence continues at coordinate 10,218,263 of OY740775.1, forward strand.
TAGGCCACTTCGAGGCTACCATCCCATATCATTCTCAAGAAAAAGAGTCATAGGTCAAAAATACGGGCTAAATAAAATATAAAAATAAGGTATTACACTTATTTATAACTAAGTAATATTATGCTTTAAAAATAAATAAATAAAACAAAAAAATGACACTACAAAAAAATCAATATTTTACTTCATTGCTTAAAAATTATAATAATAAATTAATATAATGAAAAATCTTGAGCCGACCAAATCAAGAAACACTAATAATATAACACAAAATAGTATACAAACCAGGGACAATAATAACACTGAAATGAAATAATAAAAATCATAGCTCGTTAATCCAGAACGAGCAGCCAAATTTTTATTTATTTTAAAAACTGTTTATGGTTTCTACATTCTATAATGTGTTTTGGAATATTACTAAACAATCTCAGAGCAACACAACACAAATATTGAACAGGCAGAAGTGATTGTATTGGAAATACGATGCTGAATAAGTTTCATTTTGTCTTGGAAATAAGATACAAAAATATTGCCACTCCGTAGATAAAATAATTTTACAACTTTATAAACATAAAGATGTAGTGTCAGAATGTTTAGGTACCGAAATATTGTTTTCGTATGTTAGTACCGAGGTATGCCACTTATAATGCGAACATACTGTTTTTAAATATTTATTATAGGATTTAGGTTAGCGATATAAATTCCTCCCCAGCAGGACAGACTACATTCAAATCTATTGTTTATGAAAGAATAATAAATAATTCTGAGTACATTTAGGCTATAATTTTTATGAAATAAAATATCCCCATTGTCTGATTTAACATGTAAATTTCTGAGGTGAGGTTTCCAAGAAAATCTAGAGTCTATAATTAAACCCAAATCATTTATTGATTCTCCCTGTTCTATGAGCTTACTAAGTTTGAACAGTCATTTATAAGTTAAGGAAAAAAAATTACTGGGAAAATGTTTTAGGAATATAATGATATACTTCGTTTTTCCGTAGCAATAACATACTAAGGAGGTGGAATCCAATTTTCATTCTTGATTTGGTGAAGAGCATAAACTATAAAGTGTGAACGTAGAAATGTCTACCTAGTAAACCTTCAGCGAAGATAAAGGGGCCTACAATGCGATTTCAAGCATTTTACATTTATATTTAACGATGCCATGGGAACTTCAATTGTCCAAATTGGAACATGTGGCGATGTGCATGTCCTGTTCTAATTGGAAAATGTGGCAATGTACATGTCCTGAGGTGTGAAAAGTGGAGTCACCAGAATATTCTCATCAGTTTCTCACACCATCTCATACTTTCTCTTGGCCATAAAACATGGAATAACTGAAGTTTAGAGCGTAAAACTGAAACCTGAAACTTGTGAACTGTTGTTTGTGGAATACCTAATTTTCAAACAGATTTTGTACAAAGCTTTTTGGCATATTTTCCAACAGTTTCATTGTTTGTTCCCTCTACGAATGATATTTTCATATGGAGGTCCTTCGTGAATCACACGACAATATTTACGTTGCACTAGAGAATTGTTTTGTCGAGTCATAAAATAAACCGCACTTTCCTTTGCAAGGTTGTCACGTTTATTGTTTAGATTAAATGCAAAATATAATTAAATGTCATATCAATGTTTACGTTATTTGAATAAAACTAAATAACAGCTGTTTCATGCATGAACAATTAATTTTCTTTAAGGGGGAGACAATAATTTTAAACCCAATCATGACTTAAGAGGTACACCGCATACATATAATGTATTGTTATTATGTTTTCCATTTAAAAAATATATATATATATTTCAAAAGCTCTTATTATATCAAGAAACCCTGATTATTCAAGGTTTCTTAAATAATTTGTCTCATATTGGTAATTTATTATTAATCTTGATTAAAAGTTAGTAATACCCTCTTTGGAAATAACATAAAAAATTTAATAAAACAATTTCTTAATATCGCCCTATTTCATCAAGAAATGTCCGGTCCAGGTACTAGAACTAGATATTACAAAAACATTGCAGTAATTTGTTCGTAACCACCCATAATACCTAATACTAAAAATAAGTAATATTTATTTGTCAAATTATGTCCCCCCCCGCAGTCTACTTTATACATGTACGATGCAATTTATTTTTTCTCGAATACTGAGTAGTCAATCTCTGTATTCTGTTTAAGTAAAAGGGGAACACTTATGAACATTTTGTGTATTTATTTTTGAAGATATTTATAGAGTTTAACAGAGCTTCTGTCATAAACTTGTCCTACGAACAAATCCTATTTGATGTGTCAACTGGTAAATTCCTTTTCGTTTTTTGTCCATTACTCCTGGTACATAATTTACTCCTACTTACTATTTGGCACAATAATTTATTTGATTATCTTCCACATGTCTATGTTTTAGTAAATTCAGAACAAAATCGTTAAGACCTAATCGAAATTATGAATTTTGGTGTTTTAGCAGCAACTTCGAAATTTTTATTTACAAACAATTTTCTTTTTATTTGGAGATTTGGCCAGAATATGCCCTCAAACAAATTTATCAAGACCAAAAAACTCATTTGAGCTGAGAGCAGTGCACCACACAGCATAAAATCAAACATCAATTAAAAAACACTCTAGAAAATGAAATTTGTTGCAAAACCTTATTATAAGCTTTTGAACCATTACATAATTTTCTCTAAATACGTATAAAGAGAGTGTGTAAACGAAATTTAGTAGTCGCTGGTTGTATTTAACATACCTTCAAATATCAATAAGTGGAGCTCCCAGATGGGTAACTCTATATTTTTTAACATTCGTTTACACCTACATATTTTAATACAATGAAATTAATTTTTGAAAACAATCTTATTATGTACAGTTTTTGTTGAAACATACAATAGTTTTAGAAAATATATTCTCAATTTAAAAAATATATATATATATTGAAAATTTTTGGTTAATACAAAACCAAGCTTCTATTGTTAAACAATAAAACTGTCTAAAATTGTGAAATAAATATTTATTTTTCGTTTCGAAGAAATGATTTCGAATACTCAGAGTAACGAAAATAATTTAACAATGTTCTAACTTTATTTATGTAATACTTTCAGGAGGAATGTATTTATTCCCTTGAATAATTCTCTGGGTTGTATATTTTCAAATGTAAGTGTTAATATGTACCACCATATACAAAAACCGAATAATAATAGAGTTAATTTCATACGGTAAATAATAGGAAAATTTAATATATTGCATACTTATTTCTAACTATGAAATATAGTGTAGAATTCCCAGCAGGAGTTTGTCCCACATCGACGATGACATGTTACACACCTCTCCCCCCCCAACTTTGTACCCAGTAATCCATCAACCCCTTGCTTTCCTGTGTATATTGTAAGGTTGCCTCATCAATAACCTTCAACTAGTAGGTTATATTGCCATTGGACATGAGGAACCTAAAGAGATTTCTATTTAAAAGTTTTAAAAGCTGTTGTGGTCGACACTTGAGTGACGGGTGATTCAGAACTGCAAGGCAATCTCTAGGGAAATGATTCTATAGCTAAAAAGAAGATAAGAGTTCATATGTATATATGAACTTTTTTCTTCTGGAAATAATTCGTTTTCCGGCTGTAGGACATTTAGTGTTTTTTAAAAAGACACTAAATCTTTTGATGTAGATAAGATATTGAGTAAAGAATTGGTGTTCACATTACGTATGTAACTTTTCACCAGTAATCAGAAAAACAAGCCTTTATTTTCTACAGTTTCAAAATGCAGGATGTTTAAAATTTTTAATTTCTCAAAAACAACGATTTTCCTCTTTTAAACGAAAAACAATTTTTTTTTCTATAGCTCAAAAGATAACCCAGTTATCGACATCAATCTGAAAACTTAATTTTCTTAATAATTGTCTACAACACCCAAAGATATGCAAAATCAAAACATTTTTTAATTTCGATAATTTTTATCTCCAATTATTTTATTTTAGGCGTTAAGAATCAAATAAGGCTATTTACAAAAGTAGGTATTTGCGTGGTATTTCTTTTCTATTTGCTTTATTTAGATCAATTAATTCAGGACATGTTTTTTAATATTTTTCAGGTTACAAATATACAGGACCACCAAATTTTCGTCGTAATTTATGCCCTGTAAAATTCAATATGGCCGTGTATTTTACCTGTGGTACGGAAATCAGGGCGAAATGTTTGCTAGCCGTAACTCGAAAATGAAGCATTTTTGGAAATATGTTTATATATAAGTTTTGTTTTATTTAGCTATACAATTATTTCCCGAAAATTTGCCGTGGAGTTCCAAATCATCCTGTATAACAACATTCTATATATGTATCAGTATTTAAGTATTTTTATGCCCTTCCTTACAGCGCCTTTCACGCTATTAGGTGTAGGCGAGTTTCATTTATTGTGTGAATCAATGCACCTAAAATTAGAAAAAGAAAGGTTTGTTCCCCCCACACAGCTACGTTTTGTTTTCTATTTTATGAATATATGCACTGTAATAGAGAGATTGGTGAACACCAATATTACAACATTTATTATAAATTTATTATATATAATTTATTTAAAATATAATTAATTCGAAACACCAACTTAAATACAGAAACAGGATGTGAGACAACACGCGCAAGGCATGTCGAATTTCACCTAACAGAAGCAGAGGCAGTGAACTTTACAAATAGCAAATTAAGCATTGAACAAGTGTTCTACGTGAGAAAGATTGCAAATTAGGAAAATCAATGAGAACGACAAAAATTTAAAATTAACCAATGAGAAAGAAACACGAGGGATTCAAAAAAAGAAGAGGGGAGAACAACGCGTGAAAAATAGGTAGTAAAAAATAAATCTTCCGAGGGGGAACAAGTAAAGAAATTCAATAAGAAACTCAGTCCGTATTTAACCTGCTAAAATAAAAAAAACAAAATAATATCAACTAAATCTACACCAGTGAAGTGTTGTGAAATTTTGAAATAAATAAAATCAAAATAAAGTGTTTAGTGAAAGTGTGAAGAAAGGGTGGAGTGTAATGTAAGTAATCTTAAACTTTTATTAATGTAAATCAGATCTCAATTGGTTAATACAATATTATCAAACGAAGTCATATACTGGGTTTTATTTCATTACTTTATAAGGTTAAAATATAAACTCATTAAAACAAAAAGGGAAGAGGGACAATTGTGTACAATTTAAGTAAATAAATAATGATAATGATAATATTGTACATTTGTTAAGGATTTATTTAGATGTAACATTATGGTGATAGAAATTTGTTATTGGCAGTCTAGAATATGTTCAATAAATTTGTTCAGTTAATTTGTTCAATAAATTTTAATTAATTCGAGGAATGGCCAACTCGAATCTAAAAGTTTAATGTTTTATTTCCAAGTGGATTATAGAGATTTCATGTGAAAGGGTATTCATGAACATTTTCGATTTTATTAAACTTGTTCTAAATCAAAATCTGTATTTTTTTTCCCTATCCAGTTTCATTTTTTTAGAGTCAGCCCACAGCCAAGCAAAATTTGAATCAATAGTAGAGTCTAAGGAGAAACCCCCAGAAACTTATAAAATTGTCTTACATGGTGAAAGCACCTGATTTAATAAACAAACAAATAAATCAATCATACAAAATAATCTAACAACACGTTCATATGACTGCATTCCTAAAGTGTTTATATTAAGCATAATAAAGATAATATACTAACCAATTTTTACAATCGCAATCATTGTACAATCAGGTACATATATGTGTTTCACCTTATTACATTTTATGTTTATTCACAGGTTTTAATAAATTATATCAACTTATTTAAATGTAACGACTTTTTACATTTAAATAAACTTACTAATTTGTAGGTGAGGGTACACGAAAAAATTTAATAAGAACATATTACCTCGAAGTAGATATCTATTTTTACGGCAATATTTCTTATTACACATTAGGATGGTAAATTTTTACTTTATCACATATTTATATCGAGAAGAGAGAAAATTGATGTCAAATTATTTCGTATCTACATCTGCTTTACGTCCTCTGAGTCTAAACAAAATTATTTTTTGAACAGTGTCTATCTCTCGTTCCAACTCGTTTGACATATTTTAATCATATTTTGTATGTAGGCATATATATATATATATATATATATATATATATATATATATATATATATATATATATATATCATTTATTCATTACTACAAATCTTGATAATGATGACTGAAAGGTTTTTCGCTATTATACAACCGGAGGGCAGGTGGGAATCCCTCTAAGGCCTCTGTGGGGCATTGAAATTTATTTCGTCGTAATACAACATTCACAATATCACAAACTATTCAAGAGTGTTGGACATTTAAAAAATCTTTGCCTATAAATTTAGGGTTCCTGTGTAATTAAAAACATCTAAACCTCTACACACGAAAATAGAACAAAAAATAGGGAAGATAATTTCGTGACGCTGACAAAACTAAAGCAGCATTCACTCGGGTTACATACATATTGTACCAGGATACGCTGATGTTGCTATCCTTTACAAATACGGGATGTATCGAAGTACTAAACTACCAAGGTAGGGTCGGATAATCTGTTTGCACTATGATGCAATATTTAGTGATGAAATCGTTATTAATATTAGAAACACTTGCTCAGCGTTCTTCTCATTCTGTCTTAAAGATACATCTCGTACGAATAACGATAACGGTGCTGTAAAGTAATTCCTGATATGATTGTGTTTAATTAATCTGTCTGATATATCTAAAATCGGTGACAGATTTCATGGTTCAGTCACGTAACAGGCAGTCAATATGAAAATAAACTGTTACATGAGACAAACAGTGGTTTCATACAACACTCCAGAATTTCAAACTATTTTGATTGACGTTAAGTTTTTCAAGTGTAAACATTGTTCACACTTCCTTCTGTCCTTAAAAAATTACCGCAAAGCAAATTAACCAAAACAAAAGGGTATGTTTTTGTTAAATCAATAGTGTTTCGTAAATACTCTTCCATCTCGCGGTTCTACAAGATCTGATATTCAATCAACGTTTGATAATTAAAATTTTTTTGATCAAATGGTCTACGATTGTGTTTTATTCTATAAAATAACATAATAATAGCTAATAAATGGTGCGAAAATTGCACACACTTTTTAATTCAACCATACCCGAAACTAAGTAAAAATGTATAAAATATAATCTTCACCAGATATGTACATGCGGTATTTATTAATCAAGAGTAAAAATGTACCTTATTTGCTTCGTTTGTGCCATAAACGCCGCATCCTCAGTGTTTTTATTATGATGGTCAAGTTTTGTGTTTGTTTTTGTTTCGAGGGGAATGGTGAAAGCGATTGAGGGGAAAAACTGAAAGCGGATGAGAGGAATCACCACTAATTTTCGTCATTTGTATACGCGAGCGTGAAAACAGAAGTATCGCAGTTTTTCAGCTTAGTCATACGTGTGTGTATATTGAACTCGTGTTTAAAAGTACATTTTTAATAAATAATATGGAATAGAAATAAATATGGATCAACACATTATTGCCAATGACTCCGAAATCATTACGTATACGCCAAATAATAATAATATAATGATATTTATTGCTCCTTATCTTTACACATACAAGTATATATACGACCTTACATATAAGGGAAACAATAATAACATCCCTAGGTTAAAACGAGTTTGGGATGTATATAAAAAAAGAAAATCACTTAAACATAACAACTTAAAATACTCGGAATGAAAAAAAAACCCGGCAACCAACCGCACTCCTCCGAATCTTACACACTACATCAGTCTTAGCGTGAAGTTACAATAATGGCTTCCAAATTAAATACAAATATAAACTTACAAACTACCACAAGAAATTTGAATAGAAATCACACATTACATCAGTTATATATATATATATATATATATATATATATATATATATATATATATATATATATATATATATATATATATATATATACATTTCCAGCTTTAACTTAAACAATCTAATAAGGACTGATTGACTAATAAATGTACTAATACAAAGTTAGTACATTTATTCCAAATTTTATATATTCTCAATTTATATTGCTAATTGTTTATGGTGTAGTATTTTTAACAGCCTAACCTCAAAATGACTACATAAACATCATTTTGAGATTGTGTTAAAGAAATAAAAAATACTGTTTAACACTTATTTGTAGTAAATAAACTCTACTTCAACCTATAAACGCTCATTGCGTACCTCTAACTTGAAGCTTTTCAAACAACCTGATTAACACGTATTATTGTTTTAATTTCGCTTCTGAAAATTAATATAGGATTTATGAAAATATTTCAGGTAAGATAGTCTGTCTTATATCGACGTTGATAATATTAATCGTGTCAAAATGACGACCTTTTCTGTTCTTTTTGTATTTTAGCAACAATATACAATCATATTCTCTCCTTTATAACTATGTAAAATTTAAAGTCTGTAACTAGTAAGCTACTGGTAATTTTAAATACATATGTAGAAAGAATTTTGAATGAAAAAGTTATGTTATAAGAAAGTAGGAACTGTTGATGTAAGCGAATGAAGTAAAAATAGAAGTCTAGGTAAGAAGAGGAAAGAAGACACAGCTTGGACACAATTTGAGGAAGAACCCAGAAGCAACGTGCTGAATTTGAACCCACAAAGTTGGAAAAGTTCTAAAAATCTAGAGACGAATAGTGGAGAGTTTGAAAAATCGTGGAATATTGTTGTTTCCTTTTAGGTTAATAAACGAAACACCTCTAGATTATCATCACCTAATAAAAACGAAAAAAAGAACATAAAATAAAGGCCTCTAATAGTTGAATACTATAATAACGTGAAAGTGACTAAATAGGAAAGATGAAATAACTAGATCCAACCGAAAACTAAATGAAAAAAGTCCAAACAGCTAGGGTTCCTCAGAATTGTCAAGTCTGTACACACTATAATGAGTTTCTTAGTTTATCGTGGAATAAAGTGAAGGCCTTGACGACCAATAGAGTCATGTTTTACTGGTTTATTGAACCCGACGCTGGAGATAATATAAGAGGTTAAATCAAAATAGATTTACAATAATGTATCTTACAACTCACTGAGTTAAGTCAGAGTAGATTTAAATTTAGCATAATAATAGTAGACACCGAAATTCTTTAGAATGTATGAATACTATTTTGTTGTTGAAATTGTAGCTGAGGATTTTGGATTGACTCCCTCATTTAAAACCTACATTAAAAATTCTGTTACAGCATGTAATTGTTACTAAATAAAATAGTAGGTCTGTGTATACAATGTACTACCACGGCACAACAGCTAGTCTTCTGAGAGATTAGTTGTTTTTGTTTTAAAGCGAAATATCGCTCGATCATCATTATCTTAGAAAAACGGAATACAATTTTAATTATAGAATAGAAACCTCAGCCCTCGATACTCTGATAGCATTGGGGGTAAACATGAACCGGTGTTAATCAAGAAAGATCTGATAAGAAATATAAAAGAGTAGGATATAGCCATGTATAGGTGTAAATCCAGTTAAGTAAATCCAGAATAAACCCGTAAGCGTAGGTTTGATCGACTAAGTTGTATATTCTATACACAATTAATCTTACGACCAACTATTGTGGAAATACACAAATCTATAATTCAGAATTTTTAGATACGTTTTTGTTAGGTTTTCTCCAATATTAAAACTAGATCACATAACATTGATGTAGTTTATAATTTTACAAAATTAAATTGTTTTAAAAAACATTTGTTTGGTGATAATTTATGCGTTTCATCTTAGTAAATGATATCCATTATGTGTTATTGACTATATACAAACAGTCCTAATATATATTCGGGTGATTGGTATGTACATAATTATTTACTGCTTGCATTACATGAAATTCCAGAAGTTTCTGATTTTACTTTCATAACTGGAGAGTTGCGGAAGAATGAATCATGCATTATTCAATAAATCAAACTAGGCATCTACGTGGGAGAATGCATGGGATGATGAATTTAAAGGTTCTTCAACGTTACAATATTTTTAACAGGAAATAAAACTGTTACTCTTATTACCTTTTAATATACTGTTGTGAATTATCAATCAAATTCACATTCTGAGAAAACTAATGTTTTATTTTTCCCTTTACTTTTACTATACATTACATTTTTCTTATCTTTATTGAAAAAATAATTAGGTTCAAATTTTTTAAACAAATATAAGCTTAGGTAAAATAGGTATTATGAGATATGTACTCATTTTCATTATTTCACATTGTACCTCCAAAATCTAATAATAATTATATATATTTATTTATCTATTTAAAATATCAACAATTAGGGAATTCATTGTTGTTGAAGAGAGCAAATACTTTTAATTAAAAAAAAAAATAGCATATAAAAAATTGTAAATTTTACAAAATTTGAACAAAGACTAAAATTCCAATTCTATAAAGTTTTAATTTGTAAATTTTTCAAAATTCCTCAACAACATCTTTCAAATTTCTCTTTTGTTTACTCTTTACTCTCGTATTTGAAATATACATTCTCTTACATATATATTTTATACAATTAATTGCAACACGGTTTCCCCCGTACACAAGAACTAAAACACTCTTACTATTTTACAACTTTGATAATGGCCGCTATTTGTAAATATGGCAGATAACTTTGAAATTCCTTATGCAATCCTCTATTTTACAATAAATATGATTTTACATTAAATTTAGAGTCCTGTTTACAAACTACAGTAGATTCACTAGTTTTTATTTATTCCACAATTTATTTTTTTTTAATAATTTTGTTCAAAATTTCAAAACAAATATCAGCTTAGTAAAAAACGTATTATGAGATATGTACTCATTTTCATTATTTCACATTGTACCTCCAAAATCTAATAATCATTATATATGAATATATATATATATATATATATATATATATATATATATATATATATATATATATATATATATATATATATATATATATATGTATATATATATATATGTATATATATATATATATATATATATATATATATATATATATAATATATTTAATATATCAACAATTAGGGAATTCATTGTTGTTGAAGAGAGCAAATACTTAGGCAGAATAATTACCCTAACCTAGCTTCCTAATTGCTGATGGTCTTGCGAAAGAGTAGTCTTAAAAAAACATTTTAGCATATAAAAATTTGTAAATTTTACAAAATTTGGACAAACACTAAAATTCCAATTCTATGAAGTTTTAGGGTAAATTTTTCAAAATTCCTCAAGAACTTCTTTCAAATTTCTCTTTTATTTACTCTTCATTCTCGTATTTGAAATATACAGCCCCTTACAGATATATTTTATACAATTAATTGCATCACGGTTTCCCCCCGTACACAAGCACTAAAACACTCTTACTATTATGGTAATATATTAATGCAAATATCTACTTTAATATTTTCCCATTGCTTTCAACGACCGCACAAGAGTCTATATTGTTGAGGCATTACTGGTTATATGCAATGAAGTTTAGGTTTATCTCCAATGAGAAGTAGAAAAGAGCAGACCTGTGTTATCCAATCTTTTGGAACGTAACTGCAGTGTTGCCAAACTTCATTCTCAGCTGGGATTTTTTCTTCATCTATAACTTTATTAGAGCTAACGTGCTTCGTAATTGATGTCGTTAATATTTTTTAAATTTTCTTTAAGCGCACTTTCAATTTATTTGGAAATTTTTATTTTGAGCTTTAGAGTATCTGTTGTAAATGAACTAGGCCTATGTGGACTTTGTATTATTCGAGTTGCTAAATTTGATTTATATATTGGGTTGTGTAAGAAGTCCTCTCTCTGTCTTTAAATTTATTAAAATTTTCTTTCACCAAAACAGAATGTATTACATTCTATTGATTAAAGTTTATGTACAGTCACTATAGTGAACTATATACACTCTTAATAGCGATCATTTGATCACAGGCACTATTGGTACCTCTTAAACTATCAAACCTAACAACAAATAACATTAAGAGGCGTTCGTTACTTTTTCATGGAATTTAAAACCCCATTTTACAACTTTGATAATGGCCGCTATTTGTAAATATGGCAGATAACTTTGAAATTCCTTATGCAATCCTCTATTTTACAATAAATATGATTTTACATTAAATTCACAGTCCTATTTACAAATTACAGTAGATTCACTAATTTATTTATTCCACATTTTTTTTTTTTTAATAATTACGTTCAAAATTTAAAACAAATATCAGCTTAAGAAAAATAGGTATTATGAGATAGGTACTCATTTTCAATTTTTCACATTGTACCTCCGAAATATAATAATAATTATATATTTTTTATCTCTTTAGTATATCAACAATTAGGGAATTCATTGTTGTTGAAAGGAGCAAATACTTTTAATTTTAAAAAAAAATTACCATAATTTTGCACTTACTTAATTGACCCCGCATTTTTTTTGCACTTCCTAGATTATTCTCAACTAAATGTTCAATTTCCTAACAATAGAATGTATGAAAAGTGAACTCCATAAAAATGCACAAAACTTCAAATTTACAAAATCGGCTTGGCCCGTCCCCAAGTTTAAATCCATCACAATATATTTTACTATACAAAACCTAAAGTTAATGTAATGTAACATAAGCAATGCATAATCAGATTTACGAAAATAAACTGGACCGTTAACACACCCTAATCTTGTAAAATTTCGAAATATAAACATTATATAGTCTATATTACACATATACACATAACAGTAAAACTGAAGAAGATGACTTAGTCATTGAAACGTTGTATTTTCTTTTATTTGTATTACACAAAGATTTTTCTTTAAATTTGTGTTTTCAATCATTCTGTGTTTGCTGCGTACAGGATGTTAGGTCCACAATGGGCCAACTTGAGTTATGTGTAGAGACATGTTCAAAAAAATGTGAACTACATTTGGGTACAGAGAGACAAGTCCTATTTCACTCCTGAGCCTAGTTAGTCATTAGTGAAACTTTGGTACGGTATATGTGTAAAAATAACCAAACATGTTTGTGTAAAGGGGGTTATGTAGCAAACGTGGACTTACCACAACAGTGAATAGGTAGATTATTTGTGTACAGAGGGTCAATCACATAATTTGTGACTTAACCCTTTGTACACAACAGAAAATAGCACTTCAGCACTTGACTCTTTTTACACTACGTTTAGAAAAACAATTTATTATTATGTTACAAGAGGTAAATAATTAGATTTATTCTTGATTTGTTAATATAAATCACAAAGTTGGCGAAAATCATTGTTGTATTAAAGAAAAGGGCTTCTTCAAGTGGGATAGTACAGTTAGATATGAGGGGAAAGTTTCCGAAAACCAACTTACCAGAAAGCACTGTTGCTCAAGTTAGGGACTTTCTTAGTAAAATTCCTGCCACTATTCTAGAAGAGACTGTAGTAAAAGATTTGTTTCCCCATATTTAACAATTATCTTTATTTATGATGAGTACAAAAGTAATATGATTGAAAAGGGTACGAAGCCTATGTCATATACAAATTTAGTTTTGGACTTTTAACCTAACGGTCTATGATTGTGATGATGGCGTCACATATTGCTACTTATGGCATGAAGGTATAGCTGCAAGGGGTGCAAATGAAATTGGGTCATGCATTCATAAGATTATCGTAAATGATCTGAAACCTGAAGTGAAGTCATTGACAATGTATTCCGATACTTGCGGAGGTCAAAACAAAAATACCCATGTTGCTGCAATGAGTATTGTGTCAATGGTTAATTCACCCTCACTGGAAGAGATAAATCATAAATTTCTCGTTCCCGGACATACGCACATGGAGTGTGACACCTCACACGCCTATTGAAAAGAACAAATAACACTTCAGTGGAAACATTCACCATTCACATGATTGGGCAGAATTCATTCAAACAACTGGAAAGAAACATCCATTTATCATTACAGAAATGACACAATGTAATTTTTTTGACTTTGCAGCAATGTTGAAAGGTGAACTTCAGCAGTGAAAAGAAGATGTCCTGGGGAATCCTTTCAGCTGGAGAGAAGTTTATTGGCTTCATTACAGAAAAGACGCTCCTGGGATGATTTTTTTAAAAACATCAATAGATCCTATCAGCCATTACAGTGCATTAATTTCACCAGAAGAGGAAGAGAAAATATCATCAGTTTGACACCACAGTTGCGCTACTCAAAGCCAAATCCCATTCTGGCAAAGAAAAAAGCCGATATACTCGATCTGTTTCCTTTTATTTCACCGACCTTACATTTGTTTAATGAAAATCTAAGGACTTCGGAAGATATGGTTGATACCTATCCAGATGACATTCCTGAAGAAGGCGAAGAAGGTGATGATTCAACTGATATAAAGAAAACTAAGAAGACAAAGAAGCAGAACAGTAATAGAAGAACTGAAATGGTAGTCAAGAAGTTAGTAAAATCAAGAAAACAAAAATGTATAGAAGTAAATCAAAAAAAAAGAAAGACTTAAAGATTTACATTAATTCTATTGGTTTACTATGTTTATTCTAGTCAATTTTGTATTACAAACTCTTAGGTGTTCAATAAAAAATGTTCAATAAAATGTGATTGTTATTGGTTTTGGCCAGTAATGTTTGGGTAAAAGGGGTTAAGTACAATAAAAAAATTTGTTTTCTTATTTTTCATACATATAAAATATTATTTATGAAAACTATCACAAGTACATCATGTAGAACCATCTGATGAACAATTTAAAGCACTTGGTTTTTTTTGTGAATATCACACAATAAACTAAAAAAACTGGTTTAAAAAAAAAATCTGAAATCTTTAAACGCGTTTTTCTTGAAACTACGATTTCGGCAACAAACACGGCATTTAGTTTTAAGTTTCGTCTATCCCATTACAGTTGAGTGTACAAAAATATTATAATTCAGTGAATAAAAAATACGGGTTTCTCTATGGAATTTAAAGTTGGCTACCACATTGAAAAATGGCTGCAATTTTTTAAATTTTCAAAACTAGTTTTTACATTACACGAAATACAACAAAGGTTTTTCATTAAATCATACCAATAGTATCCACCACAAAATGATCACCTAATTGAATATCTTGCCGTGGATTTTTTTTTAAAGAACAAATACTGGTTTAAAAGAGCTTGCCTAAGTTAAAACGTATGATTATTATTATAGGCTACCACTAATGGCATTACAATACTATATAATTATATACAACTATTGACATATATTTAAATCAAGAGAAAACGAAATGAGAAATTTGCTTAAAACAAATATCAAATGATTGAATAGCTCTCTTATAGGTGTGTCAACAATTTTCTCATCAGCATTTAGTTTCCAATTAAATCGAGCAGCAATGTTTTCCCCCCTTCAACCGATCGCTGTGGTTGGCGTGATTAAAACAGCCTTTGATGCGAGCCCATATGTTTTACTTAGTGTGTTCATTGAAACCCTACAATAAAGCCCTGCTCTGGTCTACGTTATTCTGCTATGTTTCTCAGTCAAACAAGTTAATAACAGACCAAGAGGTTTCCTTCATTCCGTCATACAAATATCCAAGATGTCCGCTTCAGTGAATTAATAGAAATAACGTTATATTTTAGGTAATTTTTATATTGGAAATGTTGTCACCCCCTATATCATTAATCTGTTTTAACCGTGTATCCAAAGTCAGGCTTCCACAAAGCACACAAACAAAAATGTGTAACATGTACGTTGCACAACCGTTTACAATTATTATAACAAAGTTTTTCAAAATATACCAATTAAAATATGAATAAGTTTTCAAAACTTTTAATAAGTTTGAAAATCGTCTTTAATCTCTTTGGTAAATGAATAGTTTTGTAACCTCAGCGTATTACAATGTTTCACTCTTCATTTTTATTCTGTGTGATAATTTCTTTTCGTTATACTGTAAAATATAAGAAACTAATCATAAGCTGAAATATTCTGTATTATTTTTAATTTTACTTGTTTATGTATGATATTAGAGCTTTGAGCTTTGAGCAGTACTGAAGATGAAGCTGTCTACGATTTTAACACTTTTTTCTTCAAATAATATATAAGATGTGATATGTATTGTACTGTATCTTATTATGTATATATTGATATATTTTAACCTGTAAGTGACATCTGTTTTCTACGAATTATAAAATCTTCAAAATAAGCCATTGCATGTAATACGTGTTTAAATATATAAGTAAGTTTACCAAAAATATATTCTGAAGTGTTTTAACGTGATTTTCTTAAGTACTGTTTTACATATGTATCCTTAAGGATTACAATGTTTGTAGGATTTGAAATGTATTAGGAGCTCGAGACTTCATGGGTCTTATGATAGAAAATAATTTTACTAAAAATATCATTCATTAAATTTCAAAATTGTGTCTTTTAAATACGAAATGTTTACTTATTATTTTTGAGATTAGGATTATGTTTTACCGAGTAGCCTTTTTTGTAATAAATCTAGGCATTTATTGAATTCAGGTTTTTTAAAAATTAAACGAAATAGTAATTCGAGTCACATGCAGAACATATAGATTAGACTAATAAACTATTTAATCCTTCTAACCCCCGATGTTTTTCAACTTTGACACTTATATAAATTTAACATTCTTTGAAAATACTGATACCAAATCCAAGGTCGTCATTCGAGCAGTACTACCAATAACTGCATATCCAATCACTTTTATTAAATACTAAAATAATAATTGTATAAATTATTTAAAAAGTAAAGGATACATGATTAAGTTTAATTAATACATCAAACAATTTTTTTTTAACATACCACGTTTTTAAAACTGACTAAAAAGTATAAAATAATTTTTCATAACCCTTCTACAATTATGAGGGAGGATTTTTAGTGGTTATGGATATATTTGGAATACTTGGAGAGAAAAAGTGGGGCGCAGCCAGTAAATAATACAAGCAGACAATCCAGTTGAATTCACAGCTAATTTCAGTGAATCGGAATGAGATTCACTGTAATTTAATTTATTTACTCCTCCTTAACTATCATAGATTGCCTGCGCCCCACGTTTTTTCTCTCCAAGTATTCCAATTATATATATATATATATATATATATATATATATATATATATATATATATATATATATATATATATAGCCACTATCAATCCTCCCACAAAATTGTAGAAGGGTCATGAAAAAATATTTTATACTTTTTAGTCCGTTTTAAAAATTAGTATGTTAAAAAAATTATTTATTTGATTTATGATTTTCTGTTTTTTAGTCTTATGTCCGGGTGAAAGATTTTAATCGGTTTTCTATATATTGATGAGACTCAATATACGAAAAACATCTCATTTACCAATTTTTATTTGTTTAAACAACTATTGTTTAAACAAATGTAGAGACAAGAAACCAACTGAATAATTGTATTGTCAGCCAATTCTGACCTATTATCAAAATTTCAGGTCTCTAGCTTATCGGGAAGTTAGTTTAAACTCGATTGCAAATTCCACACGGATAGACAGACAGACAGACAGATATGACGGAAACCGAACTAATAAAAACGTGGTAAAAAGAGTTAATTATGTATTAAAGCTTTCAGCAGTTAATCAAAGAGACACAAGATTCACTAGTAAGCGATATTTATCGCTAATGATACGGGATGTATCGAAATAATCTACAGTGGTATGTAGGGTCAGAAAATCTGTTTGAACGGTCTTTAGCATTATTTACAATCACATCAGCATTAAAGACTTTATGATCAGCGCAGTGAGCTTCAGTTATCTTACTAAAATTTTAAATAATAAATATAATTTTATACTTCCCTCATCATTTTGTAAATGGGATTGCACAAAATGTCATATGTGTCTATTTCCTATATAATAAATTTTATTTCTCAAAATAAGTTCTAACAATTTGTTTCGTATTTTTAAAACGTAGCATCTAATGACCCAGTAGTAAAAAAAATGTGAAAACTACTGGTAAATAAGTGGTAATAAACTATCTAAAGCCCGAGAAAATTAACTTAAAACGAAAAATCTGTCTTTTTTTTTAACTTCTACAGTTCATTATAAAATAAAGGTTCACAAACATTGCCATCATCAAAACTATACTGACCAACTAAACACATATTTCAAAGCCACCTCAAAATGCCAGTTAGCGTGTCGTAATCTGCCTAAATGTGTAAAAATTAATTGCTGTGTATTTAATGAAATACAAAGTAGAATTGCCCCGGTGGTACTCGTTCTATTGTCACTTTTGAACATCCATCTGTTAAATTGGAACTTGTTTCCTTAGAGAAATAGAGCTGTTTTGAACTCATCTAGCCTAGTAGAACAGCAATATCAGTTTGGTCTACATGATGGACCCTCTGCAAGTGTGTTTACAACAATTTTAGTTTAATATGTGTGTCTTGTATAGCTGTCTCTTTGTCTCTCTTTGTCTCTCTTGGTTCTTGTTTGTGTTGGTTTATATCGAAAATGTTTTGTTTGAATTACTTTATTTTTAATTTTTTGTGTTATAAAATCAAAAACTTAGTTAAGTATGATTTCTCTATTATGTTATACTGTCGTATGTAATAAATGTAAGAAACAGTCCGTGTTTACTTGTGAAACGAATGTGTGTCGTGTATATAAAAACGAATAGGTTAAGTTTGTGATACAAAGTTATTTAGTGTCTATGTAATTTTATTCTTCAGTTTAGTGTTAGTGTAAATGCATTAATTGAACCGTAATACAATATTTCCGCATACAAAAAAACATTACAACCCAATTCAATGTTTGTAAGTAATGTAAATACATACTTAAAACAATTACATTTGGTCTAGAGGTATATTTTCACTCATGGTACTTGGTAGATAAATGCTTTTAACAATAGACACTGAAAAATGTACAAAATTTCAATATCTAGTTTAACTATTTTGATCGGATTTGTGAAATTTGAAGGTTCATAACTAGAAATAATAAGTCAATCGGATAAAAGGTAGTTCACCAATAAAACAGAAAAAAAACTATTGAGAACAAATCGCCATTTTTAATTTAAAGGCAGTTAGGTAGAAAAGATTGTGTGTATCTTTCATGGAAATTTCTAAACTTTATACACGATTCTCCTTATCAATTTTAATGTCACCATTCTTTTTTCATATAACAACGGAACAAGTATTTTAAAAAGATAATCAATTAATACATTTATTTCGGTTAGTCTCCGGAAATTAAAAATCTTTTTACAATCGATAAGCTCCCTAAACAAATAATAAAACTGGGTGGTTATCTATAAATAATATTCCTCAATTGCTCATTATAGCTGACGTAATTTTTAAGGATTCACACCAAATTGACTACATACGTAATTTGTTTTACATTACTCATAATGTATTTTTCACAAACAAATCGATAATTCGTCAAAATAAATTACTTTTATTATATACCACTTTTAAAGTATTGATTTGAAAATCTGAAAAAAAATCATAAATATTCTTTTCATGTAAATGTATGGCAGATTTAATTTTTAAGAAAACTAAAGAAAGAAAATACGCAGTATAAATTGTAAATGCGTTTTTTTAACGAATGTAATATTGTTTAACGTTTATGAATAAAAATTATTAATTATATATTTCATTCAGTAATAAATATTGGTAATAAATTGTGTAAAGTGTTTGGACATAGTTCATGCTATTCATACACAAAGGTAAATTCCAATCAATCTCAAAGCATAAGGACAGCGTTTCCATAAACCCAAAACTACTCAAAATTAATTTTTTTATTTATTTGTTTTAAGGACCGACGGCGGTCAGGCGTCATTTTGATCGTTTCAAAATACTAATTAACAGTAATTATCTTTCACGTATGTATTGGTACGTTGGTTTGAATTTACATTTTACCCAAAATCGAAGTAAATTTCACTGATTTTGAGAAAGTTTAACTTTTATATTTCGATTCTTCCAATTAACTATTATCTTCCTAAATAGTATCTTTGAGGAGATTGTGACAAATATATTTAATTTAATTCTTTAGATGCTAAACATTACTAATTATGCAGTATACCGTTGCAATAGATTTTAAAAATATCGGAATTTAAGTTTAGATCTTATCAAACTTTGATTTATTTATATATAAATAATTTTAAAAAAAATGAATTCCACAATATATGGGTATTTTCATCTCTTTTTTTTTGTTGGGGTTTTAAGGCGAAAAACCATTGCAGTCATTATCGCCTTCACAAAATTGAGCATTAAGATGCTCCCACCTTAATACTTACAAATGACATACAACAAAAACAATAACATACATTTTTTTAATGATCAATAATAAGATTAAAATTAGTTAATAAACTAAAATAACAAGTTACAAGACTGTAAATATGGCCCTGTAACCAGTTAACAATTATAAAATATGGGAAATAAAATTAACAACAATTCAAAACAATATTACAGGGCAGTAAAAGGACTCTGCAACGATTTAACAAAAATAAAATTTAAGCAAAACAAATAATTTAATTATACAACTATACAAAAAAATATACAGGTGTAAAGAGCTTCTAGAGCCTCTGTGATAATTGAATCAA
Source organism: Aphrophora alni (assembly GCA_963513935.1). NCBI lineage: Eukaryota > Metazoa > Arthropoda > Insecta > Hemiptera > Aphrophoridae > Aphrophora > Aphrophora alni. The sequence continues at coordinate 10,238,794 of OY740775.1, forward strand.
AAATGTATTATTAAATTTAAACAAAAATTTTCAGACAACGCAAAAAGTAAAATACTCGATCAAGGATAGTTATCCACCAACATCCCCTGAATGGCATTATATAGGTAAATATTGTTGTATACTGAATTTCACTGAAAGTTGTCCACTCGTTTTGGACGTACATTACTGGACAGATGATATACAGATATCATTGAACAACGCTTCTTATTTGCACAAGGTAATTCCTGTAAAAAAAACTTGACATCGATTTTCTAACTCATCATATCACTTTCTGCAAGATAAATATGAAATAATAAATACAATATAATTTTAGAACCAATTTTGAATTAACTAACTATTGGATTTGCTTTATTCGACTTACAGGAAACTAAATGTAGCAGAGATGTATAATAGATTAGTATGAATATTACGTTCGTTTCAAATACGCATGGACATTCAAATTAATTATATATGCTGAAATTATTGTTATTATAATTATTTCCTTCCTGCGTGTTTAATAATTAAAACTCAACAGTTACAAAAGATATACTATAACCTGGTAAACTAAAGGGTTTAGGAATCTATAATTGTGTCAGCTCATGTTTGTATAGAAGACATGTTGAAACTATCTACATATAAATAGAGAAATACAGTAGGGTAACTGTATCTATGGCCACAGCTAAAATTCTAGCAATCGCTGCACGCTTGGAGAAAGATGCATTTGCATTTCAAAACAAAAAAATAAAATAAAAATCTACATCATTTTATTAACAGTGATATGTTGTCTGTCATTGTCAGTATACGTGATCTGCAGTTTTTTCTAAATAATTATTATCTAAGGTGTATATATTTAAAACGAATAACGTCTATGTATAATGACAAAATGTTTTTGGCTAATCTAGTAAAGCTGTATCTGAAGTACTTCCCTTTAAACATCACGGAAATAACCACCAGTAGAGATATAAGGTACGTAATGTATTTTTATGACTACGTGAGTACGAGACTCTTTAAAATACGGTCCACTTCTTAAACTCCCCTTCTCCCTACATAAACTATCATACAACAAATTGTACCTTACGAATTCTAAAATTATAAAGTTAAAATTTTTCTTCATATTTCACTGAAATTTGAACGAAATCAGAATAAGTCCACCAACAGAGATCCGATTTTCTCCACTAACGTCTAATAATAACCCCTTGAAGGATATTTTGATTTTATGTACCAATACGTTTTGTTGGTATCCTTCGAAGCTACACTTGAGAATAATTTGACCAAAATTGTTAGACCCGAATTATATATATAAAAAAAAACAACTTAATGTTGTGTTTTTGTTGAATAGCAGCTGCCCTTAAAATTTTAGTTCTAAAAAAAAATAAAGATTATTCCGAACATTTGAAACAACACATTTGCATTATAGAGTTCATACGATAGTTGGACGTACAGACATTATTCCAAAAAACACTTTTTGGACTCACAGGACATGAAGATAAAACTAAACTTTTTATTACCAATCACATACATTTCTCTACACTACTATGTATACGAGAAAATAAACAAACTTAGCAATCGAACAATCATCCTAGCTAAACGACTTTCCAGATATCACTAATCAAGAAATTAACTTATCAGCTGTTTAACTCTTGTAATTTCGTCTAAAGTAATATGGAAATATTTTGTTGTTGAAACAGAATATAAAGTATTTCTACATTTTTTATACCAAATGTATACATACATCGCTGAACAATTATGCCCTCTATGACCCTAGTCACTGACATGAATCATCTGACTGGAAACAATAACTAAGTATGAAGAACTAGGGTACCACTTGTTTAGATTTGAGTAATATGATTCCAGTTATGGAAAATTTAAAATATGTTAATATGTTAATAACTAAATAATTTATTACTTTAAATTAACATAAACATTCATTGTTGTTTAGTCTTTGAACTAGATTTCTTTTATTAATACTTTTTCGGTCAATTGTGCCCTTCTTTAAACAATATCTTTTATTATGTGGGTATAAGTGTTTCACTGCCACAAGTAGCATTTACTGACAACTAATTTGGATGCCTGCACCAGCAAGTGGGGGTCTGACGATATCTTCAACAAAAACGGAATGCTCTTTTTTCACCAGAAAGTACACCCTCAAAATCTGTATTCCAGAACTACTTTTTAAGGGAGACTGTGTCCCCTTCAATCAAAATGCGACATTCTTGGATATTACTTTAAATTACAAGCTTAATTGAAAGACTCCCTAACTGAGAGTAACCAAGCAATGTACCAATAGACTTAACTGCTAAAAGCTGTTGCCACCGGAACATTGGGAACCGATACTCTCATGCTTATTCGTTCAAATATGACTATGGTACGAGGTGTGGAGTTCAGCAGTAAAAAACACATTTGAACGGACTAACCATAATTCAAAACTTATCGTGAGGAGATTCTGTTTAGGATGCCTCAGAACAACACCTCTACAAGCCATAGAGGTGGAGCTGAACATAGAGCTTATAAATATTAATCTAGAAAGAGTGATTTAGTAAAGGTATCTACAAAACCTGACGATTCCTGCTCGAATCATAATCCTGGATGCGAATCCCAAGGCGTGCACCATAAGCATTCGTATTTATACTGGCTGAAACCATGCCTGATGCAGGTCTAGAAATTATCCCGGTTGAAGGTTCCGTTGCTCCCTGGAACTTCCAACTCCTTAATTTTAGATTGGAACTGACTGAACTATTTTATTTTTAAGATAACTCAGAGATACAAAGAGCAGTTGCTGTAGAAACCATCCACAGTAATTATGAAAAATACTATAAAATCTTCACCGATTGTTCCCTGGATCGAGCCAACTCTAGGTCTGAGCAGGTTACTTTGAGCAGGATACTGGGGAGTCATACGTCGTTCCTGCAGACTCATGTTCTAGCACAGATACTGAACTGCTAGGTATCAACACAGCTGTTGCTTGAGGTGGACAGTAGGAGCATATAAATCTTCAGTCACTCCAGAAGTGCGCTGCTACTCTTAGGAAAGTACAAATATTCCAACTAACACCATTGAATACAGGAAATAGATCAACTGACTAATCTGTCAAAACCCTTTGTGGTTTTTCGTCGATAAACAACAAGAATAAAAGTTCCCTAAAAATATGAATTTAGCCAACTGATCAAGTTCTTTTACGTAGGCAAAATTTTTATTTCTATTTCGATGAAGAAATTTATTGCAAAATTCAATCGTTCGGTAAGACAAATCCTCACATATGGAAATAATTTTATTTAAAATTCAACATGTGTGGGTTTGTTAATTTATTAATTTCTATTAATTTTGAATATTATTTAATTAGTTGTCAAACTTTTCTTTAAAAACGAATTAGAAGTATTTGTCATTAAAAGTATAAAATAAATAATAAAAAATTAATTAAAAAATAAAATAATAATAATAATGTACGTTTTTGTAGAAATTGTTTGAATAATTTTAGAGATACAGGAAAATTAATAAAAAAATTAAAATCGCAAATAAGTTAAAATCATGGCAAAAGTATATATGAACAACGAGTTCCCTCATATTATGACAGATTGTCACATAGTTTCATTTTATATTTACGTGCAAAGGACGCTTAAGGATATTTAGGTACTCCATAATGAATATCATTTTAAAACTTGTTGTTTAAGCTTTTGACGTCAGTAATTGAATCTCTACATTTTGACAACCCAAGGGTGGCAAATGACACTGATCAAATAAAGTTACAACTCTCTTCTCGTATATAGTTAAATTATAATTTCAATTAAAACTTTGTGGGACCGTCAACTGATGACCCAAAAGGACGTAACTCTATGTGATTTATGATACGATGCAAAGTTCACGTTTAATGGCAATAAACCACACTTTGGCAAAGCTAATATTGAACCTAAAAAATGTTTTGTTTTTGTTTAGAGCAGTAGGTCTACTATATAGCTTGTTTTGGAACGTCTAATACTGGAATGCAAAATAGAGGTAAATTTGTACAGTGACTGTATTCCTTTTTGAATTAAATTGCTGGATTGGAAAAATATAAGCACATTGATAACAATGGGAAAGGCTTTACCTCATTTCATAACACCAAATTGTATAAAAAGACTTAGTTAAATTAAATTCTGGATTAAATAACAAGTTGTAATTTTCATATGATTCTATGGTAACGGAAATCCATGAAATCCTGCTCATCTGTGACATTACTGACGTGGCAACCTTTATGATGGCTACCGTTGAACAGAATGCGCACTACTTGTTATGGTGCATGGAATTTTAATTTTTAATAACTGTTAAAAGCATTTTCCTTTGTGGATATTAAAATAACTTCGGACCATTTGCTTTAAATATATCAGGGACCAAGATCCTAGAGCACCTTAACTTAGCACAACATGCAGGTTTTCCAGAGAACAAGGAGTGATTAAACAAAGGAATAAAATGTTAATGAATTTATTACATTATAATTACAATCATAATATTGTATTATGGATCGTCACTTTTGAACACGCCCTCTTGCAATTAAATATAATATATTTCAAAGGATTTATTATATATGTTAAAATATAAAATATTATTGTTGTTTTACTTTGGTATATAAAGATTGTATATTCAGGCTAACATCATAATTTTTGTAAATTATTAATTATTATATGAGCCTGCTAGGATTTCTTAAACTAGACATTTTTGAAATGTATTACTTAATATTATTTCATATGACGTAAAATTACTTACATATCGTATATGTACTGTATATATTTTCAATGATTTTTTTTATTTGTTATTTTTAAGTCAATTTTTATCCTATTTCTTTATTTTTATTTCTAGTGATTTTATTCTTGGGTGGGGGGGGATAGAGTCTAAACTAAAATGGATTATTTAAAAGTTTAACGATCCACCATTCTTGTAAGCGACCAATAGATTATGCAGTTAGTTTCAGTTTAAAGAAGACCTTTATAATGAGGTATTTACGCTTGGAGCACGACATTCGAAAATTTTGAAATGCTACATAAGAACTTCATTTTAGGGTGGGGTGAATTTACCTTAAAATTACAAAAAAAAAAAATATGTTTTACGCCTAAAACTTGTCTAAAGTTTCAGGTTTTAACTTTCCAAGTTTAAAAGTCCCCTGACTTATTTATACTCTGTATAATCATCTGCAGATTGGATATTATTTATCTTCATAAATACAAAAAAAATGTTTAACATATTTGTATGTAAAATAAAAATTAAAATACAAAAAAAAACTTATATATCCTTTCTAAATAAGGCATTTATCGACTGTATATTTAATAAGTTGTTTTATGGTAGTAATATGTGATATACGTTTTAAAAAATTGGTAAAACAATAATTGGATAAAAACTACACCCATCCATGAAGATGTTAACACATTTTTGTAGCGAAACATATAGGCAACTTACAAACTAGTAGGTAAACTCATATTGTAAACAACCATAGATATATTACAATGAGATAAAAATGATGCAAAATATTTCGAACTTTTAACGGTTTCGGTGTTCCCACAAATTATAAATACAATAGTTAGAACTTCTGATTTACAAACTAGCTAAATAGACCTACAAGTTATTGCGAGATAGTTATGTAGAATACACAAATTGGTACTCTAGAAACAATACAGGACGCGACGTTCAGTTTTATACATTTAAACACCAATAGAATTTAGGAATGTTATCCAAGTTTCCAATTTCTAAACTGCAATGTACTAAATGTATAAACAATTTAGGTTAAAGCAAAATCATGGGTAAATATATGTATTTCATGAAAGGTTTTTTAGTGCTGCAGTTTCGTATCTAAGTTCTATTAACCATTAATTAGAATAGTATATATTTTTATTTAATTAAAGCATGTACTATTGTGTCAGACGTTGACTAGATATCATTGACACTCTATTTGGAGGTATGACTGTTTTCTTCTCTGTTATATTCTATATGAAACCTTGGCATTGCCAATTGTAGTCCAATACCTGAAAGATTTGTGTACACGAACTGAGGATGACGACTTAGTTATTGAAACTTCTTCTTACTGTATAAAGTGTTTATTGTGAAACATTGTGTTTTATTTCATTTATATGTATCGAAGAGGTTCTTTAATTCACAACACTGTCCAAATATTTCACTGCACTAGTTATACTAGAACACAATAGGTTTTTTTTATATATATTTCAAGCCTAAATAAACAATTGATTTATTATTAACAAAATATATTTAATTCTAAAACACAACTTCTAATTTAATTAATTGTGATTAACTTCACTCATATACAATAAAGTATTTGTTCAAATCTACGATTTCCTAAAAACTACAATGAATGGCTTCTTTGAAATCAAAATCATTCCTCTTGGTTTTACATTACGTTTAAATCTCATATCGATTTTTATTGGGAAAAGTTATCAAGGACATTTTATATTGGATATACCAAATTTGACAATTTTTCTGATAGTAATCATTACTAAATAGCAGTCACTAGTATTTCTATGATAAAATAAATCAGTTTACAAATTTATTATTATCATGTAGTTTTGGTGAAAAAGTAACCTAATTACGTGCAAATTTTATTGTAAAACCATTTTTAATAAGAGGAAAGTATTGTTAATAAAAATTATTTATATACATAATCAAAACCCACTGAATGATGACGAAATCTTACTGGCCGTACGATTATATACCAGAAATTTCAAGTAGATACCACATCAACTTTCCCATCCTAAAATGTCCTTTCATTCAGATGGTGAGAGATTTCTAGATAATACAACTGGTCTTTGCGAATTGACACTTCACTAAAGTTTGAACCAAGCCTTATATATATATATATATATATATATATATATATATATATATATATATATATATAAGTTAATGCCCACAGCATGCTTATGGTCTGTAGACGCGTCCTGAGAAAGGGTTTTGAAAATGTTGCATTCCAAGAGTGTTTTACTCCTAAAAAAGTATCATATCTTTGTTCTTATTGGTCGATTTTGATCAAAATTCCATGTTGCTGTACTATGGCATAATTTATTTCCATAGTACCACCATTAGGGTTGAACTAAAAAAATATATTTCTTAATAATACTATCTCAACTAACACCAGGTGAAACTGGGGCCATCAGTTAGTGTCTGTATTAAGCTGTAGGTCTTATTATATGGAACAGATGCATCTGTTACTAAAAGTATTAAAGAATATAGTAGGTAATGCAAAGTAGTAAACATTTTAAAGAAACCAGACAATTAAATATAGAAAAATAGCCAGGAAGGCGGCGAACATCTAACATGACTGTGGGGGTCTACTGCTGTCTTTCATACAAAACCCAAACTACTATTGTCCCTGAATAAATATATATAATTATATATATATATATATATATATTAAAATGAATTCTGTAAATCTGGCTACAATGTTATCTCTGATCAATTTAGTATTTGTTAAAACTAGTTACATTGCAAAACCACCGGTTATAATAAAATGAAATCTGTATTTCAGTAGCAGAAATGTATGTAAAGAAAATCAGTTAAAAATCAAATCGTATTTTACTTTTCAAATTAAATTATTTTAACTCACCAAAACCTCCTACAATTCTATCCTCGGATTACTGCGTTCATTCGATTCTCTCGATGGATTCCCAAGGAAGGATTCAAGGATCAAATTGAAAGTGAAAAAGAATCTCAAGAAATCCTTTTTTCAATATAGACTCTGATACAATTTATTGGAAAGCCGGCGAATATGGATTACCCATCCTAGACTTGTATGAAAAGAAACGTAATTAAATTGGAATGTACTTTGTGTTTGATTTCACTATGACCTGATTTTAAAGAGGTTGTTACCGCAGCTTTGTAAGCCGAGATTAGAATGTTTAACCTCCAGAGACCTGTAATATAAGACGGGTACTGTGGTTATCACTCAGTTCTGTGCTAAATTTCAGTTAAATCCATACTATAGTCAGTAACTTATAAAATACAATTATAATAAAGCTACATTCAAACAAATAACTGTAGTGCCCTTACTACGATGTTCTTCTTGTAATAATTGAAAATATACTAAAATGTTATTAACCGTGAGATCATTTGTGTATAAAACAATACACAAGTTTAGGAACATGAGCTTGTTCTCAAAAACTGAAACTTAAACATAAATCTAAAGACTTAACCTTTCTTCGAAACTCAGAATAGTTAACCTAACTTCTTGGAACTAACTGAGAGCTAGAACTTTAACAAAAGCAGGACACGCGATTAGGTCAAGTAAGTAAATTTAGCCTACTAGGTTATCTTGACGCTTCTTACATTTTCGTGTTCTACATTTATCATTTTATAATGGAAGTTAATATATACTCATGCATTAGTTTATACCCAAATGATGGCTAAATAAATAAACCGTATGAATATTCTTTTATTACAACTGGTAATCTAGAGCAAACTAAATGTACTTGTTAAATAACAACTATTTATAACTGTCACCTAATGCCAGCAATCCTTTTGAAGTTTTCTTCAAATTAAATTCTTTATTACACCATACGTGTTTCGGACGTTATTCTTCCATCATCAGGTGGTTAAAACAACTCAATTAAAAACATTCAACATGAAAAAATGAACGATAAATCAGTCCTCATGTGCACGCGCTCACAAATATTAATGTTTACCATTATATAGATGTCTTCTGTCGGCGTTACATAGCGCACATGTATAGAATGGTGAACATTATAATTTGTGGGCGGTGCATTAGAAAACTGTTATATTGTTTGTATTTTCATGTTGAATGTTTTTAATTGAGTTGTTTTAATCACCCGACGATGGACGGATAATCTCTGAAACAGGTGTTCTTTAATAAGAATTTAATTTGAAGAAAACTTTAAAAGGATTGCTGACAGTAAGGGGTAGTTAAAAACAGTTACTTTTTTATTTTATTCATTTATATTGTTCAACATATTTGACTTATCTATCAATGGTATTGTAATTACCTGTGACAATCGAAACAAAATACCTTATTGATATTATTTTTTATAACCTAAGGAGTCAAAAAAGTTTTTTTGCAAGCTGAGCTTACGTTAAAATGGTCTGTTTAAAAGTAAGTAAATTGTATCATTTACTCAGCCATGACAAACTTTGTAATTTCACAAGTTGTTTTTTTTTCTTTGTGTGAGGTAAAGATTTGAAAATGCAGACAACAACGTCACTATAATTTACGATTAGACTAGTGTATTTGGAATTGTTATTTTTAGAAATAAAATCTAAAAATGTGTATATACGTTAATAATCGTCTAAGTTGAAACTACTAAAAGGATACAAAAAATATTCATTTAAGTAGCAGGAATTTTAAATTAGAGATTACAAAAAATTCTAATATGTTTGTATATGAACACTAATATTTCCTCATATTCAAATTGTTATAAACGTCTTTATGCACAACAAACTTTATGTACAATAAAATTTAGGAATAGTAGAGGGAAATTAAAAAAAAGTGATCTAACTGGGAAGTTGTTTTTTTTTCTTCTTCTGTATACATACAACTGAGTTGGAAACAGAAAAAAAATAGCAAAATCGGATTGGAGTTTGCTGTTTTTCTGCTTCCCACTCAGTTGCATGTACTAAATGAAAAAAGAAAACAAAATTCAACTTCCCAGTTTTATCACTTCTCATCAATTTTTGACTAATTTCCCTCTACTAAAAGAAAATTGTATTCGGAAACTTAATATAATCGACAGGGGCAAGTCACTTATACAAGTTAATCGAGTAGGAAACTTTCAACCGTAGATACGTTTTAAAATAATCAATGGTTGGCCAAGATACTGCTACGAGTATAAAATATGAGTAAATTTGAAAACATTTAACACTTCTGAACACTGTCAGAAAACGTCCCATATTTCTGAGGTTAAAATAGATAGTTTTAGAGGAGAGGGTTGGATGGACCCTCTTAATACATTCATTTTATGCACTGTGTACAAAGTTCGATACCCTGTCTGTACAAGTTCATAAGAGGGATATTAAATCAAACATTTATCGTATCCCCTCACGCCTTTGAAGTAACCTCACTGGCATCAATATGTTAATATTTGAGCATGTAAAGCAGATAGTTTACTTCTGATAGTTATCTCTTGGTATTAATCTTACTACGACCTGACCATCCCCCCAATTCCCTTCTCCATATAAATATACGTGCAATATAAAGCGCCAACGATAAGTTATCCAACCCCTTTGGTCTTAATCTGTTTTTCAGTAGAGATAAATATTTACACTGTTTACCGCACAGAGGTTTATATCCAGCCTATCACCCTGGTTTAGATTGTAAAGGATATATGTCAATATTTCAAAGGTTTTGCTGTTTTACAAATTGTATAGATAAACACAATCTGAAATCGCTTTGAATCATGACGTTTTAAAATTATTTGGTAGTAGACTCAAAATTGTTTGAAACTACAACAATTTTATTTTCCGAAGAATCAATCCTTAACCAAGTCACCCCTCGTGCTCCTTCTAATTATGGAAACATATATATATATATATATATATATATATATATATATATATATATATATATATATTGTAAACGTCTTTCATAAAAAGCGAGTTACTGGACCATTATGTAGGCCTTTATATAGTTTACTGTTGTGTGTCAACTAGTTATTGCATATTCAACAAGATTTAAATATATTTACATAATCCACCGAAATAGCCAATTCCTCCTCGGTTAGTCACATCCGCCCTTTCTACATCCGTTTGTAAATGAGTCAATAGATATTACAATGGTTATTTGAAAACGATTAGTGACAAATAAACATCCCTCTTTAAAACCATTTCACAAATCCAAATTCTGCCATTATCAGCTAAATCTCGTAAACAGCTCGCCTGAGGTGTTGAAGTTATTTCAGTTTTTTGCCAAATAATATTATCACGGAGCTTTGTTGTAGTACTATTTTTACTATTTGTGTGCAGAAAAAACGTCAAATTCTGCACACACAAGCCAGGACGATTATAGCTTCTCTCTTAAATTACTTCGAAAAAAAGAAGAACAATGAAGTTCTTTCTCCTATTCTTGATATGGGAAAGGTCTTACAATGGGTATTATAACCCCATTGAAATGGTGTGGTCACACCTGAAGGACTATGTTAAGAATCGAAATACAACGGTGAAGCTTAATAATGTCCAGAATCTCTTCATGGAGTGGATAGGGAATTTTACGAGGAAAAAGTGGGCCAAATACGTGAAACATGGGGAAAAAAATCATGGAAGATGACTGGGACAGTGAAGGCCTTGATGAGTCGAGTGTACAACAATTCATCATCAACTTGGCACCAAGTGACGACTAGAGCAGTGAGGAATGGAGCATGCACGAAGATGAGCACATCGGCTGTGCCCTCTTGGAATAGACAGCCTGATATTTTCAAAATGAAGTGAAATATGAAAATACACTTTTAAAAAAAATTGTAAATATTTTACACAATAACTCCTACAAAAAAAACACACACACACAAAACAAAAACTTTTAATGCAGCCTTTGGTAGTCTAAGTTTCAAAAAGTAAAGAGGATTATTTGTTTAAATATTTATAAGTATTTCTTACTATGCAGTAATATAGCCGAGTTTGGACTTATTTTTTCTTGTAATTTCATGTATACATTCTAAAAAAATTTTATATATACATGTATCATAACAAAACAATTCTAAAATTTGTAAGAAATCGTAGTAGCATACTTGGCACCTTGCTATGAGTGACAGACAGCTCGCCATGTCATTGTTTGGTGGTCCGTCTCCGCGCGTGCGAGAGCGAAGAGTCTACTAATCCGAGACTTATATTTATATAGATTTCTATTTGAGATATAGACTCATAGTCATTTTCACGAATTTTCAGTTAAGGAGGAGTTTTTGAACTGTGACTTTAAAAATGCAACCTATATTAAATGAACTAAACAATACGATTCATTACTAACAATTTCTCCCTTATACTTGTCATCTGACAAGTTACCATTAATGAAGAAAAATGTAGCTTTACCACTAAACGTAGACTTTTTAGCGTCCAAGAATATTTTGTCTGAAAACTACTTCTGAACAACAATTTTACTTGGTGTTCAGCAAGGAGGTTTCAACAAAGTTAATATTCAAAGTAATCTTGATAGAAATCAGATTTAGAGCAATTCCGTTTACAAATTACTTTGTGTTAGCCATTTAAAGATTTTGTAGATGACTTTAGAATTATCCACCCATTTTATCCAGATATTTAGAAATCTTTTTCACTCCAATTTCGTAACAAATTTATTTGACGTTGCTGATTATCATCGTGTTATCGACATCACTTAAAACTCATTGCAAGTAGCAAGACGTAATAAGATAGTAAGATATTTAGAAGCTACAAAATGTATAAGTAAAACTTGATTAAAAAACTTTATGCTTTAAACGAACATACACAAACACAATATGTACCATCGTGACCATTCGAAAAGTTAATAACAATTAGGTAAAATCCAGTCACCAAAATAAAACACATACATAATTTTAAAACAAACAATTTATTTTCAACAAGATTACGTTTTATTACCTTACGTCATTATGTTCAGTTGTTTTCAAATACTTAAACTTTGTACAACTGAACTGAAAAGCTTACATAGACTTTTTGATCAGTTATAGAAACATTTGCACCCGTAAAAACTGAAGATGACGAATCGCGAGTTTCATTCACAAGATCAGTTTAAATGTTTAAACATTGCAGTTTTTATAATAGCTTAACCATTTTTTTAAACATATTAATGGCGCCCTTGTAGTACTTATCCAGCCCATCTTAACATGTACTACAAACATACACTTTAAAATTAACTACGAAAATGGTTTTTTAAACGGTGTGGGTATGTTAAATTGTATCGGTAGATTAATATGTACCAATACGGGGTTTTTAAAACTGTTGTGACACAGGTTTTGTGTTTGTCGTAATTATATAGGATATATCCCTCTACTTCGTTAATGTTAGCTGGGTCGTAAAGGGTCTCGTGGATGTTTATCTTCACTTATTTCCCTCGTACCAGTGCCTCGGCCCTTACAGGCCATGAAGCTGTACATATGTGAAGGTGCCTCCACTGGCTATGCTTGTGTTGATAACTAGGTCCTGCAGGATCTCGTAAGTATGAGAATTTCACTTTTTATTTAGAGAGATTAGAGTTTGAAATGAGGCTTACGTTATTCTCAAAAACTATTTTTCATGGTAGAGATAAGGGGTTAGTACCATTATATACAAAATTGAAAGCTGGTATTTTTTTTCTATTTTATTGTGTTACAGCTTCCATTTTAACATTTTCAATTTGATTTTTTAAATTTAAATAGGATTTTTTCAGGTAAATATTAAATATATTGAAGTAAATTATTTTATAATTTACTTTTTTTTATATCCAGTAAAACCAGATAAGCAAATTTTCAGTAATAATTTACATTTCTGTAAAATAAAATTTTATTTGAATGTCAACATCTTAAAATCGACCACTGCTACTACAACACGCCAGTTAATCAGCTCCCTTTTCTAAATGCCCATATTTATTAGAAATTAATAAAAATACAAGTCTGTTCATATCAGCGTTTTGAACTACGTGAAACGTTATAACTTTAATAAACTCTGCAAACAAATAAAGTTTGAATGTTATGTATTTGTTACTATAAAGTATCAGCTGTTAAAAGCAGAACTAAAACCTTGTAAAGTTGTAAAGCTTTCACAACTAAAATGTTACACTTCAACTTTAAAACGACTTCTTGTAAAAGCTTGATACTCAATATTAAACTTTTCCTTAAGTTAACATTCTATGTAATAGCAAACTTCGATTTAACCCATTTCTTACTGTATATGATCTCAAAAGTGTAACTTATTTAAAGTTGTCAGCCAAAATTCAGTTGAAACCAACCAGAAAAGTAAACTCAGTAAATTGATGGATTTATACAAAATTAGACATGTTACTTCAGTGAAGGTAAATTCTACATGAAAGGAAAATTACTCTATTGAGGTAGCTATGCAGATGGTTCCTTATGTTTGAGTTAGAACCTGTCTGATACTGGTCATTATGTTCCTAAGGCTGGAGATAAAAACGCATCGCCTGAAATATCAAATGCTCTGAAATATTTTTTTTTATCTTTGGGGTGTATGAATATCTGTATAAGTCAGCACTATAAACACTTATACAATATAGGCAAAAGATTATTGTTTTAGGCTTAAGAAACTTTCCACCCCCTTAATTTATTTAAAAAAAATTATCACCTTTCAATGAATCCCTGGTCACTATGACAAGTTGGGAAACAATATTGCCGACGAAATATATAGAATGTTATCCAAATTTGGACTCCAACCCTCAGTAATAAGTACGTTTCAGATGTGACGTAAAATGCAATATAACTTTTAAAGTCCAATAGACACGGAACACATTTCTCTTCAAAATATAGAAAATCCCAAACAATTTTTTTTGTATACAAAAATATTACTAGATGAAGCCAGATTTTGGAGTGAGAATAAGAATTAGGCAATTTAATAACGGAAAGTTACCTAAATAGATTTCACATTACCAACTCGCAGGTATGTAAACTGTGCAACGAAGAGGGGAACACTATTGAGCATATCTTTGTAAATTGTACTGAACAGTTTGAAGAGAGATATCTCTTTCAAAAGTTAGTAAAAGAATAGGGAAGAGGATAGTTATCACTGGCAATAATAAAAATGAATCCACTTTTCTGGGATTTGGCGCATAGACAGTATAAAAGACACTTTTCTTCTAATATTGAGCAGATATTTTGTAGTATAAGAACTTTAATCTCTCGTCTTGGAGTTATTCCTAAGTTAAAACTAAAATAAATTGTGCAAACAAATGTTACATTCCTTTTCACTAACCATCCCAACCCCCCCCCCCCCCAAATAAAATAAAAAACAAAAAAGACTAATATTCCCCAAAATAGGTTTATTGGTTTAAAATAGTTTTATTTATCATCAAAAAGAGAAAACAAACAGTAAATGCTCCCTTAAATAAATATTGATATATTTAAACAAGGCTGTTGTGCCTTAAAAATTTTTCAAAGTAAATCGTATTAATTTAAATTAAGAATTTAATAATGAAAGTCAAAGTTAATTTTTTTTTGCCACTTATGCCTGGCCAGTAATAAGTTAGAGGTGGGTTAGTAACGTTCACGTTTTATTAAAATTTGAAAGATCTCTGAAGATTTATCAATATTACGTGTTTTATAACAGCCTCGTGACGATTGTTTGTTTGTTTTTTTTTTTTACAGATATCTCACGAACTGGCATTTTTTTAGAGATATCCAAATCAATAAGTTTAATTTTGATCCTTAGAGAAAACACAAAAGTCATCATTATACTTGCATTAATACTATTTATTTCTTAGTGTTTCAAACTAAGATATCTATTATGATTATCAAACTATGTTAACTATTGAAATCATAAACACATTTACCTGCTTAGGACTATTTTAAAACGACGGTTTAAATGCAGTATTTTTGCTCGCATTTCAAGTTAGGCGAATTAATACATCTGAGCTACTTGGTTCTCGTATCCACTCCCCATATTCAGTCGTTTCTCTCCATAAAAGACTTTTCCATCCAATTTATTATCAGGTGTATTTATATATGTTCTACTTGTTGAATTTAAATCTACTTTAAAATGATCTTCAATGCTTGCTAAATAAGCACACGGTCTGTTTTTGGCACGATTTGTATTTGATTAAACAGTTTATTAAGGAACAGGGTGACAGTTATCCTGATTAATATCCTAGCTTGATTTAGAACTTTTTCATATAGACTTATGTTAAATCCTCTTTATTTATCTAATTTTAACAGTTTCTTATCTAATTTATCTTGAGCATCTCTTGTTTTCTTCCAACCCGACGCTATTAGAGTATTAGAAGGTAAGATATGTTTTTTGATATTCAGAACGCAGATGATGAATTTCATTTGCTGATTTTGTTTTATGTCCGTTAGTTTCCAATCTACACATTATTAATCCGTAACGCCAGTTGTACAAAATGAGTTGTTCAGACTCGTGCAGGTAAATATACAGTATGACGGGAAAAATCTTCTTCAAAAACTCACGCTTTTAAAATTAACCTACGGATTTTCCTCGTTAACAAAATTATTAAATGTTTTATAAATACAGAATATCTATCAAATTTAGGAAAAGTAGAACTAAATCTGTGACATTTTTTTATTATAAATACGCATCACCTCATTGGATACTGAATTCCTGGCAATAACAGCTGCCCTGCAATATTTTTTTATCTTTGGAGTGTATGAATACTTGTATTCTTAATGATTCAAAGTCAGCACTATAAACACTTATACAATATAGCCGATAGATTATTGTTTTAGTCTTAAGAAACTTTCCACCCCCTTAATATAATTAAAAAAATTATCACCTGTCAATGAATCCCGGGTCACTGTGACAAGTTGGGAAACAATATTGCCGATGAACTATCTAGAATGGTATCTAAATTTGGACTCCAATCCTCAGTAATAAGTTCGTTCCAGATGTGACGCAAAATGCAATAATTTTTAAAGTCCAATGGAGACGCAACTAAATTCTCTTCAAAATATAGAAAATCCCAAACAATGTTTTTATAATGAGCGACAACAACAAATATACCTATTTTATAATGAGCGACAAATTGTGAAAATTTTCTCCAATAGGTTGGACGAGTTAACATTTTATAGCGAAAGTCAATTTAAATTTACCTGGACTACCTACATTAGAATTTCCCTAACAACAGTAGAGAAGTAATCCCCTCCAACTGTATGGTTATTATTAACATTTTAAGTTTCATATCGTAGGACAAGTAGGATTGCCCTCTAATGATTCCCCAAGTAAAATATTCAAGTCATACATTACATTACAAACCCAGCATTGCAGAATGTTACGTATCTAATGACCATAGTAATTACAACAGTCTCACTGGCTACATGATTTATGTTTTATTTGAGAATGTATACTGCGCAAACTGCTTTGTGGGAATTCATACAACCGGGATTATTGTAAACTATAAGAAGAACAATAAAGTAAAACTACACCTCCCCGAAAGGTGCATTACGCAAACTCTATCAATAAATCGGTCTCACATTATGTGCAGATGTTAGTGCAAAACTAAAACTACAAATTCAGCAAAACTAAATAACTCACATGACCATTTCTACCAATATGAATAATAAAATTTAAAAATCTGAAACTAAGAGGAGAGAGGGGAGTAGAGTGAGAGATGGACTGGGGATTTATTGAGGTCCAGACAACGAAAAAGTATAAATACATCATTCAAATTTAATTCAGTTCAAGGTAAACAAAGGTGTAAATTAAAAGGAAAGAAGTGGATATGTTTTGTGAACTAATAATAAAGTAAAAAGATATTTTTTTATAAATTATAATAGTGTTTTGTGTAGTCTTTTTTAATAAATACATTTTGTATATAAAGGGTATTCAGAAGAACTGTATTTAAATTTATATATAAAAAAGAAAAGAGAGACATTAATTTCGTATGTAAATAAATAGAATATAAAATATATGTAAGAAATTATTTAAAAGGATGAATTGTCTTTAGAATTTGCAAATGCATATTATCTTTAGAAATAAAGATGTTAAAATATCAATAAAATTATACAGAAATATATTTAAGTAAAAGAAATACCTAACAAGTAATATATATTTTGCAATCTGTAGATGATTAATAAAATGTTTACAAATGTAAAGGCACAATTTTAATTAAAATTTATTTTTTATTTTTAAATTTTTTAATTTAAATGTCAATTTTAAGGAAGATTTTAGGGGGAAAATGGTCTGGGATCTTGACTGGTACCAATTTAACGGTCTCTAGTTTCAAGTTTACCATGATGGCTACAGAAGCATTTCCGAACCAATTTAGCAAAACATTACTGCTACATAACGGATTAACAGCGAATTTCAAATTGAAAATTAATGAGTGTGAGTGAAAATAAATGAATCAAATATCCATAATACATATTGTAAAATATATGTATATTAAAAAACACTATTCAAGTAAAATTTTCATCTTCACATTCTGTGTTCTGGCTTCAAAATACATTGAAATTAATGGCTTTTGAAATAGGAAAAGTTTGAACCATTAATTTAAACGTCAGTCTAAAGCAATGGTTGGCAATGAAAAATTGTAACTAGTGTTTTGTGCACGGACGGCTAAGTTATGTCGTCTGCAGTGGTCGGTCAGCTGATTTATGGTGAGATAGAAATAAACATATGGTTTATTCACATTAAGAGAATATTGTGTTTATTAAATAAGAAAGCAGGTATGTTGCTTTACAAGAAATACATGCACTACAGTGATGGAAGTTTACCAATCTGAATTAATAAATGTTTTCTTAACCGAGTATGTTCCATTTTTTCTCGATTATTTTTGAATTAATACAGTAAATATATTTTTGTTCGAATTATGATTATTAGACTACGGTTTTCTACGGTCAATCGCGATTTTATATACTCGCGCAAGTCGCGTCCAACATCGGCGTTCAACTTGAAGTGACCTATCACTTAGAAACTTCTGACTCGATTTTAATAACTATTACAATTCTAAGTAAGGTTTGAATTATGTACACACTGCGTTTAAACTAAATGCCAACTTTCTAACTGACAAATTATATTATCATCAAATTTAAAGAAAATGCAAAGTTATGTTGAAAACTTTGATTTCAAATTACCAGTGCAAATGTTACTAGAGAGGGGTAGGCTGCAGTGGCAAGTAGAGCGACGGCTAGTCCTAAATGAGATATAGAGATGTCCTACACTAAAATGAGGTGTAGAGGAGGACTTTTCTACAATGAGCAGTAGAGAAGAAAGCCTAGTCTACAATTAAGCCAAATGTGTTGTGGGACTCTGTGAGTATAAAGCCCCATTATAACCTAATTTTGAATTTTAAAACAGCTGTTCAATCCAGGTAAGTTTGTTTTTTTGCTTATTTCGACATTCAATAATTACGCTAAATATCCAATGAATACCCGGGCTTTCGAATTCCTCATTCGTCGGCTCCCTATTGCCCAGTGCTGGTCTCGTACGTACACCATCATCGAACTCTCAACTCACTGAGATTCTGTAATGTAACACGTCTAATACAGAACAAATAGTTTAAGCGCTTTCAAATACTACTATGCGTGTACAACATATTAAATTCCTCAATAAGTCCCAGGTTAACCATTCTTCAAAGATTTTCTTTTACCTTTTGGGTTACCCCATATCACATATTAAAGGTGCTAATCTTTAAACTTATAATCAATTGTCCATATAAGCCTGGCCTTAATGTATATAAACAATTAAATAATACATATCATTATATTTTGTTATCAGTTATATATATACAGTAGGATATATATACATACACACATTTATCTGCGCCCGGTCAATACATTTAGAGAGAGAGAGAGAGAGAGAGAGAGAGAGAGAGAGAGAGAGAGAGAGAGAGAGAGAGAGAGAGAGAGAGAGAGAGAGAGAGAGAGAGAGAGAGAGAGAGAGAGAGAGAGAGAGAGAGAGAGAGAGAGAGAGAGAGAGAGAGAGAGAGAGAGAGAGAGAGAGAGAGAGAGAGACTCCTTCTTGTGGTAAAGAGTGTTTAGTAATATCGAAGTATCCTCCTTTATCTACATAATTCTTCTCTCTTTCATCTCGCATATCACGTATCTCTTGCTTGATACATTCTTATACTCTTTGAATTAGTATATTCGAGGTCTATGGGGTATTTATTTTATAATAATTCCTTCTCTTTGTATAAGACGGTATTTACCAAGAGGTTTATGCTATAACAGGAACGGATGAAGAAGAATTTGGACAAGACTTTAACGTTATGACTTACATAACAAATCAGATGTGTTCAAATCGAAGACGAGACACAATTCAAAACTAAAAACTTGAAACTTCTGGGGACATCGGGTATACAAAAGAGAAAGTAGTAGCGTGGTCTAAGAAAGGCGAAGAAGAAGTTATGTGAAAGAAATGTAGACATTGGATTTTAAATATTGAAGAATGGATAAATTTACGATGTACTAGCTTCATATGTTGATGTTAAAGTAAAGGCGTAGTATAGATATCGATCTGGACAATGTATATGCACCAACACATTTGTTCAAAGTTTGATCGTATTAAACTAGTTCTAGTGATGCCCTATTGTCTTGATATATCTAACATCTACTCATGAAACAACATATTACAGTCAGACCAACCATACAACTTAGTCGGAAACATTTCCAATAGATGATATCTTTTGTTCCGCCTGACTTGATACCGTTGTATTATTATAATACATACAACATTCCCTTTTACTACAGTTTGTAAACTCTGTTTCTCGGTACACTGAACATTAGTTCAAGCAATACTAAAGTTAAATATATAACACGTGTAGGATCTGTTAAGCTAAATCACAAGGTTGTTTAAATCGTGATTTTTAAACGAGAACTGGATACAATAAACTATACACATTATATAACATAGTCTCCCTTCGTTTGTTGGGGAAGGTCCTGTTTTTCTCAGATCCTCTAAGTTTACTTCGCTCAAAATTCAAACATCGAGAAAAGTGACAAAACTATAATGTAATTTTGGGTTTCTTTGACAATTTTTCAATTGACTGGAAGCACTATTTAGGTCACTTAAAAATGACCGTTTGAATCGTGTAATATGTTGTTGCATTAAGGGTTGTAAAGTTCATAACGATAAAAACAAACGTAGGATATTAAATCAAAATATCAACCCATAGTAAAACCACAACATTCTTGGGGTGCCTGTGTCGTTCGTCCACCAACTCGGTATATGTTTTTCTCTCGAATTTTTGCTGGGTGTCTATAGATTGTAACGTCACAGTGTCAGTAGCAGTTGCGATAGCGATAGCAGTAGTTGTAGAAGTTAAAGTAGCAGTAGCAGTTAAAGTAGCAGAAGTAGTAGTAGTTAAACAAGCAGTTAAAATAGCAGTAGTAGTTGAAATAGCAGTATTAGATAAATTAGTAGTAGAAAGAAGTAGCAGTAGCAATTAAAGTAACAGCAGCAGTTAAAGTAACAATTACAGTTAAAGTAGCAGCATCAGTTAAAGTAACAGTAGCAGACGCAGAAGCAGTAGCAGATGCGATAGCGATAGGAGAAACAGTAGCAGTATATATTAAAATAGCAGTAGCAGTTAAAGTAGCAGTGGTAGTTAAAGTAGCATTTGCAGTTAAAGTAGTAGCAGTTAAAGAAGCAGTTAAAATAGCAAAAGTAGTTAAAGTAGCATTAACAGATAAAATAGAAATGTTTTCTCTGTCTGAGAAACTCAACAGTTTTTTTTAAATTTATTTTTCTTCTGTAGCTTAAAAGATAACCCAAATGTGTTTCTTGGTAGTTGTCTACCCTAATACCCGTTAAAACAACAACAGTTTTAAGTTGCTACAATTCTTACATCTGTTAGCTATATTGTTAACTTTCCTTTTGAAAAGTAAACAGTTAATCGTGTTAATTGACATTATATAAATATGAATCAAAATTACACAAATAATGAACTACCCGAAATGCATTTTACATAGGCCTCTATAGTGAAGCCAATAGAAATGAAAGGAAGGCAAAGCAGCTTTACTAGGAAAAGTATCCAAAACACCGTAAATCAGATAAAAAGTTATTTTCAGGTCTTCACGCACGTTTTTGTGAAACTGGAAAATTGGAAGTGATATGATTGGTAGACTTAAAACAGTTTCAACACCAGAGGTAGAAGAAAGGGTGTTGAAAAATCGATTACTGTATCCAGAGTTATCTTCCAGAATAGTAGCTATGCAAGAAAACATATCTTGTACAACTGCAGTACACTTGCAGTTATTCAATTCAAACCATCTGTAACGTATACAAGCTCTACTACTAGGTGAAAAGCAACACAGGATTACATTCAGCCAATGGTTAATTAACAATTGTGCCCGTAAATAACAGTTTATATCTAATTTTTTTTTTACGAACGAGGGGTTAAACAACTTTCACAACAGACATCTTTGGTGCGATAAAAATTCTCTTGCCGTATTTCAAACAATGAGTCAATACAGATTTCCATTAAATGTTTGGGCACCAAATCTACATGGATAAAATATTAGGTCTTACATTTTGCCACATAGATTGACAGGTAATTCATCACTAATACTCTACCCGAACTTTTAGACAAAGTTCCTTTGCAAAGTGTAATAAACAAGCGCCTGTTCACGTTGCAAATGATGTCAGACAAACATTAAATGAGCGTTTTCAAGGAAGATGAATCGGTCGGGGTTTGCCGTTGGTTGCCCTGCACGCTCCCCAGATCTGAACCCATTAGATTAATATCTATGGGAACATGCAAAGTCTCTGGTTTCTTCAACACCAATAATCGATATTCATGAGTTGGAGGTTAAAATTGTTCTTGCTTTTCAAACAATCAAGCAGCCTGGCTTTGTAGAGCGTGTACATCAGTCGCTAATGAAACTTGTGGTTTGTTGCGTTGGAATGGATGAAGGGTGCATTGAATATGTGTTGTAATACTCTTCTAAAAGAATATAAATTTCACATGCTGTACGTAATTTATTGTTTTTTTTCTAATTTTAATTGTATTACAGTAGTTATTACAAAGTAACAATATGCCGTTTGTTAAATAATAAACAAAAAATAACTAAATTTTTTTGAATATCTAATATGAATTTATTAAATAATGAATTTTCATGTATTTAATAAATTAAAAATAGTTGTTTAAATAAATCTCTTTAATTTCTTATTTTGGACACATTTGTATTAATGTTTAAAAAAATTATTAATAAGGTTCATAATAATTTCAAAATAATTTGGTTGTGGAGACATTTTGGGCATTATAGACAACTACAAAGAATTTTTTTTTTTTAGTTTGTAGCCGTTATGACATTAATATATAAATTGAGCCTTATATATGTATACATACATACATACATACATAAATACCTACACACACACACACACACACACACACACATACACACACATATATATATATATATATATATATATATATATATAAGATTTATTTAAAACTAGTTCACTAGTTACCGTTCTAGATCATTACGTACTACAGACAGACATTATTCCTAACTTTTAGGCTCAGGAAAATATATCTGTTAAAAATTCGATAAAGATCTGTTTTACCCAACACAAAACTTGCTCTATAGTCTACCAAAAAACAAAACAATGTTGAAAATTTTAATAATCGAAAAAAAGATAAATTTCGACATTAACAACCGTTTTGTTTTACCGAATATACGTATGTACTAGACAATTTGTGCAACATGTATGTATTTATTATAAAGTTGGCGATAAAACTTTTTCCTACAAATACTTTAGCATACATAACTTAAGTCTGACATAGTCGTAATACTAGATGATACAAATTTTAAGCATTGTCTTGTTGGAGAGACCCGCTTATACATACGCGGGCGGGCGCGCACGTGAATTGAAAAATCAGAATCTTATGTTTACACCTTATAGCAGGTACAATTTTTTAAGTTATGAAAACAAATTTTGAAAAGACATTTTGATACGACGACAATATTCCCACATAACAAATTTGATCAAAATTGTTCAACTCATTTAATCTGTACATCACAGCATGTGCGACAGACATGGTAGACAGTAGGATAAGTGAATTCCATAAGGTTATTGGGGGGGGGGGTAGGATCAGAGGATGTAAATCGAATATATTCGCTAAAAATGAAATATTGATGTTTACACCCATCACTAAACTTTCTCTCTATTACATATAGGTCAGAAAGTAAACTAAGTAATTTGTTGCGGTCAGTGTCTCCGATTTCAATTGTTTTATGTATTACGAATAAACTTGGCCATTTGGAAACTGCGCCAGCGGCCTAGTTATACAGTTCTTCACTATTCCAATTCAACTTCAGAGATTAGTTATCTTTTAAATTGATCATGTTTTTCCTGTCTCTTTTATACAGTTCTATCTAACTTGGATATCAATAAAAAATGTTCCCCTTTTTATCCACTTAATCTCACTTCTGGTTTATACAAGACATATTAGATTTATCGTTCGTAAGAAAAGTGTTAGGGTTTTAAACGATTTACTTGCCTCATTGTTCATCTCGAAACTATAAAAATGTTTTAGTTGATTAGAAAACACATTTTACCGTACAAAAATGGAGAAAAATGTTGCAAATAAAATTTCAATTTTATTATTATTTGCATATCGTTGAAAAATCATAGCTATTTATTTTAAAATGGAAACCGTAGTGCTTCCAATGTTTTACAATGCGACTTTTAGTCTTAGCAAAAACAAATTTATATATATATATATATATATATATATATATATATATATATATATATACGACTTGTCTATTATTATTTTATACATAATGTTTTTGTTCTACTAATAGGGTTTTATTAAACGATATTAGCGAAAACATTTTCTGTAGACTTTTCTTTGCTTTTTAAATTTTATATTCACGTAAAGCACAATTTATAACCTGTTGTTGTTTTTCTTAGAACAAATTTATAAATTATTGGCAAATATCTTATACACTGTCATAATGGGAATCGAATTTATTTTGCTGTTTTTGTGAATGCGCACGCTTGCCAACCTTGACATTCCAATTAACATACGTCGATAGCCAGCTGCAAGAAGTGAGTTATTAGAGAATCATGTGGAAATTTGTTCCAAAACATGTTCAAGAGCCAGTACCATTATGTCTAATTTAATTTTAAACATAATATATTTGTAGCATTCAGGATTGTGATATTAAATTAAATGGGATAATAAGTTTTCCTTTTTTTCACATTGTCAAATAATCCTTCTTACCAGTTTCAACGGTCAACTGCCATCTTCAGTTCCATACTAAAAACAACGTGTAGTGTAGAACGATGACCAATGAGAAATGATTAAATTATTCTTTTATGGACCTGATTTCGACGTTTGATATTCAAAACCACTAATCCAATTTGAACTAATGACGGATTGTTTGAAAACATAACTAAAAATATGGTAATTATCCAATTTAATTTTATGTTAAATTGGATTGATTGTTTTAAGCTAAAATTATCGTTTTTTTTTTAATTTGAGGTTATTTTTCAACAATTTTATATTTTAATAATTACTCTAAATTTGTATAGTAGAAAACATATTTGTATTAAATTATTTACGAATTTTAAAACTTCAAAACAGAACTGTTTTTGTCAACAACAATTTTGTTTTTAAATTTGCATAACATATTCCATTTTGAAATTTACAAATCGATCTTTCTGTTTGACAAAAAAAATTGTCCAATTATTTGTCAAAACGAAAATTAGTTACCAAATTTGAGCTGAAACAGACTACAATTTACACTTCTAGCATTTATATATGTACTAAATTGGCCTTACGGATATGATCGGTTGACATTTCATGGTATCTGTTTTCGCCGTTTTGATAAGGCTGATCGCTCTAGCTAGACTACCATATTATAAATTAATAAGAGGCCTAATATCACTATCAGCTCATTACCAAGTTTTCAAAGGAGAAACTAATAGTTAATAACATGCATGATAGTTAATCGACATGCATTACCCACAAAGATGTCGTATATCAGAGCTTATTTTTCTTAACAATCAGTATTATTTTATTAACTTTTCGATATTATGTATTAAATTTTGAATCATAATTGACTTTATATAACTTAGTCTTCCCACGCACGTTGCAGATAATTACATGTTTCGCTGCGTAAATGTGTCAGCATCATCAGAGCGTAAATATTGAACCTATACACAATATTACTTCGTCAATGTTAACAAATAAACTGCACAAAATAAGACAAGACATACACACACGCGCAATTATTTTAGATATATAAATATTACAGTATTTAAAA
The DNA here is from genome assembly GCA_963513935.1 of Aphrophora alni. Taxonomy (NCBI): domain Eukaryota; kingdom Metazoa; phylum Arthropoda; class Insecta; order Hemiptera; family Aphrophoridae; genus Aphrophora; species Aphrophora alni. Next base: position 10,264,614 of record OY740775.1, read on the forward strand.
TGTACCCAAGCTTCACGATTGACCATGAACTTGACTGTTTTAATTTCCTTTTCTCATTTAGTGCCTTCTTAAAGCCACTAGCTAAACTATAAATCAAATAAAGGATTTTTTTTTTAAGTATGTTCCTTTTATTCTTACGTTATTACTTAACCAGTATACAGTAGTAAGTTTGGTAATGTTCAACAATTTCGACGTCTTACTGAACAATTTATTGTTTTCGTTACTCATTTTCGTGTTTCATGACTTCCGAAAAGTGAAACGGTGATATTCGACATCGGGGGTCCGTCTTCTTCATCTCGTTGTTGTCTGTAAGTAAGCATGATAACGACAAAAGAAGATAGGAACTCTGATATAGAACCCTATTGAAATTCAGATAGAATTGAAAATGGCGGGCATTTCAAATTGTTTTTCGTATCTCACGTGTTATTCAACTTATAACCAATCAAATTATATAACAAATATTTGATTTCAGTTCTGTTTATAATGATGACAACTCTACTCCTCTACGACGACAATTATTTGTCAAACATGTAATATCGACCTCTGACCTTCGACTTACAGACAGAAGAAAATCGAGTGGAAGCTCGTGTCAAAGCTTGGCCTTAAGATTAGATGCCGGAAAGTTCAAGTAGATACCACATCTACTTTCCCATCCTAAAATAGCCTTTCATTCAGCTGGTGAGAGTTTTCTCCGTGATACAACTGGTGTTTGCTAATTGACAAGTCACCAAAGTTTGAACCAAGCTTTATATATATATATATATATATATATATATTTATTATATATATATATATATATATGTGTGTGTGTGTGTGTGTGTGTAAGTTAAAACCCACTACATGAATACGAAATCTCTGGATCCAATTAGCCTAGAACTATAAATTTTGTAACATGGTTTGGAGTAGGTCTATAGAGGTTTACATGGAGGGTTTTGAAAATTTCCAAAACAAGGGTGTTTTTTTTTACCCCTAAAGCATATCTCTGGTTCCAATAAGCCTAGAACTATGAATTTTGTAAAATGGTATGGAGTAGATCTATAGACGTTTAATAGGAGAGTTTTGAAAATTTCCAATAAAAGGGTGTTTTTTACCCCTAAAGCATATCTCTGAATCCAATAAACCTAGAACTATGAATTTATATGAAATGGTTTGGGGTAGTACTGTAGTCGCGTACGAAGAAAGGGTTTTGAAAATATTCCACTCCAAGGCTGTTTTAACCCCTAGATCACGTATCATATCGTTGTTATTTATGTGTCGATTTTGATCGAAATTGTTATGTTGCTGTATTTAGGCATAATTTATTTCCATAGCACCACCATTAGGGTAGTGCTAAAAAAAAATTCTTTATAAAACTATCTCAACTACCCCCAGGTGACACTGTAGCCATCAGCTAGACAGTTATAAAACAAATTCGCGTCTAACACCATCAGCGATTTTATTAAGAACCTATCTACTATAATTTAAACATTTCAGTTTGTCTGCTAACTCACAGCAGTAAGGTCTTTGCAGGATCTTTCAAGATGTTACTAAGGTTTCGGCAAAGGTACGTTGCATAGATTACAATATATCAGGTTCTAGTTAACGTAAGGATGTTGAAAGACACACCAATAGAAAGTTCCTGATTGGGTCTAATTACAGGACCCAACACTCAAATATCACATGTCATGAGGGTATAAAACTTTCTTTTTTTTTAATATTCATACAACATTTTCCTCCTATACGTTACTTACAAATTCCTTTTATTTTGGTGCCTTGACGTAAAATAAAACAGACTCTGTTTTCACTTAAAAAAAAGAGTCTTAATAAAGGACGAAAACACTGTTTAATAATACTAACATAAAAAGTGGGGGATATGTTTTATATATTCATTAACACTCTGTATATAAAACCTGAGTTTTGGCACACTCGGTAGAAAGCACCAATCAAGAACTTCCAGTGATGTGGCTATCACCTTCCTAAGACAACTAAATGTGAGGTAAAGCAATATATTCAGGACTCTTGCCCAATTAAAAATATTGTACACCGTTCTGACATGATAATTTTCGTACAGATTTGTTCGAACTTATCCTATATTAATATCGGTTAAGGCCACTGGAGTCCTAACAAAAAGTAGCTTATTCCGTTATAAATGTAACACAGGTCTGAAGTACGCCTCTTGAGTTCTTCTATTTACTACAATGATTGCATATGAAAGTTATCAGCGATTATTTTACGAGTATCCTTGAAGAATCCTGAACGAACGTGGATTTCTACTATTACAATCTTTTCATGGAGAGATTAAGATATTTTGAGGTAACACAATAACAACACTAACAGTAATAGAAGGGAATGATCATAGACCTGATAGTAATTCTATAGTCGCGGGACACTTTACAGACTTGATCGTCAATCTGGGGCTGTTTATAATTTGCTTAGAAGTTGTTTTATTACCTCGTTTTGGTCCGCCACAATTCTTATTAGAAATACTTTTATTTAGTTATCGGTTTCGACAATTAAAACTCTCATCATAAAATTAGTCCAATTCCTTCATTAAAATACAACGAATTTTGTTTAACAATTTGTTTAAGTGTCTTGTTTAAATGTTTTTGCCTGTTGTGTATTTTTGTATTTTAATGAAGCAATTGGACTAATCGGATAACAATTAATTTTAACTATCGGAACTGGTCATTGATAAAATTATTTCAAATAAAGATTGTGATGGACTAAAAAGAGGTAACAAAACTCTTAATTTATTATGCAATCCAGGTGTCTAGAAATAATTTAAAATGTTAAAACTGACGTTGAATGACTAATTTTCTTTAAATAAATGTAATAAAATTCTTATTAATGTTTAAAACTTTTTTATTTCATTATCTTGCAGTTTTTCATCTTAAAACACTGATTTTCATGGAATTTTAATTAAGCCTGTTGGCACAGTACAGCAGATATTAATCAGTTTTAAAGTTTTTCTATTGCTTTTATACAGTTCACTTTTAATTAGGAACTTATTTAATTAGTTCTAAGCAACATTGTTGTCTATAAATTAAAGCCCTATCATCCAAACTGTTAATTTATTTCAAACTTGCATGATTTTGAAATGTTTTATAATTTTTTTGTTTATAACTAATCAATTCAAGTTTCAAAATCAAATTTACATATGTTTCTATAACTGGTTAACTAAAATATATATGTTGTTTTTGGTCACAAGTTGTTATATTTTTACAAATTAAACACTACTCCCAACCAAACATCAACATGTTAATGACATTTGTACTGTATATTATTGGACCTATTTACGTCATTATACTTAATTTGTTGAATTATAATTTCACATTAGTTAATTTATTTTAAAACTTCTAAAGAATAACATTTACTGGTCCTATATTTTGAAATGAATTATGCATTTATTTTTTTCACATCTGTATATTTGATTACCCATCTTGTAGTATTATTATACAATAATTAGAATCAAATTTACATATATATTTTTAGTACTTTCTAAGAAAAAATACCTTTTACGTTATATAAATGTTAATTTTATTTTCTTTTATGAATTCATAATTCTTCACTTCTTCCTTATACAATCGTAAAATCAAAATAAGTAAAATTTATTTTTATTTTAATATTAGGAAACACAAAATATATATAATGACGTCAAAGGCTACCCTAGCTTGCCGCCAGCTTGAGCCATATCTTTAATTCTTCAGTATAATTTAAAAACTAAAAATAATGCATCTTTCAAACCTTCGAAAAATTACCAATACACAAATTGCTATGATAATTAATCTTGTAATATTTTTAATTTAAGGAGCAACTTACAAAAAAAGTCATGCTACATCAACTATTCTTATCATTAATAAAAAAGTATTAAACAAGTTTTTAGTAGAAATAGACACTCAATTTCAATCTTGTTCATTATTTAGTTTATTCTTTTGACAGTTAGTTGTGAACGCGAACAGTACATTAGTAAACAACAGATATTTACAGACAAAGTTTTCCGATTATTTCCCTAATGGTGTTGGCTAAAGTTGTAATGTGGCCGCTAACTATAGGAACCAACTTTTGATATATAGAGAATTTCCGAGAGGGAAATTTTTTTTCCTGCGTTTCCTCCTTTAGATGGAAGTAAGTGACCGTAGCAGGAGATAACCCTTGAAGCTGCGGTGAAGAATATATATCGCAGTTAGGTAATTAAATTTAGTATTGAACGCAGTTATTAAAGATTTAATAAATTCATAGTGAATGGTTAAAAAAAATTATTAAATAAATGTAATAACAAAGTGTATAACAGAGTGCTGATTGCGATACGGAAAATTAATATTTAGGATATATTCAATGACTTTACTAAATGCGAATGGTCAAAGAAAATTTATCTCTCTTTCAGTTCTTTATAAATCGTACTTAGTGCAACTTCGATGGAGTCGTGGAACATAGTGTGCGCATGTTTCTAGAGCAAACCGTAGTAGCAAGTGTACATGAAAAATAACTTGAACACAATATTTTTACAATCTTATCATTGGCTTATTAATCATATTTTTCTACGAGTTTCTGAGTTCCTACAACTTAGTATTAAAGTTGGTCTTGAAGATCGAGGAACAAAATATAAATAATAAGACAATACAAGGATTGGTAGAAGATTGTACTCAAACTAATTACGTAAATCTACTGCTAGAAGATATGATTATTATAATAATTTTATTAGGACACAGTTTCTCATTTTATTAATATTTATGATAATTTACACAAAATAAAATAATATTTTGTATTTAATTGGTCGGTATAAAATAATCCTTATTGAATGATATTTAGCTAACGTCCGTTTCGTCTGCAAAGAGACATCATCAGGCGTCCCATTTGTCACAATTATAAAACTACAGGAACATTTAAACACAATATACACTTTAAAATTCACCACGTTTGTCACTTTAGTCATAAGCAATGAAGGTTTTGGGCCCATGTACATCATACAGCCTTGTTCTCAATCAGTTATCTGAATGATTTATTCTTGATCAGGGAATTAAGAATGTCGTATATTGTATTGGAGGCAAAGTTCAATTTGTCATTTACTAGAATGTCAGGATTATATTTATTGTAGGAATAAATTTGGGAATCTTCTGAAAAAAATTCTCTTATGAAGAATTTCAAGATTGGAATCAATATTACTGTAACTATGGTTTTATATATAAGATGTTTTCCATATTTTAATCTTTGGTTTACTGATGTTTTATTTTCTTAGTAGGTGTTCTACTTCTAGAATGTTTGTTTGAAACTTCCACCCTTCTGTCTCATATATAATTTATCACAGTCGGTACATGAGAGTTTGTATACTTCTCCTTCTTTGAAAACATTTACAGCGGTTCTGGACCTATTTTTATTTATTATATTTTGAAGTTTATTATTAATATGATATGCTATATTATTCATTGATTGTTTATGTTGACTATTGTATTTTATGTTTTTATTTTGTTCTATTCTATGGGCTCTCATGATACAAGTTGTTTTTCTAATATGAGTTTTATCTCTTTCTTTTTAATTTTGTTTATGGGTGCATTTATCAACGATAGAGGGACTGTTGCGATACAATTGCCATTGACAGTTGCGATACATTTCATCAAATTGATCTCTTTGACAATTTCAATCCGTTCCTACAAACTCTATGTAAACTCTATTTAAAAAACAATAAGGCTGCTAATTTACGTGTTATAGGGTAGTTAAAAGTTATTTGGTGTGTGGTAGTTAATAGGGTGTGGTAAGTTGGAGTAGGTTTTCTGTAAATTTTAAACTTGTGTCTTTCATGATGGTAGTTCAACGCATTATTGATTTTTGTTTCAGCTGTCATTTTTATCAGTGGATGGATGTTGTTAAGACAATTAATTGTAAAATGGTTTTAGTTGTCATTTAGTATCATTAAAACACAGATTCCAAATAATTATTTTGGTCTAGTTTCCTTACATCATATCAGAATATAACACTGCAAAAAGTTATATCTCTTTAAGAATGAGGATGTTCGAATGGACTTATATATATATATATATATATATATATATATATATATATATATATATATATATATATATATATATATATATATAGCTTAAATATAAGAATAAAAGAGTATAGATGGAAATAACACACAAAAAAGATGATTGGAGAAAGTTTTCTCTTGTAGGCTATCAAGTTTGAGTGTATTGAAAAAAGAAGAAAACCAAGAAACTGTGTGTCCAGTAACAGGCGGTAAGTCTATATATAACATGAAGTAGAAGAAGAAATAAATGATTATGTCACGCCAAATTAAATTTATATAAGTTTAAAAAGAAATAAACTAAACTCTTAGTACGATGTTGTTTATCGTGTCGTTAATAGAGACGTAAGAAAGTTGGCGTGCGGACTTACAAAGTTGAAGGAGCTGTAAAACCGACGTTTAACAATTTATGACTTTACTTTGGACCGTAGACAGCTGAAAAAGTTTTTTGAACTTTTATTTTGCAAATAATACAACTAAAGAAATGACAAACTCTCAAACACCCTCGCGCAAGTAAACAAGAAACCGACTTTATAATGCTCGTACATGCAAGGCATTTTATAGAAACTTGTTTAATTTTTTTTTATCAATGCCAAAACATTGCACAAACATTCTCAAACACTCAACCACAAAACTACATACGAATTTAAAAAAATCTATTTGTTTACAAATCATCAGTTCATCAGTTGACACTCAAGAATTAATCATAGATGCAGTGTTCTATTTATACTTATTATTTTAAACAATATTTATATAATTAAAACACCCTAAACCCGCTTTACTTTAGTCATGAACTCGTCTTAAACGTTCATCGTCTTTAATTACACCTATTTTAATTGACAGTGATCAAGGTTTTTAAAGTTTTATGATGTTTTATTGCTTGCTATTTCGCAACACTAGTTTGAATCATTAAACTTCACAATCCACCAGAATTTGAACGAATCTAGTACAGCCGAATTGAAAAATCTTTATTTTTTCAAACTTGCGTCATCCATTTTATGTTTCATAAATTGTGTCTTATTGTAAGTCTTTTTTTTTAAATTGTGTGTACTATTAAATTAAAATTGTACAGGTTTACCTGGATACAGCATGTCTCAGGAGGAAACCTAAATACTTCATAGTTATATAAAACAGTTCATATAAACAAATTTGCGCAAACGCTTTTTATCCAGACAATCCACCATTTAGTATTAAAAAAGTAATTAATTTTGTTAAAATTAGGCATGTACATTTATGACATAATTTCTTACAAGTGAACCAAAAACGAAAACTGTATTTATATAGTTTCAAAATTGGCGGCTGTTATACATTTCCATTAAATGTAAAGCTGTTCCAAATTAATTTGGTACACTTTTATAAAGTTACGTAATAAATCCGTATCGTATGCCAAATTTAAACTACTTCAAAAATTAATTACAATGTTTAACAAAAATAGAAATTGGCGGATTGTTTGGAAACGAAGCATTTCGGAGTTTACGTGTTCGTCAACTTTTTCATTATTTTGGTTCATCTAAGTAATACATGTATGTCGGTTGCTTCTAAGACACTCTGTATATACATAGAGAGGGAGAGAGAGAGAGAGAGCGAGAGCGAGAGCGAGAGAGAGAGAGAGAGAGAGAGAGAGAGAGAGAGAGAGAGAGAGAGAGAGAGAGAGAGAGAGAGAGAGAGAGAGAGAGAGAGAGAGAGAGAGAGAGAGAGAGAGAGAGAGAGAGAGAGAGAGAGGGAGAGAGAGAGAGAGAATGTGTATATTGAATATGAAAATCAGCTAACATTATGCATCTAACTTTTTCTCGTAGTTTACTTATATTTTTTTGTAAAATTATATAAAATACATTCCTTCTGATATAGATAGAGTTTCCCTATATTCATGCTTATAACACTACTCTACCATCCTGTCCAATATTGATGGCTGTCATTCTGATTTTATATTTCATCCATCAATCAGCCACAGTCTCTTATCTTAAAACTGTTATTTATAGTATATTGGCCTTTACCTATCTCTGTATCGTTTACACACACACACACCATCGATCACACACAGCGATGTGTGATAATAATGGTCTAGTTCACTTCTTATTAAAGATTAACCTCATCATTGCAAAAATGAAAATACAAATCAGTATAAGCAAATATTCTTTAAGAATATAGATATAAAAAATATAAATGTTTCGTGAACTTAATGAAACACATAAAAACAAATGTGTTTGAATATTAACAATACAAATAACCTTAACAAATTGGTTAATTTTTTGATGCTACGATAATCTTACTGCATGATAAATAAAAAATACAACTTTTTATACAGCAATTAAATGAATTCTAAAATCTCAGTTTTCTTCTTTTTTCAGTTAAAAATTTAGAATATTTTGTTAATTTTTTGTTGAGTTATAAAAACGTTGCTTTATGTTAATAAATATTAAAAACATATTTTTTGTTCACACTAAATATTACTTTCTCTGCATTGCTTACATGTTAAAAATAAAAATAACAAATGTTGAAATGTTAAAATATTAATTTAGTTATTTTATAACGTAATGATAAAACAGGCACGTTTAAAACAATATTTCAAAAATAAACTGATTTTACAAATATATAAAATATACAATCATACTTACTGTACTCATCTAGAACTAGACTCAGTCTCTCTCTCTTTGAGAAGAAAACCTCTGGCGAATAAAGTAAAAAGTTTAAAATGAAAACAAAACTTTCCAACATGTTCTTTTAATTTTGAGAAAACGTTGCCTGTGAGTGAAGTCCCTTAAGTAGAGGGAAAGCCCTCAAGGTGTTGAAATATATTTGCATTTCAGATATCGCCTTCTCTCTCATATCGTGCTTCTACTAAATTACAAATAGTTGAAAAAGTTTTGAAAGAGAAATGCGATACAGTCTGTTCCACAAGACTTATTCAAGAGTGGAAAACTGTTTCTGACAAAATATTTCTGTTTTCAATATAGAAATTCCTTTTTAGTGTCTAATTAAGTAAGGTAAATTATTCTAAGGTATTATTTTAGCCATTCTATTAGCTCTTGTTAGGCATCTATGTGATACATTATATCCCAAGTAAACTAGGAGTATTTTAAGCAATGAGATAAATTAATTGTTAATGAGTTTTATTAGTTACTAATTCACAATATTATATTATATAATATCAGTAGCACACACCCATTCATAGAGTTAAATATAATCTATTTAATACGACTTATATTATGTTTGGATTTAAAAAACCTTCTAAAAATATTTGTGTCAAAAAAATTAGATTATGTTTTAGAATTTTACACAATTTAAATTTTGCCTTCGTTTTTCTATTCAGAGATTGCATTTATTGACCAACACGACAATTTTTGTAATTTAAAAATATAGGCTACGTTTCCTTAAGTAGTCTTTATACAAAGTATAGGGTAAGTTTGGTAATAATAACAACTTCCACCTCCATTTTATACTAATATTCTTGTATCATGGTCGAGCGATTGTCCTCTGTATATAAGAAGCACAATTTGGCCACGAAAGATTAAGATAATAAAATGAAATTTGGTATTAGGCATAATAATATGTTCATGTAGAACTGTATTAAAATGCAGAAATATATAATTTGAAATGTCAAAATGGCAGCCATTTAAAACAGACATTTAGTAATACCTAGTATATAGTTCAACTTATAACATATCAAATTAGATAAAATCATGCAGATTTCAACACTGTATGTAATGATACATCACAACTCTTCAATAACAAATTATAGCCAAACATGTAATTTCGAAGCTTGATCTCCCAAAATAATGGAATATTTGTGTATTTAGAAATTCCGGCAGGGCTGTGTCAAATATTCGAGCGTAACAAGTGGAAGACCCCTCACATATGTACAGCTTCCAGTAGACTTTTTAATATATAATCGTAGATACAAGGCCCATCGTAGTGATATAAGCAATTACGAGACTAGGGAAACCTGTGTAACACTCATTTAAACAACATACTCTACTGGTTAAGGTCCCTTGATCTACCAATACAATTTAACATTATAAACAAGGCTCGAGAAAGAAACTTCTGGGAATTACATTTAGAGGATGTAATTGTATTGCATTGTATGATGGGGCTATAGGTAGGTACCAAGATGGCATCCATCTATATGTTTTTAAACTACAATGCTTTGAAACGTGTCTCTTATTACTCACACTTAAAAAATACAATTACATAGTTATAATATTCAAAATATCTTTCGATTAACAAGAAATGTTTAGTAAAGACCTATTAATCGATCCTCAACGCACAACCATTATTGCTAGTGCATGCCATACTTCTAGCTAATCATCAGTTGCAATGGCTGTGGAACAAATTCTACTTGGAAATTTAACTATAAATTCCGTTCAAAACGGGCTGCAGCTTTTTTTTCTTAACATGTAGGGTTGCAGCTCTCGAATAAAATGTCTATATCCTTTCCCGCCAATATATCCAAGCCAAGACTAATTAGTCAAATTTCGCTCACTCTGATTGTGCTCCCTCCTGTGCAGGTACGCCTAGAACTCAAGCCGAGAAGAACGTTAGAAAGGAGAAGAAATGAGGTGCAGTCACACGTTTTCTCGCTCGTCGCTCTCACGTTCGCATCGATGTATAAAACTCGTTCGCTTATTGTTTAAGGTTAAATTGAATGTAACTGACCTATAACAACAATCAAGTAGAAGTATTTGCTTTCACTTATGTGTCTATACATTCATTTGTGTTTGAACATAACATGGTGACTGTGAGTGTTCTAGCTAGAATAAAAGTGAACATTTCGTATCGTCGGTTCTTACCAAACACAAAGTAACAAATCAAAGTTATGTGTTTCTAAACATAGATGTTAACGTTCATATATTGCACAGTGTATTTCCACATGATTAAATCAAGTTGTTAATTATTGCTAATTAACTGTTCCTATATTATTATCAAATTCTAGATTCCATCATTAGTGTTATTGGAACCAGACATTGATAATTATTAAACACGAACAATGTTTCCATTTCATAGAACTACTTACGCTATAATAAACTAAATTACGTTCCGTATTTCAAACCGTACCTAGGTCTCAAGTTATGATTTATTACAATCAACGATTTTATATTCAATTTCACTATGATTTGTTCTTACTACCTTTCATGAACACAAGCTCGTATGTACACTAAATATTTTATACCTGCTTTTATTAGCCTGAATTTTATTTTTGAAGCATTTGTTTTAACTCTGTGAATTTTGAAACTCTTGTAAAAGAATGCTCTCTCTTATCAAGCTTATAAATCGCATACTAATTTTTATTGGATAAAAGTATCACGTGACCTTTTAAATTGAATCTAAAAATTTAAAAAATTTCTAGAACTTATTCACAAATTGCTACTATCCAGCATCTGTTCATTGCATTGGGTGAGTTTACTTTTTTTTTTATTCTCATGTACTTTTACTGAATATAGATAGTTTACTAAAGATTCAACGTTTATTATTGTATTAAATAAAGGAATATAGCTTAAGTTTAAAATTTATTTTTATAATATAAACGAGCTACAATTGTTTCCCCTTGCGAGCTACTATTTGCCCGTTGATGCCGCAAAGCGAAACAATTTTAGCTTGTTTATATTATATAAATAGATTTTAAACATTAGCTTTATTGCTTTATTTATTCATTTAATATGAAGATTCAACGAGAAATATCTGCTGTTACATTAATTATGTTTATTGTTTTATGATATGTAATTAACAGAAATGTTTGTCTATATAAATGTATCCTCTAATTTCTTATCCCTCTAAAGACAGCTTGGTTTTACAGTGCTTAAACAACTTTCAAATTCTATAAAAAAAATATATATTTTATTTGTAAATGATTATTTCCTAACGGAATTGCTTTATCAAAACGGAATGCAGTCCTCATACAAAACCTTAAGGTTTCTTGTAAGATTGTTGTCCAAAGGAATTAATTATTATTATTGGTTATTAGTTTGGGGGGGGGACAATAATTTAATTGATTATATATTGTGTCGTATTATCTGAAAAACGGGTTCACATATGGTCTCAAATTTTTAAACTTTATTTTGTTGCAAAATATTCGTCTCAAATAAGTATTACATAATCAGCTAATTGAATGTGAATGAAGCATGATTAAAATAGACAGAGTGAAATGCGAGAGGATTAACACGTATCTATAACAAGTGGTACGATTATTTGAAAGTTTGGCGCCCTCGAAGTTAGATAACCCAGATTTAAGTAACACGCAAAACACTACACTCTAATTCAATGTGTGAAACTATTGCAGTTTGTAAAGAGTATGACAATTAATTTATATAAGTTGTTCTTTGTTTTTATAGTTTTATTTAGGCTTTGTGTTTTATCTGCATAAAAAAGTACATTTTATATTTCATTACATATACGTGATGTGTAAAAAACTACCCTTATAAGTTCACTATAGTGAGGACAGCGTGTAACACCTGCAGTCTTGGATTGGACCCCTATCATTCGTATTGCCTATCTGATCTTCCTTAACCAACTCTTGTTACATCCCGACCCTGATGTTATTAGAGTATTCGAAGGCTAGGGGTCTTTATTTTATGTTCTGTTCTTCCTTTTTTGTATAGGGCGATTATGACAGAGAGGTTTTTCATCTTCTCAAGCTTCAGGAAAAAAGGATAAAAAATCAATGTCGAGTTCCTTAAAGATTTCCTTTAAATGGTGTTTGACGTTTCGTCTATCTGCCTGTCTGTCTGTCGTCGCTTTTCGTCTGTACAGTGCTTTACAGGACAAACAAGTGGAATGATTTAAATCAAATTTGGCCTGTATATTCTGTTTTATAGCTGAGTTCTGATCATTAATATTCATATTTAACTAAAATGTGAACGAAATCTGTAGAGTCGATTTTAAAAAAAGTACATCTTTAATAACAATGGAATTCTTTTGTTTTTTATTGTATATATATATATATTATTAAGGTTCAGGAAAAATTGGCATAAAAATAAAATGAACTTTTCCGTCATCGGTAAAACTTCATTTTAACCAATACGAATAGCATACTAACGGCGCGTTTTTGAAATTAGCGAAGCAAGTTTACGCACTATTTAAATATATAAATATTTGTCCAATGACGGTATCCATATTTTTTAATATCTCTTTAATTACATTTTTCGTGGCGAATCATTTTAATCTTTGTTTAGCGATGCAGGAGTTAGAAAGCTTATGCAATATTTTTGAACCGTTTATTAAATTTATTTAAGATTCTTCCTTTATCAGACAAAGTTATAAATTTCAAACGAACTATTATATTATATTACTACTACATTCTAAGAATTGTGTGAGATATGGTGTAAAAAGAGTAAATAGTTTTATTTTTATTTTTTTTTTTTTTTATATATATATACTGAATAATTAACCTCAGAGACAAGTCTTACAAAATACAAAAAAAAAAAAAAAAAAAAAAAAAAAAAAAAACAACAACAAAAAATGACACTAACAATATTATATAAATGGGTTTAAACGATGTAAATATAACTTTTCCTTCTACCATTTTATTTGTCAAAAAACTTAAAAAACAATATTGTTAAAAAATTTTTTTTAATATTAGTTAAGATTCTTAGATAGATAAAAAATATATTTTGGATTCACACTATTAAAAGGAAGGTGTGATAAATTATTTTAAAATGGTAAAAATACTAAAAAAGGAGTGCACACGTTAAATACCCAACACATAAACAATATATATTTCGTTAACAGCTTAATAAAAAATATATAAAAATAGAATTTTAGTATTAGTTAAATGAAAAACAGAAGGAAGAAAAGAGGAAAACTATCTTCAATTATGAATTTGCTTGATCATAGTGCAAGTAAATAATACAGAATAATAAACTAGCAAAGATATGTCTAGTGTGTTGGAAATGTACAAATATTTTGTCATGATATATTTACAGGACCCTGTTCATATATCATCCTGTATAGTAAATTAATTTTTTTTTAATACCTGCAGAGATTGATTGCTTTATTTATGTCTAAAGTCGGACCTAACTCAGGTTGTATGCACCATTCTATGTCCAGTATGCCAGGAATGTACAATTATTTTCTCAGCCAGTTATTTGTATGATAGTGTTCAAACAACAATTTGTCTTGTAAATTACGAGATTGTAATGTAACAGATTTTATACCTAGTGAAAGTGATTACATATTTAATGTCCAAGGTTGGAACTACCTAAGTTTCTACGCGTACTCTATATATTTTCCAAAGATCTGCAATAATTTCGTCAAGGAAGTATGTGCAGAACGCTACTTAAACAGGTAATACATCACCTTAGTGTATCTACGATATTGTAGACTAGATTGTCTACGCAGTGAGATGATTAGATTATTACTGTCAAAATTGGAGTTACCTAAGGTTATATGCACCAGTATGCTATTTACTATGCCAAGAATTTGCAATTATTTTGTCAAGCGGGTATTTGCAGGACGCAGTTTAAACATCAACTTGCCCATTAAACTAAACTAGGAGATTGTTTGATTTTGTACTTCTTGAGAGTCATTACATTATTACTGTTCAAATACTATGGTTCTATTCCAGTATCCTATCCAATATACAAGAATTTACAATTATTTTGACAAATTATGTGTTTTAAAGGTCAAATCTCAAAACAAATAAACAATTTCTCTCACTCTCTATCTCTCTCTCTCTCTCTCTCTCTCTCTCTCTCTCTCTCTCTCTCTCTCTCTCTCTCTCTCTCTCTCTCTCTCTCTCTCTCTCTCTCTCTCTCTCTCTCTCTCTCTCTCTCTCTCTCTCTCTCTCTCTCTCTCTCTCTCTCTCTCTCTCTCTCTCTCTCTCTCTCTCTCTCTCTCTCTCTCTCTCTCTCTCTCTCTCTCTCTCTCTCTTTCTTTCTTTCTTTCTATCTCTTTCTCTCTTTCCCCGTAATAAAAACATAAAGATTACCGTTTAACAAAATTTCAATTAAAATTTTAAAACACTAATTGACTAACTTTCTTACTCACCAATCTACAAAACCAAATAGTAACAAAAAATAACATTATTGGTATCCCATCAAAATAAAAATAAAATAAAACATAAAATAATACATCACTACATAAACGTAACGTTCTATTAAATATGTTTAGAATTTTATAAATATCGTGGTAGGGGTCCTTAATTAAAATAGTTTCTTTATCGGTATTAGTTACAAAGTTGTATTTCATTTGTTGACAATGGTCGTTCTACACGTGATAAACATGTGTTCAACTTTTATTCCTTCACCACTAACGTGAGTAATAAACAAAAGCAAAGTGTTACAGTGTTATGTTAAGCGAAACTCTCAGACATTCCATACAGTACAATAGTAAACATTAACATTAAGCTTTCAGTAACATTATTTGACGTTTTACAATGAATTGCACAGTTGTCTCTGGACTTTGTCAAAGTTTGAAACAACTGAAGTTCGTAGCTCTAATGGATCTGAAATAACACAACTTGAAAGCCGTAATTACTGTAACTTTTATCAAAGAGCGAACTTAAGTGTATTAGGAAAATGTATGTATCAACTACGATTAATTTGAGAATTTCGTAAATAGATAATTGATTGGTGGGGAGATGATATCGTTGTCCTCCAATACAAGCCAGCAACTTGATATGAATTTATTGATTTTTGTTTTCTTGTTGTTATTTTTTGACATCGTTTGTTAGTTTTTGGAGTTCTCCTTCAATAAACTGTTTAGATATTTTTTAACAAAGCTTATTTTCTTACTATCATGCTCAAGAATAGTTTATTCTAATTTATAATGAACTTATGATCGATCTTACGTATAAAAGTTCATATATCAACTATTTTTGTAAAAGCAATGCAGCGATATTTTTATCCAATTTGACTGAAATTTTAAATTAAGGTTCGGCTTTATTGATTCGTTGAAAAAAAAATAGTTAACAAGGAATTGTGCTGTTAAGTTCGACATGGACGTGTTAACACTATTTCTTGATTCATACATCTTATTGCAAAAGTGTTGGTTTTATTACAACGATATTTAAATAAGTATATAAACCATGCGAAGTACCCAAATATTCACTTATGTCTCCCTAATTTATTTTTTTTTCAATTGTTAAAATAAGTTTATACAACATTTTAATACGAAAAAGATTTTTTCAGTTTTTATTTTTTATTTTTTTCAAATGGTTTTTTAAGTTTGATATTTTGTACGACAAGTTGAATTTTATAAAAAAGGATTTTATTGCGAATGATATGTATTATCTATTCTCAACTTTTTTAGGTCTGTATACAATCGTATTATCGAACTTTTAGTTACTTGTTTTGACAATTAAATTGTCATCATCAGATTACTTTCGTTAATTAGTAAGCTTCTTTACTGTGTACAAAACACAGAACACACAAAATTGCAAATTCAAGTGTGATGCAACCAATCTGATGATGGCAATTTAATTATCGAAACCGGTATATAAATGTTCAATAATAGAATGTAGAAAGACGTAAATAAAAGGTAATATTAGATAATTTAACACTAGTAAATAAATTCGGTTGAAACAGTACACTATATGCTGTTTTTTCGTTGATTTTATTTTATTATTTTTTTTTTTGATAACTGCCAAACCAGAATTTTTGAAACGACGGGGAAATTTTTCATTTTTGATTTTCAGTTTTTTTACCTTAAAAACTAAGTTTGATAACATTCGAATTTATCTTTGAAACCGATTTTGATCAAACGAGCTTTATGATGTTTGATTTTTATTATAGATGATGCTTCTAAAATAGCTCTAACTTTTACTTAAACTAGAACGATCGGCTAAAGCTATTTAAAGCTATAGTATAAAAATTCATGACAAACTATACATTAATAACTAATGAGATACAGAGATAAAAAGGTACAGAATTGAACAAATCAATCAGATTTCCGTTACGACATGTAAGATTTACACTAACACAAATAATTACACGGAACTCAAACAAAATACTGTACTTAGTAAATAAATGTTGTTGACTGTGAGAAAATTCGAAGGCGAAACCGAAAATCCTATTTTTCTTAAGTAAGAATGTTTTCATTTCAATGATAATTTATTTCTGTCTCATGTAAAATAATATTCACATGAGAAATTTAGTGAAAAACATATTGACAATCACTGATTGTATTCTAAACATTTATTTATTGGAAACTTATTTTATGCTCTCTATAATCTTAGCTGTTTGACCGAAGTGAATTGGCTGTTTGACCGAAGTTTCTGTTTGACCAATTAGAAAAGTATCCATACTGTCACCAGCCGTCAATATCACCACTTCCAAATGTAAAATCCCAAATCGTCAAAATGTAAAGATAAACTATGTAATATGTAGCTTTTACATAAACTTTCTCACTATTATTTGTAAAAAACACGATTTTAAATTATCAATTTTACCTATTGAAATTTATATTTCAGGAAGGAAACATTATTTTAAATGTAATATTTCAAAACTGACAATAAACATAATGATTTTCTATGCACTATAAATAGGAGTTTTCTTCAACTTTTGTAAGATTACCATAAGTGGTTTCAACCGACTTACTATATATTGTAACACGCAGTACATCATGGTCTGGTGTTTTATCACTTAATTGTTAAGTGTACGTGTGCTGTCTTCCAAAGTACAAGATTAACGTTGTAATACTTTGGTGAAACACAACTTTCTACAAGTCATAATATTATCTTTATTGTGGTTTCTGCGTATCTGAGTTACAGACACTGTAACGGTTCCACAACTAGTCATGACATATACACAGTGAGCAAACAATGCAGTCCAGTTAATCCCTAGTGTAGGATTGGGTAGTTCATAACTTCTCTTACGGTGATTCTATGCGATATATTGTATTATATAGGATTTCTATCAATATTGGAAGTATGCTAACTTTAATAAAAAGTACATTACAATTAAACATTACACAATATGTTTTTTTTATAATTTAAAGCTATATTACATGTTTGATTATTCTTTGCACTGATAAAACTACATTTTTAGTAAATTACCAAAGATGATTGAAAGAATTTTAAAACCCATACAACTATTATTACATTTTTGTTTTAACGTACCCTTCATTTTATATTCTTCGATTGGCTGTAAACTAACAAATAGGCGACAGATTTTTCCAACCAAAGTAAAAAAGTCCAGAAAACAGACAATTTTTCCTCCATGACCATCCCATTTCTTCCATTACACAATCCCACCTGGGAATATTATAACTACCAACCTACTCCTGACCATGGTTCACTACAATAGATGAAGGTAAAGCGCTATAAAATATCTTCAATCTCACCCTCAGATAGTAACTTTTATATATTTAATGTGTTAAAATTTCTAATCTAAAATTATATCGTTAAAACTCTTCTAAAATGTATTGAGGTTCCTTAATTTTTTAACACCTGTAACTAACTACATTATTCTTAGAACAAGGTAAACACCCCTTCACTGTTATCCTTGAATATCCGACACTGGAGCGTTATAGAATGAAAGGATCAACACACTTTGTTGGCCTAGAACTTCCAAGTGACAAATATGATGTAGATTGACATCACATGCCACCACTATCGTTGGACATATATATTCGTTGCAAGAACGTTAAATAAAACGTTTAGTAGAAATCTTAAAGTAAAAGAGCATAACGTCGCGCAAATAATAATAATCGTAACTTATCTGATATTATTGTAAAAACATTAAACTTGAAAAATGTAAACATCATATAAATAAAAAGATACAATAAGTAACAAGTCAAAACTTGTTTATTAAATTTTTATGTTAGGTATAAATTTCCATAGATTATTTAATAGATCAAATTACGTTTTTTAATTTTTTGTTGTAGTTTTTATATTGTTGTACGACTGCTCGTTAAGTCTCGTTACACCCTTATATTTATACATCGGAGTGCGCTCTTTATTTCTAATCCAAGTCCTTGCTTCGGAATCACGCAATAACTGTTTTGGATGGCCGCCTATAAAACTATTTTCGCTAAATATTACAGCGATTTATACACTCGATTAGCAAGTTAATGTTAAATAGCCTCACTTCGTCCATCAACTATCTCAGTTTTCTACCAACCATTCAAATATATCTATAAGATTACTTACTATAAAAATGGTCAAGTCCATCCTTACTACGAATTTTCAAACTCACCTGAAACAGAAAAATTAATTTGTATCAAACACTAAGACTATGTTATATAGGATAATATGTTAATAATAACATTAAATATTACCTTTTAATGTTCCGTCTTGTGACTTTTTTGGTCGTTCGAATGTTACGACGCGTTTCGGGACCGCAATCCCATTGTCAAGTACACTTACACAAACACAATGAAACACATAACACGTTTAAAAAACACACAAAAACACCACAGTTTAAAAAGTCACAAGACGGAACATTAAAAGGTAATATTTAATGTTATTATTAACATATTATCCTATATAATATTATTCAAAGTGACTTGGAATCCAAGAACCATGCAACTAAAACTAAGACTATGGTTTAAGTTGGTTGACAAAATATCACCATTAATCAGTTTTACAGTTATATAGTCTAAATTTATTGCCGTATCGATTGTTTGATATTATCCTGTATGTATAAAATGTTTTATTGAATTATTTTGTTATGCTGCTTATTAAACATCAAATGACTTAAATTTACAAATAATTTGAAGTATGCAGGGCCAAATAAAATGAACAAAACATTTTCCTGAGTGCATTCAAGTGTAATTATTCCCATGTACACGCTTTTTGTCGGTGAGGGGATTAAATCCTTTTCGTTATCAACTGTTTGCCTCGTGCAACATAGACTGATATAACTAAACAAATCCAATTGTTTCATCCATTAAATTGACTCCAATCACAGCTATAGTGATTTTAATACAAGCGTGCAATCTGTGACCTATTGCAATGGGAGAATAATCGATGTTTTTTTATGAATATATAACAAAGACATATAACATGATATTTTATTATCGTGTGAAAGTTCAATGTTATTTGTTTGTCTGATCTATTACTTTGGCATGTTTACTGACCACTATTCTTTTTTTTTTGGATATGACATTGACATAACATTCGAAACATCCATTTAACAGTTTCTTTAAGTGGACTTTTCTTTGTAAGATATTTAACACTTAATTTAAATTGTTTTAATTATATTTATAAAATCTTCATTTTCGTTTGTTTGTTCATCAATAAAATAAACAATGTAGTCAATATTTTATTATTTCTTGACTATTATCAATGACTACATAAATACTATAAGACACGACATAGGATAGGGAAATAGTCTACGCTTTACGGGTGCTGTTCGTCACAAGTTTGACACACAGCTATCAGAAATCACACGCTAGCAGCAGGTGCTTGACTGTACGCATCCCACTTGGTTGAGACTGTACAACTGTTGACCTCTCTCTCACAAATCTTCTCACTTACTTCCGTCAGCATAGTCAGTGTTGTCAGTTCGTGCGCTGAGATAAGCGATTCTCGACCTTCCCTCGCATCTCTGGTCCCATATGTGGCATCAGTGCGTTTTCTCTTACCCGCCTGAAACATTGTTTGACCGTAGAGCCACCTAGCGCCAGTCACATCAACTTCAGATTGGTCACATCAACGCCACCTAGCGGGTATTGGTCAACTCAAGAATAAGCGTAGAATATTTAACATGGCCATGTCGTGTCTTATAGTATTTATGTAGTCATTGCTATTACATCAATTTGGGTTTAGAGCTAAACACACTTGAAAATTAATAAGGTGCATCCAAGTACAGCAGCATCAGACTAGGATTGTGTCTGGTGTAAGGGACGTGTCCCTTCTACTTGCTTCCCTAGCCTGACTTGACGGTACAACCCATTCCAAGAAATCTAGTTACACAAATTACTGTTTAGTTACATTTAATTCCTAAAGTTACAACTTCCTGACAGACTGTCGTAAACGTTTTATTCTTATTTACACCGATAAAAGAAACGAAAGTAGGGCACGGGTATACACAGAAGCTTTTGAAGTATATATTTTTTGTATTGGGGTTATACCGCTGAAAGTATACGCAACAAGCAAAGTGTGGGGCCACTCTTTTCCTCTCCAGCCCAGACACATTCTTACCTTGAAGATGTAATCGAGAGGACGCTTTAGGAAAAGAAAGTAGGTCGGCGGTTTATCCGATGTTGTGCAGCCAAAGTATGTCATAAGATGTACAATTTAAACTCCACCGAGACCTTCCCATTATCTCAAATCGTATACTTTCAACAAATACTTTTATATGAAAAATGTCAAACATACAGTAACGAGTACTCTGGATTAGAAAAACAAATACCAGTTAAAATACCTCAAGGAATTGTTCTTGCCCCGACAAATCACTCAGGTCATATTACAGGATAAAAATATTGTAATGGTAACATTAGCGAGTAGGTGTTGCAACTGACAAACTCAAAGATCAGCAGACAAAGTAGCTAGTTGGCTAAACGTTTCAGCTTTAAAATTGATAAATTTATAATAAACACTAAATCATTATATTCGATTTAAATTTTATAGTATTAAATTTTAGCATTATATGTCATTTACTAATAATTCTCATATTTCCATTGTAAATTCAGCTAATTACTTGGACATGACCCTGGATGTTAAATTAAAATGTAAAGAGGATGTATAGATAAGGAAAGACTGTTTGCAAAACATGAAGTGCAGTAGGTGATATTGTTTACTGTATGTTTTTAATTCACAATAAACTTTTAATAATATACAAGTAAATTTTAATGTAACTGCAGATATTTCTAGTTGAAACTCCATATTCAAGGATTAAATAAAGCAATAAAGCTTAAGTTTCAAAATTATTTTAATAATATAAATGAGCTACAATTATTTCACCTTGCGGCATCATCGGCATGATTATTGCCCGATGATGCCGCAAGGCGAAACAAGTAGGTAACTCTGTATAGTCTTACTGCTTCCCAGTGTAGAGTTGTACAGATATAAACCCTCTTGTTAACGCCTTATAGTGCATCCGAAACAGATATTTATACAAAGATCTTCATGTTATCAACTTCACAACAATTCGGAAATGAAGACGATAAACTACAACTCTATAAATAATATTCGTCGATTGAAAAGAACCAAACCACATGAGCTGGTCCATTAGGTAAAATGGAATGCAAACAAATTACCTCAAAATTTAGCGTAGTAAGATGAAAGATTTCATATATTTATGACATTCCTAAAAAACGTTATAGTACTTAAAAATTTTGTCAATCATTAAGTAAATTGGTCACATTATAGTTCAAAAACAATAAAATGAAATTATAAAATACAATTTTATCACTGTTGGGGCTGTTTTACAGAATTTGGGAAAAGATGGTACGTTTCTTTGTATTTTGCGATGATATTTTTAAAACCAAATATATTCAATTGATACATCCTAGTTTCCGTTCAAACTACTTAGGGGAAGATATGTCAATGGATTTCAAAGACTTTCTGGAACAATCTTCCATAGATATTCTTGAAAAATTTTCAACATTCAAATAAAATAAACAGTAGTTTCAGTATGGATCGGAATTAGTACAAAAAGTCTACACTTTTAATGGTAGAGTTCATATAAAATTCAATCTGAATAAAAAAAATTTCGTAACAGAAGCAAGTACGCCTGTGCATGTTTTACAAGTACACCCTGTAGGTGTTTGATCAGATTAACAATTCTGACCATCAACTAATGAGTTCTGTACAATTTATGATTCAATTACCATAAAGGATCACTTATTGCTAATGTCTGTGTTGTCCACATTAATTAACTATTTATGCCCTGTGAAGGCTTTATTCAATGTACTCAAATTACATTTATAACTAAGGGTGGTAATGATAAGCCTGGAATAATGTTGGTTGAATTGTAGTCAAAACCACGGACAAGTGGGATTTGTCAATAAATCGGAGAAAAAACTATAAAATGTTTGTAAAACAAGGTTGATTTTTTAAATAATAAAAAATATTATCAGTTACATCACGTAATAACAGTTATATACAGAGTGTTAAACGGAAAGAATTTTTGGTCATGCTCTATGGATAAAAATACAGAAAAAATGTCAAATATATATTATATGCCCTACAATAGTTTTTTGTCTAACTGCCATTTTGTATTTTCAAAAAAACAAATTTATACCTGTTGAAAGGCGAATGATAGGCCTACACAGTTAATATTGTTCATGCTACTGAGTCTAATAAAGACCCAATTTGAGAAAAATTGTCAACCAATTCTCTGCTCTCATTTCAAAATAGTAGCCATTAAATCATTTTAACATTAATTAACTCTAAAAACTGTTAATTTTACAAAACATTTTAAGAGTCTAAAGAGTTTTGTGTTTTCTCGAAAAAAGTTTTTTTTCTGTAAGTCAAGAACTGTATTGCCTACAGAAAGTAAAACAATACAATACTCAAAATTTTCTAGAACGAAGTTTTCTGTGAGTTCTGCTAATCTTTATTTAATTCTGAATATATTGTTGTCAACAGAAAATAAAAATTAGTTACAGAAATAAAGTTTTTTTTTTAAACAGACCTACTTTTTTTAAATAATTTTAATCAAAACAAGATTCAATGCTGGAAATTATCCACTTATCAATATCAAAATCAGTTCATATTAAAAATGAACAAACAAACATTTTAAGAACTTATTATTACAGTACTAATAATCTTTCAAAGTGCCATCCTTCATTGTTTAGGCATTATTCTGTTGGTTTTCAAATTCCTCTTCCTATAGTATCAGGATTATTTAGTAAAATTACAGCTGCGATGAAAATTCTTTGTTGACAATTAATTCTTCTTTTGTTGTTACTGTATTCCGTAAAATATGGTTTTAATATGATCCCTCAGATAATGTTCCACTGGCATCAGGTTATGTGACCTTGGAGGTCAATTAGTTGGTCCACTTTTTCCTATTCGGTTACTCATAAATCTTACATTAGAATAATTAAAACCAAATGTGGACGAGTTCCGTCATATTGAAAATCATCTTTTGTCTCGTTTGTCACTAAACGTCTTCTAAAATAGTTGCCAAACACTAATCCTGTAAGGCGATCATCAAAATATAAATGGATCAACTAATAATGTGATCTTTAAATAACACCACAACAAACACTGAAATCTGTCTTGGAAACAACTTTCTACTGGTCTAAGTAGATTTCCAAATTCCACTCACGATTATTTCACGAATAAGTAGTAATTCCAACTCTTAAATTTGTCTCATCTGTAAATAAAATAAAATTTAGTTTGTGTCTGTTGTCTTGAATCCACTGACATATTTAAATCCAACACGAGACCTTCAAATAGTCAATTTTACACAATCTGCAAGTGGTGAGGGTTGAGATTTTCTTTACGAAGTATTGGCTATAGTTTACAACGCGACAAACCCATGACATTTTTCTTGTAATAAAACACAGGTTACATTGAACTTGCCAAATTATCTTCTTTGTCAAAACAACGTTGTTTCTGGCTTTTATCAGAATACAAAAGTTTGTGAATTAGAAATCCTTCAATTTGGAAATATTTCTTGATATTCTAGATGTGAGTCGATGTATTTACATTATAATAAGCGAAAATCATATCCGCGTATTCTTCATTTTAAAAACTGAAAAGGAATTTTCAAATAGAAATCTGTGTACATGATTAAAATGCAGATACAGGAATTTCAATTATTCTAGATCAACTAGCTGTTAATACTACCAACTTTTGAAATTAAAATAAAATTTAGGATTTATTTTACCAAATTATTTTAAATAATAAAATTTATATCTTATTTTAATTTGTTTCTTGTAAATGTTTTGTAAAATTAAAGTTTTCAAGATATCCAACGTTATAAGTTTTTAATAGTCCTCATATTGAAATGATTAAATGAAATGGATGACATTTTTTACTCCAATTGGGACTTTATTCAAACTTGGAACCAAGTAGTAACCAAAATTTCAATTTCGTATCAGTCGTTATTCGATAGATATAATTTTTACTGTTAAAAAAAGCAAAATGGCTGCCAGATAATAAACAAGTAATTTTTAACATACGTTTACGTTAACGTTTTCTTTGTTTTTTTTCCATAGAACACGTCCTAAAATTGTTTCCATTGTTTCATGAGACGCTCTGTATATGTTGACAACGACAATGTTGTCACAATTTAAAACAATTAATTTGGAATAAAATGTCAATGTTAATATGATTATAAAAACTACGACATCTATATTATGATATAATGGATATAAGAAGATAGGGAAATATGTTTTGATATTAGAGGGGAGGAGGTGAGTAAGAAGAAGCCATTTAAAAAAATTCTAATTGAAAGATAAACTCATTGCACTCTTAACATATGAGACACCTGAAACTCGACGTTATAATTGTTTACACTGCCAATAATACTAATCACTTTACCTCAAAATCAAGGGCTTTTTTTGTTATGACAGCCATAAATTCGTTTCGAAATTTATTAGAGTTATATGCAATAATCAATTGATTTAAAAACAAAATAATAATGAAATTAAATTAGTTTTGCTGTTTAAAATACCGTATGAAGTATAATAACACGACAATTACTAACAAAATAATGTAAGTCATATTGTTTTAATGTCTCAATATGTATAAGTTACAGGTTTTACTGGTTCTTAATTTTTTTTAAACTTTCAACGTGGATCATTAAAATATTCTACAAATTCTATTTACATAGAAAAGTAAAACAAGTAATTTAATTAAACACTGACACTATATAATAGTCGATCAAAGAATAGTCATGAGCAGTATGTTATTAACAATCTCAGAGGTTTTGCGACGATGAAGTGTTAATGTCTGTAGTTGACAATGAAACCATGGCTTCTGTATAGAGTTTGCGTACCTATTAAAATTTAACCAATAACACTTAAAATTATAATGAACTTCCAACTGTGGGGCATGAATATATTGCCATTGAATGCCGACAATGTAGGCAAGTTGCGTAGACTTGTCGGTGATGTCAGGTTGTCTGAATATATCAATGTTGAATAAAAAGTCTTGAACATATTGATAATTTATGTGATTTTTGTTGCTCTCGGCATGAAGTCGACGTGACGATATTTGCAATGAGTATCATTTTCTCGGTGTTCATAAGTAGTGTGAACTATTCTATATTACCAACTAGTAGGGATTAAAAATCTGGTGGTAATTAAGGTCCAGTTTTGTAATTGGCAAGTAGTGTTTATATGTCGATGTAAGTAAATAGTGTGACATTAGTTCGTAAGTAGTTTGGTTTTGTCGGTGTTGGCAAGTAATGTTGACATGTCACGACATGACGATGTAGAATCCGAATTTGGTTAGTAATCCTTCGCCATACGTCAATTCAGACAAGGAGGTATAGAACGGATACTTTAACGATCAAATTAATATACACTCTTGTAGACATTTTGAATGTTGGCTAATGCAATCTTCGACGGAACATGGAAATGCTTTGCAATTACCATTACTGCATACATTGGTAACAGTCATTAGGTGTTACATTGAAGCGCTAAATAGATGATCCTAGCCGAGATAAGATTGCGTAACCAGATGTAATTGGACTTTAATTGGTTTGTAAATGGTCATTGCCCTATACAGACACCTACTGAGAGACAGAAATAGCTAACCTTTGTTAATGGTGGACGATCACTAACTATATATCGTATTTTTTTATTTATTGCTTGATCACTGTCAGTACCATTTTAAACTAGGAACTTTTTAGATGAATACAAATTTCGAATAATAAAACTTGAAAACGATCCTGTTTAAAACTACCTAAAAATAATTCATGCACAAATTTTAAAATGTGCGGACGTCTTCAGTATTTTTAACTCAAACGACTAAAACCAATTATCAAGTTATTGTCACTAATCTCCGGTTTTGTTAGTATGGTTGCATGATATAAATTTTGCTTTAAATTTTTTTTTTAAATCGTCAGAAATAAAATCAAGGAACTCTAAAATTAATTCTAAAAAGGTTAGAACAGTCTTTCACGTTAAGAAATGTAGGGATTATTCAAAAATTAACAAAGAAATCAGGTTTTTCTAATTTATTTTCTTAAATGTATTAATATTTTGTTTAATTATAGGCAATAATGTTCTTCTTTTTACCACTTCTACTAAAAATAATACCTATATATGAAACTCAAATTTAATCATAAAGATTTATGGTTGCTACCAAGGCAGGCAGATTTTAAGATCAGCAAATTGGAATTTAATTTATTGAGTATAAAATTATATTACTTAAAATACGTGATACAAAGTTGGCATTGGTTTTCTTTTTTATTTAGTTATCCAGTATGCATAACATAGAGTAGGTTTTGTGATCGTTAACAGTTTGGACCTCTTAATATTTACCTCTTATGGCTCCTAGAAGCCGAATAAACATATTCCGGAATTTCGTCCGTTTGTGTTTGTTGTCGACTCTACGTAAGCGACCTTAAAAATTAAGAAATTTAGTACAAAGTTCTCAAATAGAACCTATTGAAATTCGGAAAAATCAAACCGGGAATATCGAATTGACGCCCATTTTAAACAGTTATATCGTGTGTTATTGAACTTGTAACACACTAAAATAGATAAAATTATCAACTATCAATTCTGAATGTAATCGTAACAACCCCACATCGCTACGGTGACAAATAGCATAGCTATTTAAAAAAATGTAAATTCGATTCCTGACTATCAAGAATATATTATATTGGCATAGTTAAGGGATCTGGCAGGGCAGAGTCTCACATATTTAAACCTTCGATTACATATAGGACTGAACATTGACACGAGCGGTACGAGTGCAGATTTTGAATGTATACATACTAAGGGTGTACTTCAAGTATGTAGCGAAATACACAATTACAAGGTTCAGAAAACCTGTTTAACAACTATTTTAAACAAACCCACCCTTATACTATATAACACCAATACAATTTAATATTTTCCACAAGACGAAAGAAACCAAACTTTGGGTATTGCATATGAAGGATCTGCTTGTATTGCATTCTACGATGGGGCTGGGTAAGTACCTTAAACAACACCCATCAACTAGATCTTTTCCTTGTAGTAAAACACAAACATTTTGAACGTTTTTTCTCTATAAACACACTAATGAATAAACACGTTGAGTGAACACTTTACTATTTTATACCACCGTAGGGAAAATAAAAATCCCTCGGTTGTAGTTTTCAAATGGAAATTTCCCTCCATTTATTGGAACAAGGAAGTTGGAATTAATATAACTTCGTCGACACTACTCTCTCGAGTAATATTCACCCTACGGTTTCATTCGTTTATTATTTCAATTCAACTCACCGCAAGATTATTATCTGACCTTGTTTTCAGTTACTCTTTCTGATATGTGGGAAGTAAAGTTGCATCACCAAACCATCGCAGTTTTATTGTAGTTTGTAACTTTGTTATTAGCCTTGATTCACAACTTTCGAATCGGTGGTTTGCATTACATAATTTTTTTGTAAACGTTGTGAATTGAATATTTCAGTTTAAATTCCAATTACAAAGTATTCACAGTGTGACGATGGATCTGAAATATTAGTGTACCGCTCTTGAAGATTAAAAAATGTACAGAATTATATCTGTCTTTGGTATTTTTGTGTCATCTCAATAACAGGCCAATTTGTGACTAAACTGTATAAAGAGTCATGTGTCAATAGATTAAGGGTGAATAATGAAAGTACCACATCTCAAGAACAGTTAGTCCAAATGATACGAAACTATTTGTTTGGTGTGATTTACATGTCTCGAGAAATGATCAGATTTTGGACTGAACCGTTTTAATGGATTGAAGTAGAAAATAGGCATTAGTTCCAAATTTACAAATATTTATAATTGTCGTCCGATTTTATTAAACTCATTATATATATATATATATATATATATATATATATATATATATATATACAGTGTTATAACATTTTGGATGTTATATAAATTTTAATCTAATTTACTAATTTATTTAAACAAAAGCCACACGTTGGAATGCCAAATATAACATACAAGTTATATATATAATTATTTTGATTATAATTTATGATTTAATCTTGCCACACGTTGTGCGACCAAATATAACATTTAAGATGTTATATAATTATATTTTGATTACTCTAATTTAAAAGTCACACGTTGTCGTGTCAATCTAATATTTAAGAGGTTAGATTTACTTATTTATTTGCAACACTACTAAAAGGGAACAACTTATGATTATTACTCATAAACAACACCGTTTACCTGGATAAATCAATCTCTTTCTTTTAATTTTTAAAAGAACAAAATTACCATAGCAATAAAACATATACATGAAATTTATACTTACTATCTAGAAAAACCATTTACTCTCCATTCATTCCTTAAGATTAATTTATTTAGCATAGACAATTTTTTTAAAATTGCAAATTTACTTTATTTTAACTCTTGTTAAAATCTTCAAATTATCATTTCCTTTTTGTTTATTATATTTCTTTACACATTTATTTAATACTTTAAATTATTATTAACATTGATCATCTTTTTATTTAATCTCGGCTAGCTCAGTTCTTTACAATTAATTTTAAAAAAACAACAAAATCTTAATCTCGGGTCTTGGTTTTTTTGAATGGCTCAATCGAAAGTGAAATCAATTCTAGGTGAATTTAATAATTAACAATTAATTGGTTTTGTACTTATCAAATCTGCTGGTCCTTCTTGCTCGGTCAGTTAGCACTTTACACTCCACCTAACTTTAATTTATCTTTTTATTAAACAAAAAACACAAAACACCACACTGCTTAAACACTTTTCGTTGGTATTTAACGTTGTCTCTCCTTCCCAGATGCCGTTCCAAATAGGCCTCTTCTTCCTCGAAATCGTCCCAAATCTGTCTCTCCTTCCTTGTAGTCGTTCCAAAATTACAGCACCTGTTCTACGATGATTGGTCCCTCCTTCCTCTGGTGAATTTAAACTCCTTTTCCAAATCTGTCTTTTTATTAAGAACTCCACAAACTCCAAATCTAATTTCCTTTACTAATTCAAACTTACTTTACTTCAATTCAACTTTACTTTCAACTTATCAAAAACCTTTCAATATTAAGAGACTTCTTGTCCCTTACTCGCTAAAAAAACTATTCTTTTGTACACAGCGTACTCTAGCTGTGTCCGCGACCTTCCGTCGTGGCGACCCTGGTAAGACTCCCCTAACAAACTATTTTCTAATGTTCCTTCTCTAAAACACTGTTTTTCGCGCCCTGTTCGCTGATTTGTCGATTTCTACCAACTTTCTCTGCTTACGACTTTCGCAATTCCTACTGGTTGTTTTTGAATTCTGCCGTTGTTTTTTTTAAGTTTGGAGCGTCTCCGATTGGCCGACCTACTTTCTACTTGCGTTTTTTCTAAAATACCGTTATAATGCTGCTTTCCCTTGATTTCTCTTTTTTTTCTAGTAAAACTCTGCTACCCTAAGAATTCCGTTATGTACACACGTGTTGGCCTCAAGGTTCTTGAAATCTTAGTGCTATTGTAGCCTAGCACGTACAATTTTTATTACAGGCGGCATCTGCCGTTTTCTCTTCATTTGTTTCTTAACATGGTTCTATATTTATTATTTTATTCAAGTTATATTTTAATTAATTTATTTTTAGATTTCATGATTGATGATTTTATTTAGTTTAATTTAATTGATATCATGATATCGTTACAGTGTGAGTCAAAAGTATGGATACACCCTGTTAAATTTTAAATGGATAAAGATAGAAAAATGAAAGTCAGGACACCTTTCTAGGAAATAAAAGTGAACGTTTTAGTCACTATTACAACTTTGCCCCATTTCCCCAAAAGGGGATTTTTGGGGGGCAGCTCAAAATTTTTAAATGTAAAGACCCATTAAGTGACACCTCATTTTAAAGTCCTTGATTAAAGAAGAAGAACAGTGGAAACCAGAGCTTTCTATCTCAACCCAGTGCAAAATGGCAGCTCATTGAAATTAAGTAAAACTTCGTTGAGGCACCTGTGAGTCAAAAGTATGGATACACCCTGTTAAATTTTAAATGGATAAAGATAGAAAAATGAAAGTCAGGACACATTTCTAGGAAATAAAAGTGAACTTTTTAGTCACTATTACAACTTTGCCCATTTCCCCAAAATGGGATTTTTGGGGGGCAGCTCAAAATTTTTAAATATAAAAATATAAAGACCCATTAAGTGACACCTCATTTTAAAGTCCTTGATTAAAGAAGAAGAACAGTGGAAACCAGAGTTTTCTATCTCAACCCAGTACAAAATGGCAGCTCATTGGTTGTCTATTGGGGTTATTTACAACCTGAATGTGGATGTTCATATTTTGCCTCAATGAAGTTTTACTTAATTTCAATGAGCTGCCATTTTACACTGGGTTGAGATAGAAAGCTCTGGTTTCCACTGTTCTTCTTCTTTAATCAAGGACTTTAAAATGAGGTGTCACTTAATGGGTCTTTACGTTTAAAAATTTTGAGCTGCCCCCCAAAAATCCCATTTTGGGGAAATGGGGCAAAGTTTTAATAGTGACTAAAACGTTCACTTTTATTTCCTAGAAAGGTGTCCTGACTTTCATTTTTCTATCTTTATCCATTTAAAATTTAACAGGGTGTATCTATACTTTTGACTCACACTGTATATATATATATACCAACCTACTCAAAATATGAACTGTGTACAGGATTCGAATTTGACATCGTTATGACAAATGGCTCAAGTACACTTCCAAATGTAAAATAAATACAATGTCTAATGTTCGATTTTTTTTTAATGCAGTGTTTTTAAATTAGATAATATTTACTATCTATCTATCCTATATACCAAAAAATTAAAAAAGTATTAACCGATTTGCATGAAATTTATAATACACTGTTTTTAAGGGCTGAGTTCAAATTTAAAATTTGATTTTTATGAAATTAACCAGTATAATGTTGACTAATGAAAGATGTTTTTTTCCGAAGTTCCGATAATATTTTTTTTCGATAATCCGGCATCTAACAGCAAGATAATTAGTCTTACGCTACCTTAGGAAATATAATTGTTATGAGACGATGACGCCACTTTCCTTCAATCATTGTGTAGTTTCTACTTTAGTCTGAGTACAGAACCTGATTTAAAACGTCTTAAGGTGAATAGTTTTCTATAAAATATTTTCTTTTAAAATATTATTATTTGTTTACCATGTTTATTCCTTTGTGTTTAACTTTATAAATAGTCATTGTTATAACTATAACGATGTTTTTCTTCACAATGTATTAGTTCAGATTTAAAAAATTGTATATGAATATCAGAAGAATCTGTAGACTAAAAATACATCCGTTAACCCGGCATATTGGGTACTCTAGCATTGCCAAAATTGATACAAATTCATTTGTCTATTTGTCCGTCCACTCTTTATACCTCCATTAAAAAAAATCGCTTTTTAGGTATAAACGAACAATATTTAAACTTCGGAATTATCTGAAATAAATCGTCTCAAATCCAGATATAACGATTTCTACATTTTATTCAAAAATAAAACTTTAGTCGAATCTATTAATCGAAAAGTGAAAAGGGACCACACCACCATCTCGGAAAGCCGACTGTTTGAAAATTAGAACTAGCAATTTCAATTACTTCCAGCAATTTCAATTAAATTCAAGTAAAAAGTGTAATTAATCACCAAACGAATACAAGATTATTTATTGCAAGGAAATTAGAAAATACTAAAACGAATATTGACCAAGCATAATATAGTTCTGTTTTGTATTTTAAAGTGCCAGATTCAGCAATTTTTTCAAGCGAGTTTAAAACTTTACATTTCACAGAAATTTGATCCAGTTCTGACATATTTTTAATTTATCATGTTCTTAGTTAAATTGATTTATTGTCCGTTTGAATTTCCATAGATATAATATTGAATTCATTTGGTTTAGTTTACCTTTTGATTTGTTTAAAGTTGTGCAAAAGGTTAGAGCACATTTTGTTTATTTATCATTAAATAAATCATTTTTTCATGAGCTTTGGCGCGTCAAATTGATACAAATTTGTTTTTATTATTTACTAAGTTTGATGGTAATAATTATGCTCGCAATACACCCGATTTTACACTTTGTTTTTCGTAGTCTTCGAAGAATTTATCACAGATATACTACACATGTATTACGTTTGATATAATAACTTTACCTGTAATACAGTAACACAATTCAAGTGATTTGGATTAACTCGTTACAATATTTAGTGTTATACTACCTATTAAAGACAACATAATCTTCACTGACAACACAAAGCATGCGTTCTAGATCTGCTTGTTGACATAAATTAAAGCGACAACAGTCTATTGTTATGGTAATTACTTAGTTTAATATTAAACTGTGAGGTGGGTTGTAATTAACAATTAATATTTTGACTCAATTTTTATAATAATCTAATTTGTACAGCTTACCTAAACGGTAGGCTTAAGGGTTTGTTATCAGTAACTTTACAGCATAAAAATGTATATGGTTACTTTCCTGTACATTGACAGACAAATTTTCATTATGTCCACTGTTAGATCTACAAAGCCACACAATTACTAGTTTTATTACTATGATTTGTATCCAATGAGACAAATTTGTATTTTATTTGATAAAAACTAATAGAGGTATTAAAGATAAAAATATTTAAAATAATTTAATGGACAATTAGACAAAAAAACAATTTGTTGAATTTCAGTCAAATTTAGCATTACATTATACTGCTCGTACATTTTGATTGAGTCAATATCAGCGTAATATGTAGGATCAGTACTAAACAGAATGGAATGTGTATATAGACACATATATAGGACCTGGGCATATATAGGACCTATAAATGATAAAAAATCATTGTATTTCCGTGTGTCCTTCTGTTAAAAGACGTTGTTTATTAAATAATGTGTGTGTTATTGCAATAATGAGGAAGTTGATGTTATTGCTAATGATCCTGAATGACCACTTTAAAATGGCTAAATTGCTGAAACGGCCCTAGTGAAATCACGCTACTATAGACTATTGCACGGCAAGTTACATATTAATCATAATAAAAAAACAATAGACGGTGTGACGAATATTAATATTAATAGTATATTTGACTTTGAAGAGTCTTCTATATAATAGAATTTACTTCTTGGCACTTTATAAACCACTCAATTAATTAATCTCACGTGATTAATCTCTCAAATAACTCAACATGTGTACTGCTTAATACACCCCACACACAAATTTATTTATAGACTAAGATATAGTAACAAAATATCACAGCTACTTTACACTTCCACAAAATAACACTCCAAGGAAAAAATAATACACGTTAAATGTTTTATGGAGTTGTAAGAGGAACCCATTTTTCTAGGTAGCTATGGAGTGTTTCAAAATGAAAATCGGGGTTTTAAGGCTTTGAAGTATTAATACATTTAACTTACAATTAATTATAAATAATACAACATATGAAAGAGCAACTCAAACATTTTTGTTGGTACACCTGAGCGCATCTGTATGCACTATTTCCTCTGCCATTAGAAAGCGCTAGAAACAAAGATGGCGACTAGTGAACAGAAAGCTTTTGTGTTTTGAAGTTTGCAAGTACTGAATCTGTAGTTACAGTGCAACGCGAGTTCCGTATTAAGTTCAAATGTAATTCTACTAGTGATAACAACATCTTTAAATGGTATCCTCAATTTGAAGACACCGGCTGCCTTTCCGAAGGTAAGCGGACGGGACGACCAAGAACGACTGAATGAAGAATTCCTGCAATTCCTGTGACGTCTTGGTGGATAGTTTTAAGGAGACGCTTACAACTACGTCCTTATCGTTTGCAGTTGTTACAAGCTATAAAGCTTACAGACTAAGGTTTAGATGCCAACTTTGCAAACGATATTTTGCTGCATGACGATGAAGACGTTCTGATTCGTCTCGTTTTCAGTGAAGAATCGACATTTCATCTAAGTGGACATAAAGGATCATGTGTATGTACCTCCGCTAACAGCTAATCTAAACGACGTATGAAACAGGGTTGAAGCAGTTGCAACAATTACTCCAAACACCCGATCTAGTTTAGACCCGCCTGACGAATGTTGCTCACATTGAACACTTTTGTAGGAAAAACTGTTTGAGTTGCTCTTTCATTTGACGTACTACTTATGATTGTGTGTTAAATTTCATAAGTACTACAAAGCCTTAAACGCGGATATTCATTTTGAAACACCCGTTTTATAAACAAATAAGTAACATTTTACATTTATATTAACTTTCACACTAATCCCGTCTATATCAAGAAATATGGAAGTAGAGCATTCCATCAATTCCATACGAAATTGTTGTGATATTCAACTCATTAAAGACAACATTAACAACGAAGAGAGTGCCTTCTGTAGCTATCTGTTTGATCACACAAATTACAGTGACGAGAGTTTATTGTCATGGTAATTACTTGCTTTAAAACTAAACTGCGAAGTAGGTTGTAATAAACTAAGTTAATATTTCGGCGTAATGTCCGTAATAAACTAATATTTTACACCTTGCCTTTGTCTTAAAGGTGAAAGTTTGTTGTAAAGATATGTATAAAATAAAAACGTTGTAAACTCACGAGATGCAATAGATTCATTGTGTCTGCCTTTGGATCTATATGTCACTCCATGTACAGAGTGTCTCAGTTGTTAATTATAGCTTAGATTGAAAAGGTTGCACAACATTACAGTAACTTTATTTTTTTAATTGTGTGTGGATATGGAGATCTCATAAAATAAAAACTGTAAACTGATAATACTAGCAATAAACAAACGGAAGTAGAAATTTGGTTTAACACTATTAATATTTGTCTTATAATATTGAAAAATTATTATATGTGTAGGTTAGTATTTGTTTCAGTAATCTAAATATTTGTCCTTTACTTTCTTTCTTTTTTTTTTTAATTCGGTTTGGATTTTATGAATTCTTAGATAAGTTTTATAACCACGAATATCATTCGTTTAAATTTAAAACTCAAATTTCAAAAGATGTTGCTTCAACAATAACTTTCCATCTATGATCGCCAATACCACACAATTACTCGTTCTGTGCTGCATTATAAACTATATCCGATGGGGAACAATTGTATTAAATATTAAATAAGAGAGTTAAATAGTAAAAACGAAAATATTACCTCAAAATAAAATATATAAGCAGCAATTTGTCTAGCTGTAGTCAAAGTTAGTTTTTCAGATCGATTTTAAAAAAATAGTAAAACAATTTTAGGTTGACGGAACTTTGAACAGTTTTTTGGGATCTTGTTAATCCAGAAATTTTATGTAACTAAAACAGAGAATTGTGTGAAGCTTAGCTACCTTCACAGATTATTATCCCCTTGGGTGAAATAAAAAAAAAAGAGATTATGTAAAAAGTCAAGTTTTGTCGTGTCAACGGTGTCAGCTCCATGATGAACTTTTCTTTTGTGTTCTACATACAGTTTGTTCTTGTAAACCGTAGATCACTCTATGTATATACAACTCAATAAATTGATATTGTAAACCAAATATGGTTACTATTATCCCAAGCCCACGATCTAGTATGTAACAACATTCTTTGTACAAGAAGTTACAGTGATTCATTCATAAAGCTACTGGACACCTGAATTATAACATTTACAGGGAATATCAATAAATGTTAAATGTTAAATTCTTTATGGATGTCTTATTCCATGCATTCCTATTGTCAACATTCATTGCGATCACAATGGTGGTAAATATTATGCTGTAACAAACGATGTTTACAAATATATTGTACACAAGATCAATAACATACACAAATAATGTTATAAAAAGTTAAATGCTTTATGGATGTCTTATACCAAGCATTGTTATTGTCAAAATTCATTGGGATCACATTGGTAGTAAATATTATGTTGTAACTGTCGTTTATTACAAAGATGTTGTTCACATGAGCATTAACATTCAGAGGGAATATTAATAAAAGTTAAATGTTTATACCAAGCATTGTTATTGTCACAATTTATTGGGATCACATTGGTAGTAAATATTATGTTGTAACTGTCGTTTATTACAAAGATGTTGTTCACATGAGCATTAACATTCAGAGGGAATATTAATAAAAGTTAAATGTTTATACCAAGCATTGTTATTGTCACAATTCATTGGGATCACATTGGTAGTAAATACAGTATTATGTTGTAACTGTCGTTTATTACAAAGATGTTGTTCACATGAGCATTAACATTCAGAGGGAATATTAATAAAAGTTAAATGTTTATACCAAGCATTGTTATTGTCACAATTCATTGGGATCACATTGGTAGTAAATATTATGTTGTAACTGTCGTTTATTACAAAGATGTTGTTCACATAAGCATTAACATTCAGAGGGAATATTAATAAAAGTTAAATGTTTATACCAAGCATTGTTATTGTCACAATTCATTGGGATCACATTGGTAGTAAATATTATGTTGTAACTGTCGTTTTTTACAAAGATGTTGTTCACATGAGCATTAACATTTACAGGGAATATTAATACAAGTTAAATACATATATTTTAGCTAGGATGAACCTTTAGAGATTGGATTTGCCACATTGTGTTTTACTCATAAAGGCCTTTTTTTCAATGTACAACTCTACCTATGCTCTCATTTAAGATTTCTACTTACTCATTATGGGCCGTCCCCCTGAAAAGGTAGTGGTCTACTGAATACGTACTAAAACGATACGTACTAAAAGATCTATTTCACTTAGGCCTATTCTCAACTTAAATGACCACACTGTATTAAATTCGTCACCTATTCTAAAACCCATCCGTAACATAGTTCATTAACCTTTACCTACCTGCTAGGTCATCCCCCTACCTTCCCCGATTTCTCTATTGTATTTCAGTTTCCTGTTACTTATGTTTATATAGTTGTCTATACTTGTAAATTATCAGTTGCCCGATGATGCCGCAAGGCGAAACAATTGTAGCTCATTCATACTATTAAAATATTTGAAACTTTAAGCTTTTGCTTTATTTATCCTTAAAACGTTTTAGTGTCCATTAACAATGAGTAAAGATTTGTAGCTCTATCTCTAATCGTTAAACAAATATTAACCCGTCTCAGGACTTATTTAACACGCTGTATATAACTTCTACTGTAATACAGACACACAGTACAATTAATTGATATGGAGTAGGTCATCAAATCAATTTCATATGAAACTTTGCTATATACTACCTATTAAAGACAACATTAAATTCTCAAACAAAGCGTAAGTTCTGAAGCTGACTGCTTGTTGATACAAATTACAGCAACGACATTGTATTGTCATGGTAATTACTTCCTTTAAAATTAAACTGCGAGGTAGAACGAAATAAACTGAATTAACATTTTGACGCAATTTCCGTAATAATCTAATATTTTAAACCTTGCCTTTTGTATTAAAGGTAAGAGTTGGTTTACAGAAAATGTGTATCCTAAACATTCTTGTGATCTCTTCCATGAAATGATACAGACGAATGTTCTTTGTGTCAAATGTTATTCCTATAACCCGTGTAACTAAATGTAAAGCTTTAAACAGTGTCTTGTAATAATACGTTTATTTATGAAACGTGTTGATAAAACTATAGAGTCTTACGAAATAAAATATTTTTTCAATTATAAAAGTTTAAGAAGAACTTCAAGAAATGTAACTCAATAACTTATACTACCGACCGTAGGTACATCGTGGAATTCCATTTTATAATAAATAAAACAATTTCTACTTCAATAAGCAAATTTAAGGAGCAGTACCGACCTAGGTTCGCCTGCTTAGCTACAATGCCGTGCTGGTGAAACCTAGGTTGGCACGTCTCATTTAATTTATTTGTGGAAGTACAAATTGATTTATTTATTACGAATATAAGCTATACTATGGAACATAATCTTACAGGCATTAAAACAAGGAAATCATTTAGAGTAAACATGTGGACTTTAAGTTTCGATTTAAAGTATCCACAATTTAATCAAATGTCTGAGCGTAGCGACCAATTTTGAAATTTAGTTGAAATTAAGTATCCAACTAAGTATTCTAAGAATTAAGTATTCTTTCTTTCAATTTCGTCAATTTCTTTTTCAATCAATCCAATCTATTATAGGTTCTGTCAGACCTTCTATATCTTTTGGACTTATGTCTTATTACTTTCTTCATTACAAAGCATATTCTTCGTCAATTTCTCCCTGTTACATCCTCTTCAGTTGACCATAGAATGATAGTCTTCTTTTTGAGATAGTTGTTCTTCTGAAAGTTCTCTCATGAACTTCACTTGTGACTTGGTATTTGTTAGAGTTTGTCGATCAGTTTTACGATCTTTTCTTCTACAGTAAATTCTTCTAAAATTTGTGTTAGAGTCTCTCTATCTACCTTGTACGCCTTCTTAAAGTCTTTAAATGTCATTATCATTTCTTTGTTCGCAGACATTTGTTTCGAGTTTGATTAATGTTTTCAGAATAAATATTTTATTCTGCACAATATTTCCAGTTTCTAAATCCAGCTGATACTCTTCTATCTGTTCTACGTCATTTTCTATTCTATTCCGAATTGCTTTAGAGAGTATTTTGTTTGCTACTGTGATAAGCGATTATCTTCTGTAACTACAAGAAGGGGGTTCGTCTGTCTTACCCCCTTTTTGCATATTGGGTAGATGAATACGTTTATCGATTTGTTAGGGACGTTCTTCCGTATGTCATATATCTTCGACGAACAGTTCAAATTGTTCCAAGACTTTATCCCTTCAAGGAAAAAATAAAGCAATAAAGCTTAAAGTTTCAAAATATTTTAATAATATAAATATGCTACAATTGTTTCGCCTTGCGGCATCGTCGGGCAACGAAAAACAATTGTAGCTCATTTATATTATTAAAATATTTAGAAGCTTTAAAATGTATTGCTTTAATTTATCCTTGAATATGGAGTTTCAACAAAAAATATCTGCTGTTACATTAAAATGTTTAAAAAAAAACTTTATCCCTTGCTTATTTTAATAGCTCGACTCTAATTGTATAGTTTCCTGGTGCTTTATTGATTTTTAAATTCATGATGATATCCTTTATTTCTTCTTTATCAGTTTATGGCATCTTTTGTTGAGGTTTGCGGAACGATGAGTTTTTCCGTCGTTAAATCACAGCTGTGTCTCCAAATTATTATTTATTTTGAGTCTCCAAAAACAAGTAATTTAATTTAGATATTTCAAATTGGTGGTTATTTAAAACACCAACAGTACATGAATGTAACATTTCGGAAATACTGTAATGTCAATTTGGAACTAAATATTTATAAAATATATTGTTAGCATCATGGATGAACTGCAATAGTTATATTTCCAAAGTTAATACGCTAAACATAAAAAATTATTATGAAAATAAATGAGGTTTTGGTCAAATTTAAATTTTTTACAATACAAATGTTTGTTTGTTTTTGTGTTCAAAGCTTAATTCAACAGATCTAAGAGATGGAGATTTTCAAGAAGTTTTTCACTTACTTACATCTACGAATTATAGAGAAAATTATGTGACATGTCATAAATTTACGTCATTTTTTTTTTTATTTTTTATTTTATTTATTTATTTATTATTTTTTTGGAAACAGCAGTTTAAAGGAACTCTATGAAATAGCACTATTTTTCTTAATGTGTTTGTGTGGTGTCCTTCAGCCCATACGAGTAGAGATATTTTGAAAAAATCCGGATCGTGAGCATAAGTTGATTTATAATGAGGAATTTAAATTTCATTTCCTATAATTCAAAATTTGGTGTTGGCTCCCATATGAGCAAACACAATGAATTTTCTCCAAAATGGCTTTTATGGTGTTGGTGAAATTTTCTTAAAATTTAGCCTATAAAACTTTAAACATATATTGGTAGCTATCTCCCCAAAAATACTTGTTCGGGGATTATCTATACAGAAAATATTGGAGGCAAAACCTATAATTCCTCAAAATTTACTCCACCAATTTCGTTCAAATTTCAACAAATTATGATCGATAATGACCAAAACCAGGGTAAAAATGTTAAACTAAATCTTGGTACAGGAGTACATTAACGTAAATCAATCTTCCCATACGTCAAGTACCCCTTACTAGGTTCAGGAGGGATATATGCATAAACGAAACAAGCTAAGGTTCTATAACCATACATTTTTTAATTCACGAAATATTGATAAGGAGTGGTTTTTTACACTTTATCATCATCTTATCTATAAGCAATATCTGGGGTATTTTTTAATTTTTTTTATAGCATAACATTAGTAAAAAACGTCAGTAATAAAGAAAGTTACATTTGTTTTTCTTTCCCATGTGTATATAGTAATAAAAACAATTTTATGAGTAGGAAAATAATATAATTCATTAGGAGTGTTTGGTTTTGTGTTGGTGTTTGAGAAAGTTAGTGAAATGTTTATTTACTGTTATGAGTGATTGTTATAAAATGTGAATTATAATAAAATATTACTGCTAATAAACGTTTATATAATGTAAAAAAAAAAAAAAACCTACTTCACTTTATAAGAAAAGTGAATATTTACCTAACTCAGTTAATCTCCGAGACATTTAACGTGTCAACTTCTCTCCCTTCCTTGCTTAAGCCCCATAGATGTTAATTTAATTTAACTAACCCACAAGAGCATGTTGTAAAGTTTCTAAACGTCGGTTTATTTTCGCAGATCTAACGTTGGTTACGGTTATCTCATTTCTGCGTCATTAAGCGCAAAACCGACTTATGTTGGTACTAATAGTGGTGACGATATCACATTTATGACGTAGGAAGTACTGACATGTTTTAACAACTGTGAGTGTAACTTCAAATTAATACTTGTCAAATTTATGTCTTATCACGAGGAGTAATTTTCACTCTGTTACTTATTAAAAATAACTGCTGACAAACCATTGCACATACTTTCATGCTCACACTGATGTAAACCCAAAACATAATATTTTGATGTCAACATGTCAATGATTCAGTCCTGATGTGGACTTCAATCTTCCTGGGAGGTTACAAAGTTTGTATTATAATTTTGACAATAAGTTCAGAGCAGATTATTATTTAATTCATAAGCTATGAATTAATTATTTATTTGTAAGCTATGAATTTCTTTCACTATTTAAAAAAGAACTATTTAAAATAACAATATTGTAATTTAATTTTTTTAAATTTCAATAAGTTTTTGTATGGAGGAATTTAAAAAAACCTCCAAAATTCCTCTATATTAAATTTTACTTCTCTCTCTTTAATTTTGTAATCAATATTGTGCTCACATAATAGAGGCAGTGATGACAATCAAACTATAGTGATGTGTAATCCATTGCATTAATTAAAATGACTTTTGTTAAAATAGGTTTAATTTCTGTATATTATTTAATTTAAAAACATACAATGATGTGAAAATACAACAAAACAAATGGTAACACATTAATATACACATTGCACAGTCATTTAGTGAACATTTTTGGAGGGCTACCATTTTAACAAACTAGTCATAAACAAAACTTTATAAACTTATAAAGGCCATGGAGGTTTAATTAAAATTAATTTTTTTATAAGACATAGAACTTTATATTAAGTTGGTAATGTCCACCATATATTTATAAGTAGAAGATTGACAGTTGAAATAATTGTTTTTATACTTTTATAACAATTTTGCGTAATTTAGTATTTTGATGCCGGGGAAGTTACAGCTCTATAAGAGACAAGAGAATTTTTAATTTTTGACCATTGTGACTGACTAAGTTTTGCCGTTTTTCTTGGACACGTCTACAAATCCGATGACAGAGTTCTTTGTAATTGCAAACCTCGCTAATTCTATCAGCAATATACTGTTTCATAACATTCATTGGAAGGATCTTCTTAAAAATTATTATTCTATTAGAAACACTCAAAGAAGAAATTGAAGGTAGTCATACTTAATGATTACCCGAAGATCAATATGTTTTGCAAGAAACTGTACGTCCAGTAAATATGAAACAGTCGTTCACTAATGTGGTCACGCAGCATCTTCATACAAATAGACGACATCACACTGCTGTTAAATCTGAGGTATGATAATTTTCTTATATATTGTTGTTGACAACATTATTGGCAGTGCCACTGAAAAAGAAATGTGACTAATGACATCGTTTACAGTCATACACAGCTTGCTGTTGAATTACAAGTTAAGTTTCCGACGGAGTTATCTAGTGAGTAAAACATAATTATCATAATTTATACCCCCAGACAACTTAAAGGGAGCTTGATTTGACCAAAAGATTTTCATCAGTACTCCGTTTCCTTATCTTTAGCAAACTTTTACAAAAAATCCAGGCAATCCTCCAGTACACCAAGGACGAGTCTAGAACTATACTACTTCGAACCAAAACAACGTTGTAACTTCTGTGAAGTACCTTCTAGAGATTCACAGTTTATGGTTAATTCCGAATATTTTTTTCCACTGCTACGATCAATTTCAGAGCTCTCAAAGTAAAAGTATTGCGTCAAGATTAACTTACGTTGCTCAAATGTTGAATTCAGTAGTTTTTAAACAACCAAGAACCTGATATTAAATTAATTAGCGTTATAAAACCTGTCTCGTTATAGTAAACAAATTAACAAAGCCTTAC
The DNA here is from genome assembly GCA_963513935.1 of Aphrophora alni. Taxonomy (NCBI): domain Eukaryota; kingdom Metazoa; phylum Arthropoda; class Insecta; order Hemiptera; family Aphrophoridae; genus Aphrophora; species Aphrophora alni. The sequence goes on from OY740775.1 coordinate 10,308,158, forward strand.
ATTTTGACCTGAATATGATCACGTAAACTTATATATTATTACCACTGTGTATATATTTAGAGTTATTCTGTTTAGACAGACAATAAAGAAAATGTTGTCATAAAAAAAATATAAGATTGAAAGAAACATTATTGTCCCGTTATGAAAACAGCTTTGAAATTATAACTCAACATTTAAGTACTCTTGCTGACATTAATGTCTTGTGATCTACGTCATTATAAGGTTGACATGTAGCAGTCACGTCGGAAGGAATCTTTACAAGAAGCTTACAAAGTTGAAGACTGTGAAGACTGTACACACCTCCATTTTTGATGAGACACTCAACTTTTCAACTTAAGTATCTTTTACTGGGGAAAGATATTGAGAGAAAGTTGTTAACGATGACTTGAAAGCATCGTAAGCTACCTGAGGCTTTAACATATTGCTTGAAGAGCCCGGGAAAATCTTGCCGACAGGTTAGTGAATGATACAAATACCATCAAAGATAATAATGAGAATACTACAAAAAAGTTTAACATTACTTGTATATTTAAATGAAAGTGCATCTTCTAGTGAAACTAATGACTCTAAAAACTGTCCTGAATCAATGTTGCCTAACATTTTCAACCAAAATATGTTCCTAAGCCAGGTTTATTTCCATACAAGAAAACATCTTCAATTAATCAATAAAATCAATTCAACTGGGAAGATCCACTAGTCAGTCATTTGTTATTGCTGGTCATATGTTAACCAACTTGATTGGAAATTATCAGGAAAAACCGCTACTCACACACGTGCGCGCGCGCACACGCGCACACACACACACACACGCGTAAATTAGGGACTAAAGCCATTAGTTGATAAAACTAATTTCTCTAATTAAATAAATAAAATCGAAAGGCTAAAATATGAGACAAATCACTAGAATCAACTTGTTAGAGTCTGGTAGCTAAAACTCCGTTTACAACTTACCACACATGACAAAATCATGGTTCACGCTTGCTGTAGAGTTTGGGATGTTCCGTTGTAACTCAACATCTATCTACTCATTGAAGTAATGAATGATAATGGAATTAAGCCAAATTTAATTAAACTAACTTGGAATACAGCAAATCTGTCCATTCACCGGCATCCACAAATATCCACTCCACTATCATCAATTTCTAATAAAAAAAGGTTTACATCTTACAGATGATTCGTTTACAAATATGGGATTTTTAATTCAGATTCACTAAGTGTCACGTTCTCAAATACCGAAATACATGGGCCACACATATAAACAGCCAGGTAAAGTAAATAGAGATAACTGTTGATTTTGGGGGTTGGAAAATCTATAAATTCTCTATTCAATTGTGCGGTATTCTCGAAAATAAATATTTTGTGTGGAGCCCAATATAGAGCGAAATTATTGTTACTCTTTTCGTTACTGAGGTTTTCTCTAAAGAAACGATTTTCCTTTAAGATTGAGCTCTCTGTTATTTTTCAAATATTTTCTACTTAAATGACTACTTTATATCAGATGGATTGAGGGTAGGATTAACTTTCATCCCAATGCCTCAAAAATCCCCAGACATTTGACTGTTTCCTGTGTAGTTTGTGAAGGACCAGATACAAACTTAACCAGCTTGTAATATAAACAAGTTTCTTGGCAATATGTTACCAATATGTGAGTTGCGTTTGATACCAATTTCTGTGTTATAAATAAAGATTAAATTAAAGTGTATTAAAACGAAAAACTATTTTTGTCTATGGCAAGATAAAATCTGAATTTATGTTACTTGCAATTTTCCGAGTATGTATTAAAATTATTAATTGAATGAAAAAAAAAAAGAGAAAAAAAACAAATGCTCACACAAACAGAAGTATAACAATCCTCAAATAATTTTTAAAATTAAAAAAACAAAACAAAGGTAAATAGTTGTAAAGAAATCCATATTTTTAAATTATAGTTAAACTGTTTAATAATTTTAAAAGTTGTATTTTTACTTACACTATACAATACATAATCGTCATTATTAAAGAAAATAATTCCATTACTGTCTTACAAAAATGTGTTTCTAGTGGTTTGAAACTGAACGAAATTTATATTATCTGCTAATTTCCAACGTTAAGACCAAATCTGGGAACGTAACGTATCATTTGAAACAACATACCATAAATTGTAAGTAATGGTATGTAATAATGTGTAAGTTTAGTCACATTAGTTATAATGGTTAGATTTTTCAGTATTTTAGCGCCGAGAAATCAGCAGAAACATGTTTTAAACAGCTAATATCTACTAATAGTTTTTACCCATTTATTTTCAATGACAAAAAGCAAAATGTTATATAACTGTTGAATTATTCTAAATGTAAAGAAATAAACATGTCCTACTTAATTTTTACAATTGTAATTTCAAAATCTTACTTTGGAAAGTTGCACCATTTTTTTAATCCATGATTCAAATATTTGGAATAAGATTGTAGATAAACTGTGAAAAAATATAACAAACTTTTTCACAAACCGTACTTCAAAACTAAATACTGACGATCAAAAAATATTTTTGACCAAAAATGTAGTCGATTATACATTTATTTTATTAATTTCGATTACATATAGTGTTTTATGAATATTGTTGAATTGAGAGTTGTATAGGAAGGAAACGACACAGGAGCTTGCTATTTAGGATTCCTAGAAAACATTCTGGTGAAATATATTGAAGACCATCCACTTAAAACAAAGCATCAGTTCATAATAGTGACATAGTTGTGCAGTTTTTGAACAATACTTTTCCTGAAAAATGACTAGGAACATACTCCCCTACATCTTGGCCAGCAAGGTCGCCAGACCTATTGATTTTTTCTCATGGGGTACAGTATATATAACATGAACTCTATAAAGAACGTTATGCTTCGGTCAAGGATATGAGTGAAAAAATGAGAGAGATCTTATTTTCAAATTCATCGTAATATCATTAAAAAAGCTATCTTAGTTTGTAAGACCTAATGCTTGCATATTCAACAACACTGGACATTTTGAACAACAGCTGTAAGAGTATTCTTCATTCTGTAGGAACTATTGTTATTGTTAAGATAATAGTTTATGAACCAATATAATATAATATTGACTAGTTATATGTTTTATAAAACCCCAAATTCATCAACATTCATGATACAATACATGTATAACCGAAATTTTTTTAAAAAAAGTGTATTATGAAATTGGTTCTTGTTCTATATACTGTATATTAAACGGAACTAAGGCGAATTTCGGGGCTTAATTCTAGTAAACGAGTAAAAATATTTAAAAATACTGAAGAATAAAAATGTTTTAAAATCTTGTTTAAAATCCAAACGCAACACAATCATGAATAGTTAATTATTCTGAAGGTAAATAAATCAACATCGGCTACTCAACATGAATGTATTATAATTGTAATTTCGAATCTGACTTTGGAAAGTTGCACCAATAAGTTATACTCCAGGAATAAACGATTAAAAATAGGATGGTAATTAAACAGTAATAAAATATGACCAAATTTTCACAAACCCTAGTTCAAAACTAAATACTAACAAGCAAAATCTATACAACTATAGATCATAGTCGATAGTTGTTAGTCGAAGAATGAAAATAAACCATGGACAACATGTATTTCGTTAAACTATTATTGTCAATATGCATAAATATATATTAAATACATCCTAAATTTGGTTTCCTTGTAAAATAATCTTGTCGTAAATGTAAAATCGATATAAAAATTTAATTACCGGTACGACGGTTCATAAAACATTATTCCAAACTACCCATCGTCTTTGAATTGTTATATTTTCCAATGGTTTGGTTATTTATTTCCACATTTTAACGATTTGTTGACCCCATTACAAAACTATATCTATACTAAAGACTATATTTGAAAACGTAAAATAAATATACAAACATATAACCTCATGAAGTTGGCTAATTGACTGATTGTTCATCCTGTCAACTCTTAAAGTTGCAATCTATATTGTACATCCAATATATTTACGCCTGGTATTTTGGATTTCTTCCTACAACTTATCACTAGTAGTGTTGACTAATCGTTTATTTCATTCTGTAATTAATTAGAGGTTTTAAAAACTCTATATTGTGCGAGATATGGTAGAGATTACCCTTGAGAATGGATGAGGTAATAGTGTCCTGGGACACAAGAAGGACATGCTCCAGGGGTTACTAGGCTATTAGTACAACTCGTCCCTGGGACTTCATTAAGTATGTAATAGATAACTGAGCATTGTCTCCGTACTCCAGATAAAGCTTCATCTAAATAGTTTGCAATATCGTAATATTCAAATTCCTGTTGGAAACTAATTTTCTGTGACAAAAAGCACGGTAATTATATCTTTATTTAGTTTCAACTCCATTTTACAAGACTCCTGACTACAAATTTTTTATTATAATAATATCTGTTGTTTGTTTTTGTAATTGTCTCACTTATCGCCGAAACCAAATAAAATTTAATCTAAGCTACAGTATCATCACCAAAAATGTCATTTCGGCTGTGAAAAAATGAAGCACTCTTCATTAAAATATTTATATGTTTAAATACGGAATTAAACGTACTTTGCTGGTAACGAACACACGATCTCAACCAAAGTCTTATTTGTTTAAAATCGAGCTTTCAATGGCGGTGGAATGGTTTAATTTTATTTTTTACCAATTATTCCAGAACGGTATTTTTTATTGCGATTTTCCACACAATTTTTGGTTTTTAATCTTCGTATTTTGGTAAAATTTTAACGAAATAGATACAGCAGAATTTTAGAAACTCAGATTTTATTACAACAGCATGTCCTATTTATTTTTTATTGTTTTAGTTTACCGATAACTGGTGTTTCTTATGATGACGAACTGACACTTTTGCCGATCAATCTGTTTTGTTTTCACCTTTATAGAATATGCATTTAAGCAAAACGTGATCAAAACAGTTAGAACTGATATTCCAAAAAGAATAATTTTGAATTTTTTTTATAGCAAGTACCCCCAAATTTGTACCATATAAAAACAAAAACAAAAAATGTATGTATGTGTGAGAAGGTTTGTGTAATGTTTTGAGCAGAGTTTATCTTTACTATTTTTCACATAATATCGTGCACCTATTTATAGTCTTTTTAGGTTTTTTCAGTATTTAAACGTCAGCCATTTTGAAACTTGTATGGGAAATCAGCAGGGTAAGTATTCTAATAATTATGATTCAAATTGAGTTTTCAGTAAAAATTGGCAATGATTGTAAAAAAACCTGAAAATTTAAACATATAAATAAATTTACTAAAAAAATCTGTTAACATAAGGTGGTGTATTTGTTATTTCATTTTCTATAACTTAAGTAAATTGAAGAAATCTCTATGATAGTTAGCCGGGCCTGTCGTTTTAACATGTTTGTCTATTTCTATTCTCATGAAATTGACACCTTTTATCACTAAAAAATTTAACTTTATAAACAATATAGAATGTTCAACCATAAAACTAAACTGAGCTAGTAATCCAAAATCTTTTATAATTTAAAACAGGAAAATCATCAGGTAAATTCAACCAATTTAGTGTGAAATTTTTAAAAATTCCGAAATAATGGTTTCAACACAAAAGAAAATTTTAATTGTACCTGTATCAATTTAATTTATCTAGTGGCTTTAGGGCTATTGATAATACTTATGAAATTGAGGGTAAATATTATTGTAGACTGCACTACAGTAGTTTCAAACAACCAGCCATCAAAGTGATATCTGACATACGAGTTATAGATTGAAATGTTCTTGTTTTGATTTTTGAGTTATGTTTTTAGTAACGTTATGTAGGCCTATGTAAAATTAAACATAAATTAGCAGAAGTTAAATATTATATGTTTTCAAAGGATAACCTGAGGTACCAGATCGTTTTTACTTTACACGTTGTTTAGAAAGTTATTTGATAAGTCACAAAATCGATCTCGAGTCATTTTGCAGATCGCGAGTCCAAAGGAGGGGGTTTTAGCTTGACGTGTGACTGTATCATGTATCGTGTTGTATATAGCCTATCAAGTTTAGTATTTAGGCTTATTTAAGCCATATATAAAGGGTTTTCATTTTATGATAACACAAATACTTCAACAACAATAAACTATTATATCAAAAAAGTTTTTGACAATTTTTATGAAGTTGCTTAAGTGTAGTCTCTATGGACCCAAACAAAAAGTATTTTTATCCATATCTCCTAAAATGGTGGTATATGAGTCAACTGAAAAAATATATAAATAAGGCATGCGGTTGTTATAAAATACTTAATTTATCAACCTCTGCTCCACCGATTTCGTTCAAATTTGAGTGAAAAATTAATTACCCAAAATTTCAGTGAAATATTAAGACTAATGTTCTATAACCATGAGAAAATTCGCAAGTAAAAGAAATATTACGGTTCAGGATTAATTAGCAAAAAAGACCCTTATTCGCTGTCATTAAAAGCTTGATTTTATTATATTGTAAGATTTATAGTGTGGATCCGTTTATGCCACAAACAAAGCAAGAGTATGCCTTATTTAAATGTATAAATATGTTTTCTAATACGAGATTCAAGGTTTATTTTCACGTTTTAGACTGACACATATTTTTGGGACGATTAGTTTTCATAATTTAATTTTTCAATTCTCTAGATTACGTATTTTAAATATGTTTTGTATTTACCTTAATTGGTCTATCTAAAATAATCATATATTCTCTCTTAAATGATTGTGTTTAGTTTTATAATCGTGAAAATTGCGAAGCCTGATGATGCCTCAAACCGGACGAAACGGACGTAGCAAAACAAAATTCCAGTAAAAATTATTTTAGACAGACCAAATACAAATAGATTAGATTTTGTTGGTTTATGTTGGTGTTGTGGATGGGTGAGTGGGAAAGTTGTCATTGTTTATTCTCTTTCAACTTTGTAATACTGTCCACCAATAAATATAACACATTAAAAAGTCCTTTGTGTATATATAAAGGAAAAAAAAATTATTTCTATAACAACTAACTAATGGTGATGGCTAACCATTACATCTTACCTTCATAATTCTCCACGAGTTGGTTAATCTACCTTTTATTGGAATTTAAAAAATCCCTCTCAAACCCAAATCCCCCTTAAAAAGTAAAAGCCAAAACTCGAGTCAAGGAAACAATTCAAAAATTTTAAATGCCAAAACCAACTTTGTGAGACCTAATTAAAATAAAGGTCTTATGAAGAGGAGAATAATAACGGAAACAATATAACCACGCCTAAACCTTTCCGAAATGAGTTCCTTAAATTACCGTAATTTACAAATGGCTAACCAATAAATGTTATTTATTTTTAAAATAAATACTATACGGTTTTAGTTAGAAGGCACAGTAGTAAATATCACAATCTTATCTGTGTTTCTGTTTATGAAATGTTTTCCATGTACACCTTCACAAAGTGTCTAATAGGTGTCGAACACTGACTCTGAGATTTAAAATATATATTCTTACTGTAATATTAAACTTTAACAAATTTAAAAACAAACTTTAACTGTATAAAACATTAACAAATTTATAGACAGATATTTTATACTATGTGCATAGAAATTTTTACGAAAAACCTATACAAAACTAAGCCCCCACCGGTCTTCAAAGAGACATTTTGTTTTCGCCATTTTTTTTAGTCTCCATGAGACTTGTAAAATGAGGTAACAAAATGGGTGCTGCCATCCATTCCATACTCCAAAATGGGGGGGGGGGCATATTTCGAAAACTTAACAAAACGGCAGAGTAACTAGCCCATGAAGTATTTTGTAGGTTAGAAGTTTATATTTATCACCAATATCAGAGAGACGTTTCTGGACTTATTTTCAAATCTGCATAACATACACATTAAAAATTTACATAACTAGCTGATGTACCACATCGCACATCCAGATTAGTCTTATAGAGTAATACGTCATTTCTAGAACCATGCACAAATAATTAATTAATGACATAAAAAATCTATTACTCTGAAAACACAAATTTTAGTTAACAAAAGGAGCGTCAAAAATTGATTGCAGTGGTGTTTACATTGATTGAATTTACGCTAAACTGCGCATCTTTATTTACCGGTGGTGGGGATCTGACAAAGTAGTCGAATACGAACAAATTGGATCTTTCTAACATTGATTGAATGCCTAACTTAATTATAAAAATGAAAACTCATTTAAAAGTTGCTCTAAATGGTTTCACAGATTTTCTTTTCGTTCACACGCGTGATGTGATTTCATCTACATGCTGGCCTTTACGCAGAAGGTCAAATCGTTATATTTTTCACACCGAACGAGTTATAAGCCCAGATTAATATCAATATAAGATATAACCAACGTACATAGTTCGACGCTTCATGATTTATAAACCAAACATTCAAGCGTTTAAAAAAAGACGCTTTTGATATCCTTCGAAATTTAAAACACTAAAACCCCCACCACAAGTTTTTTTACGGGAAAGGTTTATCTCACTAGATAGGGAAGTCATAGTAATAAATGTTCAATGAGCACTGTGGTGAAAGTAAACAATTTAAAACACTGAAACTCCTACCACAAGTTTTAAAATATTAAATGTTCTTAAAATAAATGAATTAAAAATGAATCTCCTAAAACATTTCTTATGATTCTTTTGTTTCAACAAATACTTTCAAGTATTAAACTCAGACGATTTTTTAAAGCAATGTTTAAAAGAACCACTGTTTCTAAGTCCCATTAAACAGACATGCTGGCAGTCCTTACGATCAAATCACTTCAAAATTGTTAAACATTTCAGCCTCTAAAACGTGTTATAAAACTTTCTTTACAAAATATGTTCTCAGTTTATGCAACTTGCACTAATTCCAGAACAAAACCATAATTACCTCCAATGAAGGGATACGTCCAATTCTAACACCATTGGTAAATCAAACTACATACGTGCTGACAGGCCCCCTGATCTTGTATGCATGAAACGTAATACCGTAGCTTTGATAACTGACGCGTTGCCGAAGTATGTCAATTGGCTTTCTAAATATTTGATTAACTATGGGGAGACATAGGTTAAACGAGCTGTTGACATGGGACTTTGCAAACCTAGTCTCATCACCACGTTACTGGTCGAGCTAAGGAAGGTTTGGTTTTAACTCGATCATTTGACATCCCTTCTGTAAGTTTATTTGTGCGTTTGTAACGCAGTTACGGCCCTGCTCGTGTTCTTATCATGACATTTAAGATTACTATTATAGATTTAGGCGGAACGGAATAAGTTCAATGTTTTTAAATGTCGGCCACTTAAAATGCGTAATGTAGATTCCAAAATACGCGGATGTTCCAACTACAAGTCCATCTACAAACTATTAAATATATTGGTATAAACGAGTAGTTCTAAACAAATCTGTTCACGAAAAATAAAATTTAAACTGTTCCTCACAAAACAAGTTAGGTTTTTGTTTGTTTTTATTTATATAATTATATCGCTTTTCGATTTTAATAACGTTAAAAAAATAACAGATAAAATATTTATTAACTATTGCACTGTTTTGATCCACAAGATAAGCTCCAAAACGTACACAAATTTCATGTATCTTGAGAATAATTGAGAATAGAGTAATGTACAAACAATAGTCGCATCCCTTACGTTTTCAACAATTTGGGAAACTCAGTATAGAGATTACCAGTGGTGGGGGTATAATAATCTTCTCACTGTTTTGAAGGTCAAAATTACATCATTTATATTTACAACTACGGTTATCACAATAAATGTATAATTACAATCACAATGTATGGAGAGATATTACAAGCAATATTTACAAAATTTATTATAATTGCTATGATAGAAAATTATTTAGGATAGCAATAGTATTATGGAATATTCTTTTCACGCTATTACAACTGATTAAAATACAGCTGAAGAAACCAAATAAAATAAAGCAGTCCACCCAACTGACACGATTAACTCTTAATTTACCATATAACTTTATTTTCATATTAGTGTTAACATCATTCTGAAGCATAGTGTAAAATGAAAAAAACAAACTGATTTTACCAACCTATAAAACAAAAAATAAAATTCGTCGACATCTCCATGAGAAAACGTCTCTACTCTACTTACAAGTGAAGGAAAACAAATAAATGGTCTTTATTGTTGATATTTCCCCCAAGTATAAGTATTGTAAGTATATTTCGGTGGTTATATAAGATCAACTTTTTGAATAATATATAAAGGAATATATTTAAAGATATTTATACATAAATCTAAAGTTTACTTTGCTTATGTTATAAATTCTTACCAATAATATATTGTAATTTATTGAAATAGACTTTTTAATTACAGCTGTCAAGGATGGCAATTACGATAGACCCGTACTGCCTTTTATTCGTAAATTGGCACCCTGTTCTGGGATATAAATCTTCATCCTTTTGTAATCAAAACCTTTTGTTAAACTTTTTACAGGCAACATTGTTCTAGTAAAATTTTAGAAAATCGTAAATTTGGGTGTTTTTGTATTTGGCAGTCCACATTAAAATTTAAGTTATCGAAACAATTTTTTGAGAAATAGCCAAAATACCCAGTGTCTATATATCGAATTACATTTAAAAAACGGTTCTCTCGTTTCTTTCTACAGGACGGAAATTTAAAGAAAAGAATATTTTGAGGCTCAAGTAATCTCAAAAAAAGATATTTTGAGAAAAAAACTCGACTAAAATAATTTTTAGGACTATATTTTTCTCTTTATAGGTGTGAAAGTAAAAGATGTATTGTATTTATATTAAATTCTAAGACAAATTGAGCCTTCAAGAATATATTCAATAACATTTATACATATAATACTAATCTGAAAGGAATCAAGAGGACATAAAAGTTAAAAATAGTGTTGATGAATTCGAGTCTAGAACAAGGGCGGCATGATAAAACTTCTTTTCATTCTCGGGAAGGAGCTGAAACAAATGGATTGATACTTAAAATCAAGAAATTTAATTTTAAAATTCCCATTTATTTTTCCAACGTCTGAGAAACATTGCTTAATATATGAATATTTATTATTAAATATGTGTTTAAAACTTACCTTTACACACACAACTCGAATGAAACGTCATCATAACACTAAGGAATTCCTTGGAATTGCTTTGTTAAAAGAAACCAAATAATTTACACTAACTCGCTCTAGCAAACTGAATTCGCTAAATTAATTTCTATTTGACGCATTTCATATCTAAATTATTCAGTTTCATGAGAGAGACAACAAATTTCAAATACATTTTTATTAAATTGGAAATGAAACTGTCACTAGCCAAGGGCTATCCGGGGTAAAATCGTTTTGTTAATATTATTTTTCAATTAAAGGCAGAGGAATTGTAATCAAATAGCTTTATAATCTCCTCGTCAACCCCTACGTGTTCCATTTAGTCACTTTGTCAAAATAGTATGTACTAAATGGAACAGCGCGTGAAATTCTTGAATTAAAAATTCCTAAACCGATATTTCATTACATAGAGTTCATTTTACACATTACTCTGTATTATTAAAACTTTGTGTAAAAAAAAGGGGGGGAACTTTAATTATGTGTGGTTTGGAGTCGAAATTTGACATTTTCGATCATGCAACTCCGCAAAAATAACATTTCATTTAATTCGTGAATTTTAATTAAACTCATGAAAAGTTTACAAGTTTTAATTCGACATTCGGATTTGCGTAAATAAATAAAAACCTCATGATCTGACCACTTCAAATATTGGTTTTTACAATGGACGTTTTATACTTACATAGGCGTTTTCAATGTTTCGAATATAAGCAAAGGAATTGTAATATTATAAGTTACAATAACACAATATAAATAATGCGTATTACAAATTTTCAGTTATATACACAGCTTGTTAAATAAGTTCCGGGACGGCTTAATATTTTTTTTAACCATTACAGATAGCTACAAAGTTTTGTACATTGTTAATGGACACCAAATACTATTATAGTACGTATTCAGTGGACCGCCACCTTTCCAGGGGGACGGCCTACCAAGAGTAAGTAGGATATCATGAGAGTATAGGTCGTGTTGTACATCGAATTAAAGACATTTATGAGTAAAACACAATGTCGCTAACCCGACCACAAAAGGTTTACCCTAGCTAAAATATCGTGGGTTTATAGTTCATATTAGCTACAACGACATTTATGCTGAAAACAGTTTAATAATGTTTAATGAGTAGAGGTTATGAAATAAAAACTTTGCAAATCAATATCTGGCATAAAAAACTATTTTTAGACTGCTCACTGGCTTTTTACCCCCAATGGGAGACGGCCCTTATGAAATGAAAACTTTGCAAATCAATATCTGCCTTAAAAAACTATTTTTTAGACTGCTTACAGACTTTTTACCTCCAATGGGGGACGGCCTTCAAGGAGTCAAAAGGAAATCCTAAATATCATGATCATAACATACATAAGTTGATATGTACATCAAATTAAAGGTTTTATTGGTAGAGTACAATTCACCAAATCACAACTCAAACGGCCAACCGGGCCGGAAATGGCAGCGGTTTTATGATTGCTTAAATTTGCAATTATTAGGTAAATGTAATGAAGTCCATGGCAGTTTGATTATTTATTCACTGCCGAAACTAGAGCAATTGATAATTGTTGAATCTAAAGTAAGTATATTTCCTGTCTGAGGGAATACTCAATATCAGTCACAAGCAACTTTCTCTTTTAGGCCTACCATTTTACTTTAACGGCCTACCATGGATTCTCTTTTTAATCCATTTTCCTAATTTGATTTTTATACGTGATAAATATGAACTTAAAATAATTTTACTTATACCTAAATTGATAATACTAACACTGGCATTTAAGTCAGTCCGTTTAAAAATTTGAAATCATTTTTCATTCTTACAATTTTCTTTTATAGTGAAATTCAACTATCAATATTTTCAATTATTCATTACATAGAAGCTATTACACGTAAGCTGCACGTTTCGGAATGGTAATGTGTTTACGCTCATGGGATAGAATATATGTAACAAGTGTTACTCTTAGCGCTCGTTAAAAATGAAAAAAAAAAAACAAAAAGTAATAGTTTTCGATAAAATCTGGTCCAGTAGATGTCAGTAAAATATTGGAAACTATATTTCACTACTGTGACTAAAATTATTGTGTATTGTTTGGGTATGTCAGGATAAATGGAAGCTGTAGGTAAATATGAACAGTATACGAAAGACACCCTACTAGACGAAAGTGAAAACTTCATTTGAAATGCAGCAGCTTTTATTCTACCAAGTGTAAAAGTACATTCAATTTTCGAGCAGGTTTTCGACGAAGAAACTGAATACGTCATTTAAAAACTAAACACAAAATACCAAAAATAAACAAATTTTCGATCACTTATTTAATTAAGAAACACGGCAGCATACCACCCCTAATAAAGTTATAACAAACTACAAGAGGAATTACAAATGAATATAATATATATTATATATATGATGAATTATATATATATATATATATATATATATATATATATATATATATATGATGCTGTGCAAAGGATGCGCAGATTACAAATAACTTCCTGCGCATGCGTAGTAGGTTGACAGCGAAACATAGTTCACCAGTGTCTCCCACAACCTGCACAAATTGCTCCATCTTTAATATTTTTACTTGTACTCAAATTGGTTTGATAATCAGGTTAGGGAGTATGAGAGAAAATGTTACTTCAAACTTTTCTGAATTACAGAATACCATTAATAAAAGCATTTAAACTGTATTTTTGTTCCAAAATTCACGCTTATATAAATAACACTTTAATAAACACAACACAAAATCAAATATCTTGATGTTATCTCTATTAGCTTATAAACTGAAAACGCTTTTTTTTTCATATGACCTATGTTTCTCTTCACTAATTAATAAATGCAAGTATCTTTAAATATTTTCTTTTTAATCAAATTTTCTTTCCCCAACAGAATTAAATCCGGAATATATTTCATCTTCATTTAATTTTGAGTTTATTTAGCCAGGTTAATTAAATACAAAATCCCTTGTTTCGTTGTCTTGGGAAATTACTTTTTCTTCGCTTTAAATTTGATATTACGTTCATTTATTTATTTACATTTCTTGGAAATTAGAATAACTCTTCATGAAAAGATAAAAGTGTACTCGAGAGAAACTATACTGAAGAAAGTATAAACATTCAAAATTATAGTATATACAGTATGAAACTTGTAATTAATTATACGAAACTTATAGCAAATTTATTGTAATAAAAATATTTTTAATGTATAGACTATGTGAAACTATTCATACAAGTTTTTGTTACAAACAAAAATTTTACCGTCGCGGGACGGTAGATAGAAGTGAAAATTTTAACTATCAATTTAATTTTAAAAAAAGAATAAATTAATAAAATGGTAACTTTTAATAAATGTAATAAAAATAATATTTATATGTAATGGTTCGTTTTTAATTATTTAATACATATTTATGTTAAAAAATATGTAATAAAGAGGCATTAATTGGAGAGTGTTCGTAATTTACGTGTATTATAACATGAATTTAAGACCATGTGAATTTTGTATAATCAAAAATTAAATTTATTCTTTATTAACAATTAGTAATAAAATAATATTTACATTTGGATCATTATTTTTTACTGTACTATTTACAGTAATATTTTATGCTTTTATTTCGGATATAATAAAATTATTTGCATTATCATTATATTCTAAAAATGAAACGATTGGTTTGTCATAACTAAAATATGAAATAAATACTTTTGAATGAAATCGATCCAAATATCTTTAAAATATATTGTATACGAGAAAATTGTGCAATTTATTAACGAGTTGAGAAAATATTTACTTACATAGGCCTACATACATACATACATATTTGACGGCGCGTGATGGGACAAAATACCGTGATGAGTTGCAGCACCAAATGTGAGTTTTTTCTCCATAAAAAATGTACATTACTATAACGTGTTAAAAGTAGTTTTAACTTCAAAAAGTTTAGTTTCGAAGTTATTGTCTACGGCTGTAATTCCAAGATGTAACTTATGTTATACGAAAAACGAATAAATAATATTATTGGTGTAGGATACTCTATTGTTTACCAAAATTTGAACGTAAAAATAAAACAAGACGTTTCGAGAAATGAAAACAATTTATAAAAACTAAAAAATAAAATTAATGTTCTAGGCCTGTGTTACAAACTACAACTAGTAACATAACCCAGAGTTAATGAATTCAATGTAAGTAGTAAAAATAACTCAATGATCTATGTCAGCTACACAATGTACAGGAATACAACAATAGCAAACAACTAAATGTATTTATGACATTAACTTGTTTCACAAGTGTGACTAGTAACGCGGAAAATGGAGAGTGACTTAACCAGTTTTATAAGGGTAACCTTCTTTTGTTCCCTCTTTAACAGTTTAGCACCTGACCTTGTAATCACGCTTTGCAATGAATTAACCGGTATAATTTCAGTTTTATTTAAAGGAGGTAGATTTCTGTTTCAAGTTTTATTCATTGTGAACAATATTCTTGAAACATCGTATTATTTTTTACACCGAAAATCGTAATCACGCCTTGTGAAGAATTAACCAGTAAAATTTCACTTTTATATAAAGGAAATATTTTTTTCCAGTTTCATTCATTTAAAAGTGAGAGTTAACATCGTATATTATTTGTATACATAAATAGAGGTAAATGTTAGAATATATCATACAAATAATAATAATCTTTCTCTAATAATAATAAAAAAAAAGTTTAATATATTATACAATTCCCTTCCCATTAGTTCCTTTATTTACGGGTGGAAAACGATCTCATGCACAGAAATATAACTCTCCATATGAGTCGAATTCAGATAGTTATTAATTTACCGTATTTAGAAATTATTTATTTATAAACTCCCTCTTACCTCTGGTTGACAATATCTTCTTTTAATATCGCATAATTTCGGCTAGAAAATCATCATATATGCAGAACTCTAACAACCTCTATTTAAGTCGAAGTCACTAAATCATTAATTCACCGTATTTAGAAATTTATGTATTTATTCACTCCTCCCCCTAAACCTCAGGTCGACTATAGCCGGACAGGGAAAACAAATATGATTTGTATGTGTTGATATATAGTTTGACATCAGTTATAAAGTTTAGAAGGTATATTGACAACTGGAAGTGATTTATAGACTTCCTTGTGACGTCATAACTGTCGTAGAGACTTCACTGTATTCTGGCAGTAAAACATAAGTCAATGAAATAGGAAATGAAAGTGTCAACTTGCGATACGTTTATTGTTCCCTTCCTACGACAACTGTTAAACGATTTATGTTTGATGACTTTAAACATATTCCACTGGACAATATTTTTCTCGCTGAGACAAATTTTTAATTGAAAAATGTAATGAAATATTTGTTTTAAAAACTTTTGAAACATTATTAATATTTTTGAAAGAATTTTTAAATTATAAACTGATAAACATTACATAAACTGTTTCAACACCATACACAAATACAAATCATATACTAAATAAATTCAAAAGTTTTGGGAAGCTAAAAAATCTTTATTTTATGAATCGGCTCACATTTTGTAAATATGATGCTTCCATAGAAACAAATAAAACGAAATGTATATCAACTTAATAAATATTACGGGATCGGGAGTTACTGAATGACATGATAAAAGTGGATTTCATAATCGGTCTAACGAGTATAATCAAATTTTGAAAAATGTGAGGTTTTAACCCTAGAACACTACTCATTCGTAAAAATTACGACCCGCCCTTTTTAAAATTCGGAGAACTTGTAGACAAAAGACGGACACGCTCTGTCTTTTTGTTTACTTTCCTGCCATTGTGAATAGAGGCCACTGTCTCTTCGGCTAAGCTCAAAGTTGAACCGTTATTACCGTACTCAAGCTCGCGTCGTATATTTTACGAAAAAATAGTGTTTGCGAAAGTTTTAACTATTAAGTGTTTGAATATTTTTTTTTATAAATTATTGTTTTTATATTGTTAGTTTTTTAGTTTTTTAAATAGTTTATTGTGTAAATAGTGATTTTAGAGTTCAAAGTGTTTGATTTACTTACTAAGTGTATATTAATCACTGCAAGGAATGTGATTCTCAGTGAAGAGAGGACTCTAATTTTGGCATTTTTGGCATTCTACCTAATGAACTTATTGTAACGATTTTTCTCTTTTTATATAAATTAAACACTTATAAATGATGTATTTTATGAATATCCGATTAATTTTTTCCAATAAAATAATATTTATATTTTTTTCAGATTAATTATTTTTTTAAAACGTACTTGCAGTGGTGGTAAAAGACATGTTTTTACAGTTAAAATATGTAGGAGTTCATTGTTAAATATTTTTAAAAACACTTAAAAACAATAGAGGATTTAATATAAGAAATAGTCAACACTATATTAAAGTTTAAAAAATAATAAAAATAAAAACAGAAAGTAGTAAAATTTACGAATGAATAGTGATCACGTAACAATGAACTAAGAGTAGTAATCTAGGGTTAAGACTTAAACCAATGTGCAAAAACACTGTGAAAAGGAAATTACAGTTCAGGAGTAGTATGCCGACTCAAGGATTCATTTTGCTTTTCCAAATTACTTGACAACTATAATTTTATTTTACAGTTTACGACCTTTCTAAATTCTAATTACTAAACCAATCAATGAGTGCCTAGACGTTTCAAATCAACAATCGCCTTTACAACCCAACGATAGTATCGTATAATACTTTTTTGACTAGTTTCTTAAATAGCTATATACATTACAAATTTTAAATTTGCCCCAAAAGAATTTGGACCAAAAAGTGTGAAGATTTTCGATAAGAAATAATCTTATTCTCATTCTGAACAGATTTTTAAATATTCCATTGTATATTCGAGTTGTGCACTATGAAGCCCTAATTGTTTTATTTTGACTTTAACATTAAAAGTGTTAAACTTTAACATCATTAACAGTGTCTACGCCGGAACAGCTTTAACAGTACTGGTGGGAGACAACGAAGAACAACCAGCCTCGAAACGTAAAGCAGAGTCAAAAACATCCAATAATACCAACTAATACGATCTTTGATACATTCCTCTTGAATATAATTTGAAATATTGTAATATTAACAAAATATTCCAAAACTGCATTAAAAAAATAAGAAGAATGAATCTATATTTATAATTTATAGTATTGTAAATTTAGAAATGTTTTCGATTAGTTAATATAAAACTCCCTAAAAAAGAGGGAAGGCAATGTTGTGTCAAGCACATTGCAAAAGCGGTTCTATTGTGTATTTATAATGTGTCCAGGAATTAACATTGGTTTAAATGGGAGTTTCTACATAGTTTAAATGATTTAATTAAAACAATTACTTAGTTAAATAATTAAAGTACCCCATGTTCAATATATATATATATATATATATATATATATATATATATATATATATATATATATATATATATTACAAACCTCTAGTATTTCCCCATAATTGGGAAATTTAATACATTGTTAATAATTATGTTAAATTGAACTAGTATACGTGATTCTAATTAGAATACACCTATAATATAATTGATGTCTTGTTTATTAATATTTAAATTAGCATCAACAGCTGGAAATGAAGGTAAAACATTAGTGGTAGTATTTGATAATATATATATATATATATATATATATATATATAAACTAGTTAGAAGATTATTAATTTTCTGTTGTTGCTCAATTTGGTGGTATATTTTATATACAATCAGAAACAATAAAATGAATTAGAAGAATTAATATTCTATAATATAGTATTTACTCCATGTCAATTGTTTATAGTCTTTGTTTTACTATGCCTTAATAATTATACGAGGGTACATCAGGCCAGTTATTTGTATTCACTTAAAAACTTTTTTTTACAAAACACTTAATTGAACATTCGAGAAACAAGTAGCCACATGTAATTAAGATATAGTAAAAAAATTACCCCTACAATTGACATAGAGTAAATATTATATTATATAATATACGTAGATAAGGCTTCCAACAATGAAAATAACCTAATATTCAATGTATTCTCTATGTCACTATCGTTAAAAGCATCTCTGAAATCTTTACAAAGAAATTCAAACCGCCTACATTTTTATTGGTGGCTTTAGAAATATGACATTGCCCTTCTTCCTGATATTAGTTCCAATTTTCCAACATGAGTTCCAACATTTATGACAACTAATCATATACTATGGAAAAAAATAACCATAATAAGACTTTATTTTAGTTGTTTGTTTCTTAAAATTACCATTAGGAACTACAGTCAGTAAAAGAATTAGTTTTTTTTTCTTTCTTTTTTTGTAGATATAGGGAAGATGTAAATTATTTGATGTTTACTGCTTTAGGATAAAATTACAACATATTATAACTGGATGAATATATGAAATGCAAACATTATTATATTCCAATAAATTAAACATAGTTTAAAAACTGCTTTTACTTTTGATCAATAAGAGCCGTTCTTAAGTTACTACAATCAAAGTTTATTAAATAATAACTTTGTTGAATCGTTTCTACATAAATTCGTAACGTAACGTAAGGAAAGCGTTAAAAGTAGTTTTGGAGGTTATATCAGCTGTGAACACAAATCAATTGTTAATTAATTTGTATTTTTGAATAAATTAAAACAGTTATATCTTATAAATTGTAACAATTTATTTCACACCCCTCTATACCACTGTGGGTACGAACACTTTCCACAACAAACGCTCAAAATTTCTAAATTCACTGTAAATAAAACCATGATCTCTCCTAAAACATCATTGATGCCGTTAAACAATGTGTTACGATAAACAGGTAATAACAGTATCAAATTCAGTCTAGTTCTCAACGTAAGTTGACGAAGCGAAATGTAATTCAGTTGTCAGAAGTCCAGGAAATGAAGTAGCCATAGTATAGGGGCAACACGTCCAATGCCAACAATAGGAACTAATGTTCTGAGGTTAGCTTAACAATTGCATTGTACGCAAGGAAACATCACACCATACATCTGTGGTTTCATTGTGAGTAGGGATACATTTGCATATGTTAGAGTTCATTCAACAAACGATACAATGTAATATAATAAAGTGCTTACAAAACCAGATACTTGTTGTAAATATCAGAGTCGAGACTCTTGTGTTATTCTCACTCGCTTCGCTCCCTAATAGACTTGATCATCTGCTTAGTTTTTTTATTATTAATATTTACTACGCGGTGTGTAAGTACACAGTTAAAACACCAAGGGCCCTTTCTGTCTTCAAACTCAAAAGCACTTTTCTCTACCAAACCTTCCTGTGACCTTTGAGATCCTTTTTAGATCTGAGATTTACATACTCTTTAAATAAATAAAACACTTTTATTTATTGGTATAACCACAAATTTATTGAAACTTGCCGGCCATAGTTTCGCTAGTTACAGAATTGTCAAGGTAATTTACAAGAAATGTTTATTTCCTGTCATTTCTATTAAAATACCTTGACAATGCTGTAACTAGCGAAACCATGGTCGGCAAGTTTTAATAAATTTGTAGTTATACCGATAAATAAAACTGCTTTATTTATGACAATGGAATACCACCAAGTACCTACGGTCCTTAGCATAAATAGTTTACTTATTACATCTTTATATACAACAGCTTCAAACACAAACTAACAAAACACTCTTTGAAATTGAATAAGTTATTTGAAATTCCATTCTACCCATTTCCCAGATATCGCAAAAACCTTGGTACACATGTTGAGATATCTCGTCAGAAAACATGAACATTATCAGAACAATTATATTCCAAAGTAACCCTGTACAAATTGATGACTCCTCTTCAACTAACCTCATAGAGCAATATCATCTCTTTAACACTTAACTCGGTGTTCTTTAAAAGCCCATGAAACATGAACTACACGCAGCTTCTCATAATGCCTTTGTATATCCCCGTAATCACGTGCACATATCTTTAACTCGCCTGATTCCATTGTTTTCTTACAATGCGAAGACAAATAAAGTTCATAACAAACTCGTTGTTTCCCTTTCTGATGTTATATATGTTCCTGTTTAAAATATGTTAAATTCATCCACAAGTAAAGTTCCACAACTAACCAATACTAGAGATTTCAATGCCGCCCAATTGACGAAGCAAATCACGACAACACTATCGTAATTTATCCTGAGTACATAAGTAGATCCAGGATCAGTATGATTACACATATGTCACAACTAATTTGTCTTTGACATGAATTGGTTAGTCACAAGACCCGGCCGTTGCTATGAGTCGAGCGGCAAAGCTTATAATAATAAATAGAATACCAGTATATTATCACTGAGGATCCCATTATTTTACAAATAGAGATTTTAACGACTTTCCCCCTTTGGATTTTCGCTAACAATGGACTTCTTACAGAAGGTTTATGCATATACAGATCCGGTAATCTTGCATAGAGAGGCCAGGTCAGGTTGTCAGTTTTACGATACAGGTTCGTAGTAATTTTTTCTAATTGTTAAAAAGAAAACTACATTGATCCAAAGCCTCATTAACTTTTTACTTAAAACCAATTTTCTGTAATAAAATCTACTTCTATAACCATATTTAGCAGATACAATTAAACTAATGCAGTTTCGAACTTGATAAATTTGTCAGTTGGATTTATGAGGCTTGGGCAACTGGCATAGTAATCAGATGGAAACGGAATGCAATCTGACAGTTGTCTAATTAGATCTTGAATATACGTAAGCCTAAATCCATCAGACATTGGTATTGACTTATGGCTTATCCCTGCAAACACTAGTAGCTAATTAAGGCCAAAATGTAATTCATAATACATAATTGTATTCCGTTTCCACTTAATTATCGAATGATTTATCCTTTTAAAATCCGTCAGTGCTAAATAAATAGAAAATGCATTTCTCGAAACGTTTATAATATATTCTCTAAGAAAAACAATTTTATACAAATTCTATTATAAATTTGGAGGCTATTTGAATGGCGACATTTAAAAACCTCGAAACCGAATTTAGCTGCAAGTAAATCGAATAATACTTAAAAAAACTTTATGATATTAGTTGCACATCAAAACGGGAGAAATGCTGAAATGACAACCAAAAAGTGGGAACAAACATTTTTATATGAAAAACACATTGAATACCTGTATGCCTACTGCATTTTAGAGAGATACATGATATATATTGGTTTTCAAAACATATATAGGCCTATAGTAATTAAAATTTTGAAAAAAAATATATATATACTGTATAAATTAAACAATTTTTAGAAAACTTTAATTATCACTTTTATGTCAATATTTCTCGACTCGAAGGAGAATAATCTACACGAAGGCGAGTAATGCCGCTACGTTTGATTTAAAAATCGTGATTTTAAAAGTTGACGATATTTTAGAGAAAACAAAATATATATTCTTCACGCCCATATGTCACTATGTCGTTTTCTTCATTTACTACATGTCAATATGATAATTAACTAATTGATGTTTTTCCAAAATTTTGTAAAGAGGGGGATTGGTTTAATAACATAAAGACTAGAGTGCTGAGTATGAAGTCTGTAATGCTAATATTACTGCTAAATATTGCAGGAGACTGTGCAAACAGATTATCTGACCCTCGCCAGCTTACTTCGATACATCCTGTATCATCAGCAATAAATATCAAGCAGAATAACGCTTACAAGCCGGTCTTGTATCAGTCTGGTGAATTATTACATTGGCAAACATGGAAGACTTCATAATACAAGACAAAATATTAAAACGTTTCCAAATATGATGCTCAATTTATAAATATGAACATATTTCCTATACTATTAAAATAAATTATTCAAAGTTTTTTTATTTTTAGAAAATAGAAGTGATTCGACAGCAATTTTTTAAATTTTTTTTGTGAATCCGCTCGGATTTTAAACCATTATTTAGCCAACTAACAAATGAGCTCGTATAGGTTATGTAATACCAACATGACGATATATTTCCTTTGTTCCTGTTTCGAAATATCCTAAAATATTAGTTTCGTATTACAAATGTATTCAAATAATGTTAAAACCTACGTATATTACTTGCTAAATTTGTAAAAACAATCCATTGCTAGGAGGGTCATATAGAGTTGCATGAATAAATTAATCCGTGAATCCTTCAAATTATTATTGTATGCTATAATTGAATTGGTATCTAAGAAGACGTCCCATTGCATGCGACAATATAACGCTCAATATGTGGGTTGAACAGATGTAGTGTTGTGGGTTACATTAAGAATGCGCTAGTGTGAGATAGCTTCACTAGAGTCTCTAATTTCTGAGCTTCAACCCATAGCCTAAAGATGGAAATTTCTTTAGTATGTAAAATCAATTTTCTTACAAATTTATATTTTCCTAAAAAATACCTTTCGCTAAATATACATAAAATTATCAAAAATAATTGCAGAAACATTCGGTATTAAAAAAAAAAAAAAAAAAAAAAAAAAAAAAAAAACGCTATTCTGTAAATGAATCTCTAATATATAATGCAAAAGAATGTTTCAACTAGTTGGATTTCAAATTAGGGTCAAGCAATAGATTTATATTTCAAAAACTGTTGTTCTCCCACATTTCACCCACGTAACATGAAAAATAATTACGAAAATTAATAAGAACCCATTTTGAAATTACTGTAAACTAATTTTTCACCGGCTCGAAATGTTGAACCTTCCTTCTAACATTAATGAAATCTATTACAAATTGTAACTCCTTGAGAGTGAGCGTTACCATTGCAGAATGCTTAGTTAGCATTTTCCTTTTGGTAACCTAAATTGAATCGTAGGCACATATATTATGAGCATTACTAAATTTGAAGAAACCTCCAATTTATAATTCATAGAAACTTCCTAGATTTTCATTTCTTTTCTGTTATCAGTACAATTTTGATTTAATTTTTTTAAATAAATGGAATATTTAGAATTGATAAAAATTTGCAAACTTAATAAAGAACGTAACTCTGCAGTATAGAAGTAGTTAAAGTGGGGTTTGGTCAATATTTCAAAAATAATAGTTTTACTGAAATATTTCACCAGCAGTTTTTCGAATATTATTAAATTACTTTTAATTTCTATCTTGTCTAGTCTATTTACAACAAAAACTACCAAAATGAACTTTATTAAACCCAGGTTTTTTTTTCACCGATTTGGTTTTAATAACATCATATTTTATACAAAGACTTCTTATCTTTAATCTGATCAATATTAAGTTGAAATCTTATTAAATTAAGTTTTAATCACTACATCGTAAGATAAAAATTAATTAAGTTACGTCTAGTTACACCAAAAAGAGCGTATTTGCGAAAAATAAATATTGTATGTTTATTAACTTGCTTCCAATACTTCCAATTAAGAAAAGTAACACAAACTTTGTGTTTGCTTTCGGAAAGACAACTGAATTGTATATTTTCTTTTCAAAGACAACTAATACAAAATTTGAACTCCATCAACCAAAAGATACAATTTACAATGGAAACTGAAGTAGACAACAAAATTAATTTCCTAAACGTTACTGTAACAAAAACCAACGATAAATGCAAATACAAAATATTCAGGAAAATAACTACATCAGATGTAACTATCCATTCACAGTCATACCATCCATTTACACAAAAAATGGCGCCATATAACAGTTTTATACACCGTCTTATGTCCATACCACTCGATGAAACGGATTTCAAAGAAGAGTTAAACATCATTAAATATATCGCACAGGCAAATGGATATAGAAGCCAAATGGTCGACAAATTACTAGAAAGGCATAGGAAGGCAAAATTGACGAAAAAATATAACACTATACAGACTAGAGTAGACAAAAAGAAATATGTTGCAACCGATTATACTGAAATAATGCCCTCCATCCTAAAAAAAATGCACTCCAAAAGCATAACATCATTGTCACACACCGAAATAATAATAATATACAAAAAAATTGCGTAAAAAACAGGAAATTCCTACAGAGAAGAAGTCAGGCATCTATAAAATAGCGTGTGACGACTGCGATTGTTTTTACATCGGACAGACAGGCAGATCGTTCATGGGTAGATATAAAGAACACTTGCCCAATAATAGCCTGTACGCTAATAGATCAAGTTTCGCACAACACATTATCGATAACAAGCATTCGTATACAAACTTTGAATCTAACCTGACACCTCTCCACATCATTAAAAAAGGACCAATGATGAATGCCATTGAAGAATATGAAATTTACAAATCATTTAAACAATCACCAAACAATATTCTCAATGAAACATTATCTTTCCAATCAAACGCATTATTTGAGACGGCAATGAGTTATAAATAAACTGATATGACCAACCAATAGTCAGATAACCTTGGCCTCACCGTGATGCCAGTAGTTCGCGAACCATGAAACCGTGCGCATGTAAAAAAAATGTTAAAATCAACGTATATGTGTATTTATTTATTTATGTGTATAGTTTTAATGTTTTTGTTGTTTTTAATGTTTTAACGACCTCTACGGAGTGAAATAACTGAAGATGGAGATACGACTCCGAAACGTGTCTTTGTAATAAAGACAAACGCAAAGTCACATGACGGAACTATAAAGGTAATATAAATAATTTATTACTCATTATATTATACAAAGTGACTTGGACACCAAACAATGAACATTAATAAAAAGAGTTTATTCTGAAAAATAGGCAAGTTTAAAAAAATAATATAATTAAAATGAAAACAAATGTAATACAATTTGACTTGCCTTTCGACTCGCAGTTAGGATAACTAATGGGCTATCCTAGATTGTAAATTTTAATTGTTAAATTAAAAATAAATGTTTGTTGAATTTCAATGTAATAGGGTAAATAAATGAATTTTTAAAAGATACAAAATTTATTGTTTAAAAAATTTTCATGTAAATGATGTTTACCTTATTTATGTTAGAAAAATCACAGTTATACAATTTCAAAATAAATAAATAATTATATTTTTGATTTCTTATTACCTTTACTTATCTCCACTGGACTATTAAAGATGAAGCGACACTATCAATCTGGTTCGAACCTGCGTAGTCTGTGACTAGTTCACTTGTTCGAAATGCGAGAGATAAACTCGAACTGAGATAATCGTCTTCCCAAATTATAATATATTAATAACATACCATACATTAATAGAATTAAAATTAATAAATTATATCTACATATAATATCTCTTTTAATTTCAATTCTTGGTAATGAATTTGTAATTTTCTGTAATATATACTTAACAAACTGAGCAAGTTTCCAAGTCAGTTTAATTGCATTTAAATAGAATGGTATAGAGTTGGGTTGGTTAAGTACCACTATAGACCATAAATTTATTTGTCAAAGTACACAAAATAGAATCATTTCTCCCATACTTTATGCGATAAAAAAATCAGAAATATCCGGTTTCAATCATTTGCAATTCTGAGGAATAGATAGACTGGATTTCAGTAGAAAAAAGGCAAAATAGAATATTTTAATTCAGATTGGCACAATACTGCAAACAGCCCGAGGGCATGGGTTAAGACTGTATCCGTTCTGCTTATATTATTTTTCAATTAGAAGGACGAAAAGAAAACCAAGTCTTCTCCTACCCTACCCCCCCACTCACCCCTCATCGTCCTATTGTGATTCTCTCCAAGCCTTATTAATTAAATTACTAAGTTCCCTAGAATTTGTAATTTAACTTCCGACCCTACAACTATTATTAACATTTAATTCCAGTACTCTAATAATTGTGGGAGCCAGAAGATAAATTTCAAATAATCGTTCTGAAATATAGACTTATTGTTCAATAAACATGATTCTATTTTGTTTGATTTATCCCAACACTATTGTCGTTTTCGCTTTTTATCTAAATGTAATTTTAATCTGTAGGTAGATGATTGTAACTACGCTCGTTTTGCATGAGATAGTTGGTATGGTTTGAATTTAGTTCGTTTAGTTAAAATGTGGTTGTTTAAACAGTTTTTGAATAAATGCAACAGGAACGACGGTGACTCATTGACAACGTTGATTGCTCTATGCACTTACAAAATACAAAGTTTCTGATTTAATTTAATGTTTGATTACATTTTTAATGATATAGTATATACAATTTAGCAATAGCTTAATTTCAATGTATTTTTAACAAATTTATATTATTTAACTTTATTTATTTATAATTACATGTTTATTTTTAATAAATGCAATATAAATTCATTTTATTTCATTTCTAACAATAGTGCCACTTACGTAAGAAAACGAAATAATAAAAAACACAATATTGTATTATTTTATAATTTATTTTGGAAGGGAAAAAACGCTAGGAAAGAGTAGCAGTTTCAAGGATTAAGACTTAATTATTTGGTTAAGTGGAATCTGTAGTGCCTACATTTCTACAACGCAAAAAAAAATGAAATATTATTTTATTTTCTTGTCTTTCTTCTTTAAGGTAATTATAAATATTTTAAGATTTATACAAATGTATTGGAACAATATTTTTTTAATTGGTTTGTACTAACTTTTTGAAATACGTCAACAAATAACTGAATATATTTTAAAACATATTTTTTTGGAAACAGATTTAAAACCATTTATTTGATCCAAATATAAAAATATTAACACAGTAAGTTTCAATACATTTCTTGTTATCTTCAAGTAGTTTTATTTGTAAAGATATTTTAAAACTTACAAATATCAAAATGTTTATAGTTTTACATTATTTTGTATCAACACAATGTTTATTATTTTTTTTAATTGTAAGTAACGATCGAACTAATAAATGACGAATTATATAGGATACTTGTGTCTGATAGTAAAACTACAACGTTTAGAAGCTTGTTATAAAGCAGGTTAATTAAAAAAAACAGGTAAACTTACACAATAATTTAATATCAATCTATTGGTATACATTTTAAAATTAAAATTCAGTGGATGCCATGAATAATCTTAGTCATCAAAATCAGTTCAGTCAACATTTAAAAAAAGATTTATTTTATTAGAAAATTTGATAACTAAATAAATTTCCAAACCGCTTCATGTTGTATTTAGCATTTGCACTGATAGTACATAATTAGCTTGCAAATTGTTTACATGAAATTCAATATTGCATCAGAACTATTGAAAATTAAATTCATTAAGACAGTCGGAGTATCTCCGATGTCCAAATGTAATGATTTGTATACAGTTAGTATTCTTTTAAAACTCGAGGACAAAATTTGAATAAAATGAAGAATAGTATTTCAAGAAAATAATGTTAGGTTAGTTTCTAAACCATTTTTTCGTCAAAAATAAGCAAGTTAAAACTCAAGAAAGGAATAAGGATAATTTTTGTTTACATTGGAAAAATAGTTTCTCTTGATTATTGAAGTCGTGAACAAATATTTATAATTAAATATCTCGATGTAACTCAGTTTAAATTAAATATTTACAAAGCTTTTTTTTTTGTTCCAAAAATGTCATTTTGATTTGAATTTTATAAAGATTGTTTAATACAGTTTAAATTTTTGGGAAATTTAAGGAACTCTGAATTAAGTACAGTTGTTCATTCCTTTCTATAAAAGAAATATAATTTTCTACTCTGTCTAGATCCGAAAATCATTTTCAAATTTACGCAAAATCAACCATAAAGAATTCTAGTGATTACATTTATTTACTCAATACATTTCTTCTAAAATTCTGTTGGTTAAACATTCGTAAAAAAAAAAAAAACATTTTAAATTAAATTCACGACTGTACTAATCAGAGGAATTTTAAGAAAAGAGTATTCATTTATGGGTTTATGATTTCAAAAAAAATCAGCTCCTACGATAATGCGCTAAGATAATCCTACGATAATGTGTGTTCACATAGGCCTATGAGTGTACCTGTATATGTTATAGTATAAAACCAATATTTCATGTTTCAAACTAGCGAGCTAACTATCTGTAGGGCAGAAAGGAAAAGAAAACCAAACATGCAAATACAGTCAGAGAGATTAATACAGGTATACTGAGGATGGCATCCATTACATGTAATAGGAAAAGCGCAGTTAGGACGGATGACTGGCTGATAATATACTATTCTGCTGATTAAATGCATGACTAAATAACTAACTCACTTACTTCTAGTTTTATCATAACGCACAGTATAAAGTGTAAAGCATTCAAAAATACATCCTGATATCAACATCAGTAATCGTTAAGTTAAAATAGACTGGCCTCTAAAATAAGCACCGGATAATGTCTATTTAATTTGACCATAACTTATGATTTATTTCTAAGAGTTTTTTAATTTATTTATTATTACAATCTTAATCCATAGATTAAATAAGTAATACATATAACATAAAATAACATGTATTAAACCTAGATATTAACCAAGTCCTGCGGTTTATGACGCTTGAGTCGTCTTTTGTCATATTCCACGTCTAAAAGTTGGATAGCTTCCACGTTCACATGTCGATGAAGTCTCTTTTCATGGCGAGAAGCGCAGTCTTGAATTATCTCATTCACACTTTTCAGGTTTACTTCAGAATGAAGGTCATCATTCCTTTGGTACCATCTTGCATTTGTAATTGTAGGAATAACACGATTTTGTATTCGTTGTATTTGATTTGAGGGTTTCGTACATCCCCATAATTCTGCACCATAAGTCCAAATAGGTCTAATAATTGAGATATACAATAATCTCTTGTGATACAAAGCCAATTGGGATTTTCGTCCAATCAACCAATATAGATTGCGCAGTTTTTTGTTTTATTTGGTCTGCTTTCATACATGCATGATGCTTCCAAGTAAGACGTTCATCAAGATGCATTCCAAGATATTTAGCAGATTTACTCTGTGGGATTAGTTTGTTATTAAGATAAACTCCAAAGCCTGGATCTATGTGCCGCAATGAGAATGTCACTTGAGAAGATTTTAGTTCATTAACCTTAATTTTCCAGTCGTCTGCCCATTGAGTTATTTTATTTAATGCCAACTGTAGGTTTCCTATTGCTTCAGCATGTGATTTATTCGCAGCCAATATGACATTATCATCGGCAAATGTAGGTATTGTGGTTTTATTTGTAGTTGGATTATCTGCTGTGTATAACAGGTAAAGTATTGAGGACCGATGTCTCTAGGCGTCCAACGTACGTACAGTACAGCTAAAAACTTTACAGTATATTCAATTCAACATAATTTCTAAGAGTGACATCAAAACTATTTCAAAATGTAATAAAAACATTTCAAAATTAATAATCTCAGTAGGGGCTCACAGTGGTTACGGTAACCCTAGGACCCTTCGTTGGATCTATGTCTTCGTTTATGTTATAGAGGCCTATCTCTTTTACAATTGTCCTACCAGGTCTCTTTACCAACTAGTATTCTCTTTCTACGTGTGAGCGTGTTCCACGTGCTTTATAACGTGATAAATCCATCTTAAATTGCATATTATTTTGTTAAACAAACTAATATTTAAAAGGTCTAACTGTCTAAAGAAATTAACTTTTGGGATGTATGGAAATTTCGCGTCCTCCCATTTGTAGTTTGACGCATTCAGAAATTTTATAGTAACTCCTACCATGAAAACATTTGTATTTGAGATGTTCCGTGTTGTAGCTGAAATGGAATATAAGAAAATATGTAATGTATCAACTTTGGAAAAATTGTTTAACTTCAAAAATCATGGTTTTGTGTTCTTCGAAAGGTACAGTTGGTATACCTGTTGCAAAATAATCAAAATATATCAAATTATGTTTTATATGGCGAGAAGATAAGGCAACAGGTGATGGAAGTTCTATATATTAACTCACTCACTGATATTGTATATCGAAAATGCTTATTAATTACATCCAAACTAAATAAACGAATATATTCGGTGTCATAACTGTATTTCTACGAAATGTGATAGTTTACTATTTTTAATTATGAAGGGAAAACAATAAACTATATTCATGAATCTTCAATTTGGATCTCCAAGATTTTACATTGCGATTAAGAAGAAATAAATAAACATTTTATTTTCCCTTTAATGAGGTGATTGATTTTCTCTCTCACATAATAGTATAATTATCTCATCACTAAGACCAAAAGTGAATCTTTTCGATACAAGCTCAACTTGAAATAAACGAATATCGAAAAGCTTCTTTTGGCCCAAGTGATGAACTAAATTTTTCGTTATACTGCAAATAATATAAGAAAACAATTTCACAAAAACTAAAACGTTATAACCTATTTACCTTCAAATCAATGGTAACAGCTGTTTTAACGGTTATTTACAATCGAAAATATCGGTTGTGTTTTATAGATGCTTTACAAATCTTTAATTAATTCGTGTAAACGAAGTAACAGCTGATGACCTCGACCTCAGCTGATGTTTTTAGGTCCTAGGACTAAAACGAACAACTTTAGCATCTCAATGCATGTATTGAAAACAGCTGTTTTTGAAGCAGTATGACGAAAACTGCTTTTCATACTTATATACCATTCATTTCAGGTAAAATAGGCTGTATAGGTATAATTAGGTAATAATACAATACAATGTAATACATAAATAAATAAATAACTGAAAGATATCAGAGAACAGGGCATGAACTTTCACACAGGTTTTATTTATTTTAAAAATAAGATTTTTTGAATAAATAGTCAAAAACAATGAGATTAGAGAAATAGATCAATCATACACCAAAAATAAGGCAAGGTAGCAAAAACCTGGTCTTCACAGAATTATGTCCATAACTATTCTAATTGTAGATATGAGCTTGCATGCATAATTATCAAAGAAGCCTTTATTCTACCTGCACTTTATTCTTTATGATTGCACAATATGCTTTGTAACTACATGTGTAATATCTCACAAACATCAGCTTTATATTAATGAAGTTGTCAATACACCCGCTTGATTCGCTATAAACAGTACTTTATATCGTCTTTACTGCCTACCCATAAAACTTTCCAACGCATACTGCAATAAGCGATGTGCGCTTCTCGTAAGGGAAAGATATAATTTACTGTAGTAAAATGGTTTGTTGGATGAACGTGTAGATTTCCCAACTGTTGCAGAGATTCTAATCTTTAGATTGTTTTTAATAGAGTTTGAAATAACTTTGCTGTTTCTCTCTGAAACCTACACAGATTTTATTAGAATATCTATTAGGCCTTTAGATTTTCGAATAAATTCCAAACTCCTTTAATTTACATCTAACAGCTGTGACTATAATACATATAGATTCTACACATAACAGTTACTTGCTGCCATTTTTTTGCTCACCAATTATATACAAATTTTGAAAAAAGCATACCATGGTTTTTATCTCGGCTTTTAATTGGCAAAGAAAAACATTTGACTCTGTGTTGGGAAACATTTCCACGGATTGTGATTAAATTTCGGTCGACATATACAGATATTGCAAAAATACTACTAAATGTTATTTCTGTTTTAAATTACAAATTTAAGCTCCTCTTATTTTTGTATTTTCAGGTATTGTTCATAAAAATGTGTTTTGTGTAAAAATATTTCATCTTAAAATTTTAAAAAAATTATAAGTGAATAATTATAGAGAATTACATTTCTTAACTTTACAATGTCATTACTGTGCTTGTACTCAAGATTAAAAGGACCAATCATAAATAGCCTTTTCATCTAAGATGTCTCAGAATTTACGCCATTTAAAACAAATTCATTGATCAAGTAGATACCCTCATTTGTCAAATTAAACTATGGCAAAAATAGTCTGATCACCGAGATTCTGCATTTGGATAATGAGATATAAATATTTTTAATTAAATATTTTCCTTACCTATAAGTTATTTATATTCTTGAAAATGCATTTTTTTTATTCCTGAAACATTATAGTGAACCGACTCCATTTTGTACAGTTTTATAAGAGAGCTCTAGCTTGTCTGAATACTTTTCGTGAAACAATACTGATTGTAATTTTCACTGTTCTGAAATTAAAAACTCGCAATTTCTACCCATTCAAACACAGAATGTGTACGATTCATTATAGAAAATATTACGCCTAAAAAAGCTTCTGATATACTCATTAGGCTGCAAAATAAGAGTAGGCTATGCGCTCAACAACAACAAAATATCACCAATGAATGCTGCCCTAATAGTCCAATCGCCAAGGGGTTGAAAGTAATTAAACCTAAACTGGCTGAAATATGCATACGAGTTATTTTGTTAAATATTATTAAGAAAGATTTACATGAATATCAGGATGTCGCGTATAATAAAAAAATATTCGAAAAAAAACTTTTAAACATCTCCATTCTATTCCAGTACAAAGTAAATATTTAAAAAAATGAACTATTAAAAATTAAAGAACAATAAATTATGCACAGAATAATAATTATTATTTTATATATATATATATATAATATATATATATATATATATATATATATATATATATATATATATATATATAGTCAACAGTTTTGGGTAAAATAATATTTAAAAACTCTCCTAATTTACAACAAAAAAAGATTTCAGATTGTTAAAAATAGCCCAAAATGCCAGAACACCACGGCATAAATATGCCATATAACTTCCCTAAAACTTGTCCTCAAGAATAAGTAATAAAATGTTTAATTTTAAGAAGAAACCCTATCACTTTCCACTACAATAATTTCTTTACAGTTGCCAGATTATAAAGAATATACGATTGATTTTTCTCTATTAAAACAACGTATTACATATAAATGTAAATATTTCAGAGAGTAGTTATAAAACCATTTAAGCTTGTAGCCTTACTGGATTGTTAATAATTATTTTATTATATTAATTACCTTATGGCGATGCTGTCGAACAATCCTTGTTTTGATAACAAGAACGATTACCGACAACGCATGTCGCCCGTAAATTTTATAGTTTAAATGTAAATAATTTGTGTTGTTTAAGTGTTTGAGTAGAGTATTTTACGTGTACATTTGACTGATAGTCTAAACGCGTCATGTAAAGAAAATAGAAAGAGGACATTAAAACAAGGATTGCTAGACAGCATCACCATAAGGTAATTGATATAATAAACATATAATTAAAATTAAGTCCTTTATGCATTACGTTCTCTAAATAGGATATTTTCATACAAGAATATGTAATATGGCTTTTTCAT
The DNA here is from genome assembly GCA_963513935.1 of Aphrophora alni. Taxonomy (NCBI): domain Eukaryota; kingdom Metazoa; phylum Arthropoda; class Insecta; order Hemiptera; family Aphrophoridae; genus Aphrophora; species Aphrophora alni. The sequence continues at coordinate 10,342,205 of OY740775.1, forward strand.
TATTGTTAGGAAAAAGAAACTACTTTGAATTTTGCTAGTTTTTCTCCTCGATTATGATTAAGCTATAATTTCATATTTAAAACTCCATAAAATAATTAAAGGTTTTACGAGCAATTGTTTTATTAAAATATCTAATAGAAAGTTACTGGTTTTTTGGGTCCAGGATCCAGTCATTTTTACAATTTCACCTTATCCTGTTGTGGTCGTTTTGATAATTTCGAGGGTTCTAGAATTGTAAAATCAGTTGCCCTGATATAAAAAGAATCCAAATTACACAAATACTTAACTGGATAAAATTTCGACTTGGATCATTATAGCGACTATTTGTAAATTATTAAATTATGCTGTATTTTTGTAATTGTGTTTACAAAATAAGGTCTAAAAGGTAAAATCAGGTCCAGCTTTTATCAGGCACAGTCTTAAATTAGGACTACGGACTAATAACATCATTTGGGACCAATATATTTTCCTAAAAACTTAATATAACAGTAAATTGAGATATTACATCATCGTTTCAATACAAAAATGTTAGTATATTTCCTCAAACTCAAAACATTAATCTGGTCAACTAAATCTTGTTTAACAAAATGAGTATACCCATAAATTGAGATCATATTTTCACTGAAAATTTTGAATATATCTTCCCAAAGTCAACAATTGGATCTAAACGAATAACTGAATCATAACTAAATAAATCATATTTTTTTTTAACAATTTAAAATACCTTTAAATTCTGAAATCACTCGATCATCTTTTTATTACTAAGTTTTGAATACATTTCCCAAAATTCAAAAATGTATCTGCTCAGCTAAATTATATCTATCTATAGAAGAACTTTTTCATAATATTTAAAACATCTTTTTATAAATATTAAATACGATTTAGTTTTATTGTTGTTTCCAATCATTTTTATTGGTGTCACTCAACTCTCCTTATATTCGTTGAATATCTCGAGGTACCTTCTCTTCCTCAATATATTGCCAAGAAGTCTTCTTTATGGATTCATATTACACATTTAAGAAAACAAATTTGTGAAGTTATGCTTGATATTCTTAGTTAGTAGTTGTTTCGCTATTGTTGTTTTGTTATTTATCTACATAAATGTTTTAGACAAAATTGGTAAATAGGAAACAACCAGTAAATTTCAAAATAGTGGGCAAGTAAAAAGTAACGACTATATGTTAAAACAATGTTTTGGGTGGGGGGGGAGGAACAAGTTCTCACTGATTGTTTTAAAGCATACAATTGTGACGAGTTGAAAAATGTGCAAAAATTTACGTCACTATTCCGGTTTAACAGTAACTTATATTTAAATAAATGGAAGCTTAACATTACACTATCTGATTCGCCTGCATACAATACTATACAAATTGTTTGTTGCTATCCCCCAAAAATGGCGGAAAAATTCTTAATATATAAATACCAGTGCGTGAATTAAGCTTTTAACGTAATATCCGTTAGCTTTGTATAATCTTTTAAAAATTAAATATTTTATCACTGAAACATTTCCATTTGAAATTATTTACATTTTTTTATACAGTAATAATTATCACTTTACATTTACTGGGAGTGTCATAACAAATAAATCCGATGTTTAATGGTAGGGAAAAGTTTATATTGTTATATGTTAGCTTTAAGATTACACTCTTGATATCACGTTTTACGATGCAAGTGCAGTGTTTTATGATACGGTAATAAAGCTACTAAATAAAGTGCATTTTTTGTAAACCAATCTCGTATCTGTATTCACGATGCCGCTATCTATATAACTGCTGATTGGCTTCTCGGCGATCCATCAAACGATTTTCTACCCGGACTGTAAATTGATGATGAATAGTGAAAATTGTTGTAACTCAGATGTTAATAAAATGTGTTGTAGCTCTTTGTTTCACAATAGAAGTGTTTGACTATACAAGCTGTAGTTGTTAGATATTAAGGAACAATAACCACTATGAGCAGGTATATTGAACTCCTCTGTGTGAAAACACATGGAGAGCCAGATCAGAACGAAACGACAGTATGATTTCGAGGCTTCTACAGGCATGATTTCCTCCTATACCCCATTTCGCTCTTTTTAATGTCGTTGTCCAAACTAGTATATGATTTATTGCATTACAATTTTTTTTTAATTGGGCAAGAAAAATAAAGGTTCATGACGTTTGTAAAGGTAGACAAGAACACTTTAAGTGCCATCATCGCTTTCCTTTCCAGTACTAAAATTACATACTATAAGGTTTATTAATATGCTAAAATACTACAACCTAAAGCAACTCCCGTCTCTTACCTTAACTTAGATAGTATTTTCTGGTTGTAAAGATGAGAGTGTTTAACTTGCTATAAAGGTTTTCGTACACTTGGGATAGGAATTTTTCTAAATGCAGGTTCTTTGCCATTCTGAAAAGCTCTTAAAAATCAAACTGACTTGTTGCTACAGCCGTGAAATAAGGGATATATTGACTTTTATTCAAAAAATGTCTCAGGCATATTTAACGTCTTAAAGTATTTGTGCCACATGATATTGTAGTCTGCGATGTTCAACTTAACCTGTTTTAATTATGTACTTCCAAATATGTTCACAAGCAATTGAATCGTACAACAACATCTTATAATTAAAGCTCATAACAACAACTTAATATTGAAGCTTATATTAACAGCTTTTAAATGAAGCTTATATTAACAGCTTTTAAATGAAGTTTATTTCAACAGCTTATAATTGAAGTTTATAACAACAGATTACAATTGATGGTTTTAATTGAAGCTCATAATGTTTTAAAACTTAACGCAAACTTTCTACTCACCCATCACCGAAAACAAAATAAAATCCGATAAAAACTGTTCGTCATTAAAAATATTAGCTCCGAAGTTTACAGTTAAAAAGAGAAAATAATTTGTGGGCATCGTTTTTTGAAACACATAAACGTACTTAAATAAGGCTTCAACTTGCCTCGCTTGACCTCTGTGTAAATCGTATTTGAATAAAATCGAGTTTTTTCCAATTATTCCTGAACCATAACGTTTTTACTATCGATTCTGCAGACGAGTTTCTGTTATTAATCTTCATATTTCACTTAATTGGAACGAAATGAAAAAAAAAAAAAATAAATAAATAAATAAATCAGTATACTACTCCCGAATTCTGATTTGTTGAAACGTCCCTATATATGGCCAAAATATGACTACTTACCAAATTTGGTCAAAATCAGCCACACGTTTGGGTTATAAACATCTTTCTACATACGAAAAGCACCAGACTAAAAGAAGTAATTACAAAAACTTTTTCTTTCTTTTACTCAAATAGTCAAATCGACTTTCTTTTTTTTTTTAGGGCCAGATAGAGACTAGAGACCTCAAAAACACATCTACGATTTTTGCTTCATCACGTAATTTTCCCTATTGTATGTAAATATTTAGAAATTATATTACATGTTAAATGCTAATAAATTTAAAATGTTTTGAGATTGTTTTAACGAGAAAACGTTTCTATCATTGAAATACAAATCAAAGTGTTCTCTAGTATCATGTGTCACAAGTCTATTTTACGGAGTCCAACCCCCACCCCCACTCCACCCCTAGCATATCTTGTGCGACATAAGTTGGAATAGAAGGATCCCTCTTGAAGATCTTTAATTTCCTTATTTTTTGTAGATATATTTACATTGAGTTTAAACTTGCATCGCTTGTGTTAAGAAGTAGTTTGTTTTTACGATTTAGCAAATGTTCGGAGTAATTAATCTTCAAATTTAACACAATTTTGAATGAAATCGGTAGAGTTTTTGAGAAATTACATATTTCATTTGTTTAATTAACAGCTTCTTTTACAGTTCACTCCTGAACCAGCATTTTTGAGATTGCAACAAATATATTTTGTTTGGGTTTGTGATATAGTAAAAGAGTTAAAAAAAGCAACGTGATTGGATCTAGAAAATGTAGGTCAAACATTCTGATTGGTTATTAGCGTACGCTAGTGTTGTAAATTTAATTAAAGAAAGCTGTAAACTATTAACAAAAGACATCCAAGAAAATAATTTTGTATAATAAATAGTTTTAAAATGAATTTATAGTAAATGTTTTAATGTAAAATGATGTAAATGTGTAAATGAATATAATTAATAATAAATTGATGTGTCAGTGAGTTTTTTAGATGAACGCTCAGGTTGTAGCGGGAGAAAATAGGCTCGTGGCTGGACAGTCTTGAAATGGGATCTGACGGAGTCAGACATGTAGAAAATTGTCTAAAAAAGTTTTTTGTTGTAGTGAAAAATGTTAAAAGAGTAGTAAGGAATGTTTTAAGTGATACGTTACGTTGATATCATATCCGTGTGTATGATATACGGACGTATTTTGAGTAATATCTTTATGAACAATGCAATATTAATAAAAATATAAACTCAGTGAAACAAAATAATGCGACGATTGATATATTTGTTTGTTAATAGGACGATAGATACAAATATTTTAAATGAACATTCGTGTTTAGAGATTATTAATATAAAATTACAAATAATTACCAACATAACTAAATCTGACGGGTTAGTTAAGAGAGACTATTCGTTCTAGACGCGAGTGAGAAAGAGATCGTGTTCCACGTGGTGAAATTTTCTTATAAAGACAGAACATTCTTAATAAACGATGAACATTGTTTTGAACTATTTAAAGAAAAGACTTTTAGAGAATTGTCCATCTGTACGAGCCATGGGGGTAGTGAAAACGGCGATTGCAGAAACCTCCGATTTACTGGACATCAGAGTTCCTCGCTTCAGACATTTATTATTTTAAATATATAATTAGTGTTTTGGTATAGACGCCCTATGTTAATTAATAGGTTAAAGATCTCTATTATGTTTAAATTATTTGTTATACATGTTTGTTCATTTTAATCCTTTTGAGATTAATTCAAGATAAATAAATTTAAAATTTTCACTTACTAAATTAAATCTCCTTCAGAGAGCTGAAAAGTTATTTAATTTTTTATGATTAAAATTCTTGTTGCAACATTTAAAAAGAAAGTTATGAAATATATAAAGTTTTAGTTTGATTCAAAATTAAAAAGAAAAATAAATAAATGATTTTTCTTATTGACATTAGACGATAAATATTAATTATAATCTATGACTTTGTTGATGATATTTTTTGTAGAATGTTTTTATGAATTAATAAATACTTATGTACAATTTCAGCAATACAAGACTTAGAATCTTTCTTGAAACGCCTATGCCAAGTACCTCTTAAAAAGAACTTAGATCTCGAGATTTTATAACTTAATTCAAATTTAAATTTTTCAAAATTGTTAAGCGAAAGCTTCCTGGCGCCCAAAATATAAGCAATTTAAGTAATTATTAACTTCTTTTCTTTTTTCTTAAATAAAATATATTCAAACTTTAAAACCCAGTTCATTAAATAATTACAGGTTCTGAGAAGCTACATTTTATCTTTTGTTTGAATAAACTAGGAATTTTGAGTGTTGGGTTTTTATTTACGAGATATGGCCACAATTTTTATTGAGTATTTTTTTATAACAGAAGTGGTAACTCTAAAGCGAATAAATATACGATAACAATTAGGGTGTGATATAAAATGTGATTCCCCCACCAAACCAAATTTACAATCTATAAGAAACGTAACACCTTTTTAGCACCAACAATTTTCATTACGTTATAGCAATTATAATTGCCCTAAACATTATAATTCATGTTACTATGCTAAAGCAGTGAGTCTATTATTGACCGAAAGACATATTATTGTTTTTATTTATTTATTTTATTTTTTTGCTAGATATAATTTTAATGGCTCCAAGGGGTCTTTACCATTCAACATATATCTTTACCGTTCATATATATGTTAAATCATCAGCTCAAAATTGTAAAACCTTTTTACTCTGACCTTTCTTTCGTGTAGTCTTGATCTATATCCCTCTCTTTTAACATTTCTATCACGTCTCTATTGACTAATTATTGTTTTCTTGCTCCCACCCCATTAGAGGGAATATTATTTTATGTTCTTTCCTTCAATTTGTTTTTTTAAAGATTGAGAGATTTTTGCCTTTAAACAATAAGAAAAACAAAAACTTAATTTTAAAACAAGAATAACTATTATAAAATTGCATTTATTTAATCACACAACCTAACACGTTATATTTATACGTTATGTTAAATCACTTTTTAAAAGATTGGATTAAAACTGGACGTTAACATTTGTTAGATGGATTTATTATTTGTTGATATTTCCCTCACAAAAAGTGTTTCCAAACGATATGCATTAAAAAATTAACAACAGTTTAAACCGACTGACTGATCCAGTTGTAAACAATCCAACGTTAAGCGAGCGACAAATCGATATTCTGTTTTAAAATCTCTAACGGACATAACACTCTCGCTCTGCAGCTCTCTGTTGAACTGATTACATTTCATCTCCTAGCTAAGCCTATTCAAATCTGTAATACACTCCTTGCATGAAATCAGGGGTGGATACTGGCAGTCTCAAAGACCACCCTTTATAAAAGAAACTTGTTAAAGTATACATATTTTAACAGTTGTTTATAACAAGTAAAATTGACGAATATAAGTCGTGCTATTTCCACTCGTCTATCTAGTTGCTGGTCGAAATTCAATATTTCTAACAGGGTCAATTTAATAAAAACTATCAAAATTGACAAAAAAACTTAATTACCAGTAACCATTTGATATAACTTTGATGAAATGTACTCCCCAATAACTATAAGATTCCGACTCCTTTCAGTAAATATTTAATCTCGTAATTTGTTACAAAATGTGAAATAAACTTCGGCAAGTTAGAACGCGACCAAAACGATTTCGGTTAATATTTTATAAATTGTGGAGGTTTATTATAATCCAGACCACTGTCCCAAGTTAAGGCATGAGAAAGAGAAAAGTTCCGTTCCTGAGTAATTAGAAAAATAACCAAAACTTACCCTGACCGACATTCGTTTCGATTTGGTTTTATTTTCAATTTACCGGTATTTTAAAATTTTTATCTTTTTATTATATTTTATTTATTATTTATTTTTATTATTTTTCATCCTTAAATCACAAAATTATAACAAATTTGTTGATATACTCAAGATAACAAAGGTCAGACTTGTTCTTAGCTACTTAAAGTTTGTGTATATCCTTTTTCATCCTTAAACCACAATTTGTTAATATGCTCAAGATAACAAAGGTCAAACTTATTCTTAGCTACATAAGGTTTGCGTATATTATTTTTCATACTTAAACCACAAATTTCAACAAATTTGTTGATATACTTAATATAACAAAGGTCAGACTTTGTTCTTAGCTACATAAAGTTTGTGTATATTATTTTTCATCCTTAAACCACAAATTTTAACAAATTTGTTGATATACTTAATATAACAAAGGTCAGACTTTGTTCTTAGCTACATAAAGTTTGTGTATATTATTTTTCATCCTTAAACCACAAATTTTAACAAGTTTGTTGATATACTCAAGATAACAAAGGTCAGACTTTGTTCTTAGCTACATAAAGTTTGTGTATATTATTTTTCATCCTTAAACCACAAATTTTAACAAGTTTGTTGATATACTCAAGATAACAAAGGTCAGACTTTGTTCTTAGCTACATAAAGTTTGTGTATATTATTTTTCATCCTTAAACCACAAATTTTAACAAATTTGTTGATATACTTAATATAACAAAGGTCAGACTTTGTTCTTAGCTACATAAAGTTTGTGTATATTATTTTTCTACGAAATTATCAAGGTTGGTACCTTAGGATATTAAAATATGTAAGGACTTCCTTGTAGTTAGGAAATCTTTAAAGTACGACTATGAATACGAAATGCCACCAACTAATACTGAAGGGTTACTTAAGGAACGTATTCGGGACTTTCCTGGATTACTTTCCCGCTCTCTGTGTATAAACTACACTCTTAAGGGTACATTATAACCAATGTGGGTCAAATTTAAACCTTAAGAACTACTCCTGAATCCTGCCTTTATGCTATTTGAACTATATAAAAAAGTTCAATAGTACCTTAATTCTGTCTTGGCTATTTTTACAATATTTATGGGTGCACATAATAAAGAGTTTAAAACTATGAAAATTTAATCTGAACAATTAGGATAATTGATATCTTAGAAACTATTAAAGGGTGTGTAATGAAAATGGATAAGTGATGTGTGAATATGATAGAAAACTGATTATCGATTGTGTTTAAAAAAATTATTAATATTGCTTACGTTACTAAAAGTTCTTTCGTTATCACTTTCAAGTTTGTTATTAAGGCCTTTATTGAAATTTGACATTTGTAATTATCTTTGGTCAATTTTTGCTGTTAATAATGTGGATGAATTTGGTGTGAAAGTTAAAATTACAATGTTCAATCAATTTCTGGAGGGATAAAGTTATATATTCCAATCACCAATGGTTCTAAGCTAGCATATAATATATAACATACATAGCTCTTTTTGGTTACTAGATTTTGATTTAAACGCTGAATCTCTCTCCTAGATCTAAAAATGATGCCGTCTCTTTGGATTCTTTGAATAAAATATCTCAAAAACCCCTTTACTCATCTTCACTATAGAACCTTCCTTTCCTTCCCAAGTAATATGTCTCTTTTTTTAAAACTCGTTACGTATAATGAGAATTCTATCACTGTTCATGTTGCACAAATTATATTATATAGAGTTACAAAATATCAATGATTTTTGTACGTATTTTGATGAAATGGGGTTTTTTTTATAGTTAGTTACACTAAATAAGTTTAATTGGATTATTTTTAACTTATGAATGTATAATTTTAAAATTTTGGATTTCGGTACCATTACAAAACTATTCGATTGTCATTTTCAGCAATAAGTATACAAGAGACCACCAGTGTATTGTGGACAACAACTTACACAAAATACAGTTTAACCCTAATAATTGGCATACAATGAATCTTGTAAATATATCCCTACCTACATTTTTACCCTCAATAGGACTTACGTTTAGGACAGTGTTCTGTTTCAAACAATTTTCAAATACAAATATCGGTCCCGAATATTTTACAGTTCTTAGAACCCCAAACGTTTTAAAATAGAATATCTTCTCAATATCAGTTAGTGTTTAAAATATCTAAACATCTATGATTCAAGAAATTTTAAATTGTAACTTTACCATTCTATAAGGGAAATTAAATACTGTAGTAAAAATGAATAAAATACAAAATATTCCTTTTAATCCCCCAATCCGAATTTTGTTACAATAAAGAACACCGTATATAAATAACTAAATAGCAAGGTTGGCCAAACTAAATAGCATACTACAGGTTAAAAATCCAGCAGTTTATATTTAATGTTTTATCATACTATATAGTAAGAAGCTGCTAAAACACTATAATTTAACTGTGCCTATAAGGTTTTCATTTAGTCCAAAATAAATTATTTTAAATCAACGGAATTTTACGTTCTGTCAGGCGGTCTATTAACAAAACTTTGTTAGCAGCTGGAGGATAAGGTTTAATACCATTTAGGTAAATATTATACGCATTATTTTTTCACATCTCTTTATTACTCAATTTATATTTATTAAATGAAGTTTTTTCTTGTGGAACATAGTTTAAAAATTCATACATTGCTTAAAGAATTATTCTAAATGAGCTCGTAAGTATGAATAGTAATTTTTAACCACAATTTTCCTGAAAACACCTGAAAATGTTATGGTTTCTAAGAGGTTACCTGCCACATATTTAGATTTTACAATTGATAGAAGCAACTACTACCACTCAATAATGCAATTTTAAGGTCTAAAATAGAAAAATATATTTCATAAAATTAATTGTACGAAAATTATTAAGTTTAAACATTATTTCGTTTTTCTAATTAAAATAATTTGCCCTCAGCACATTCATTACGTGTAGGTTTAGACTGTTAGACTCTGTATAGTCCCATGTAATGCACCTATACAAGAGCTTAAAATTCAAAGTCATATTTATGTAACAACTTTGAAACAAACGTTTACAAACACACAAAACATTATTACAGGAGCAAACAATTCTGTAACTAAATCTGTTACAACAGTTCGTGTCCTCCCTTCCTAATAGAAGTACAACATTCACTAATGCAATTCTAAGTGCACCCCTCCCTCACAACCCTGTGCAACTGGTGGTGGACAGGGTGAGCTAATGTGTTATGGTAAACGAGACAAAGAGTACGTAGTGTGTTTTGTCTTTTTTATCTGTGTTTAACAAAATGTTTGTATAACTATGTACAAAAACAAACAAAACCCTACATGCAGTTGATACGCAAATTTGGTTCAGTGAGATTGTATAGACAGCCAAGCTGGGCAAAATGAGATACTCTTGTAGCTAAACAAAACAGCTTAATTATTACTTTCCCGCATGAAAGTAATATAGGGAGAATTATTTGATGGGTAAACAAACTATGAGGAATTGTTTTTCGAACAAATATCAGTTTCGAGCTCCTCTTGACTCCAATAAAGTGGTTTTAAGTATAATCTTTGTCATACAGTACCTCGTATATGAAATATTCTATAAATCAAACGTGTGAATAGATTTTAATTAAATTTATATATGAGCACATTTTGGTCATATATCGAGTTGTTTTTCTCATACCTCCCACAAGAAAAAATACACAAAATTAGATTTTCTCAAAATCGGTTTAAATCGTTTTTAAAATAAAAGCCCAAGCAAAACGAATTGGATAAATCTGTGACGTTTAATTTCTAAACTTCAAAATCATACGTACACCTTCTTTATGAAATATATAGATTGTATACAAATCTGAATTCATTGTCATAATTTGTTAGTTAATTTAATAAAATTACATTCTCTATTGTATTCCATATTTTCCTCAAGTTTCCTTGATAAGTAAATTATTCCAAATTCTAACTGATAATAATATTTCAAAATCAATTGGTTCTTAATACACTTCATTTTATTTTATGCATGTTTTGTTTTAGATAAACATCAGTGAATTCAGATAGAAAGACAAAGTTTATTTTTATTTAAATATGGATCTATTGATTTAATTGTTCATGTTCTAGTGTAATCATGTATATATATATATATATATATATATATATATATATATATATATATATATATATATATATATATATATATAAGGCGAACATTAACCAGAAAGAGATCCTTCGATAGAAGTGTAAACCCTCGGATAGGCACTGTTATGATGGAAAACTACAAGAAAGAGAAAGATAATATTGTGAATATAATCGATGTTGAGATCTGTGTTAGATGGATTCACTTGGATCACACTGAGACTAATGTGTATTTTTCCCTTAAATATCTCTTTTTGTTGTGGGTTGCCTGTACATCACGCTGTAATTTTTATTGGAAGTTACTTGAAGTAAAAATAATGGACATAAAATTATTACGTTGCAATTCCAAAACGGCTCGATTTGGTATGAAAAGTCAGAAATACTTTTGATTAAACAAAATTTGATTCAGTTTTACCATACTTCCAAAAATGTACACGTTCCTAGTTGTAATAGACCTACCAATTTTACCAACAGATTCACGATTACAATTTAATCAGCTAATTTTATAAATCTATTTATAAATCTTCCATGAAATTATGGTAAAACTTAATAAAATTTTGCTTACCATTTATTAGAATAAGGTAATTATAATTATTATAGTTTTTATCCAATTTGTTGAATTATATAAATATTTTTAATCAATAGCAGGACTTTCTTTTTTATCAACGTCAGCTGTTTTGCTAATCGCTTGTGACATTTTAAGCAGACACAGAAAAATTGATCAAAATGTTATTTTTTTGAACAAAACATTCAAAATTATTTGAACTACACTACACACAATCACTAAAACATTGTTTAATTGATTTAATTTGTTTGAAATTGTTTAAACACTTCAACATAAATATGTTTGTAATTTAATACTCTGCACACGTTTATCTTTAGGTGGTTACTGTGTCGTTTGATTACTATTAAGATGTTGACCTCATGTTTATTTCCATAGAGACCTCAAGAGTCCTCTATTTTTTCTATTTATGGGTTGGCCCATTTAATTATGTAATTGAATCATATATACAATTACAGGCGATATTGAGCTTGTCATTTCATAAATTTTCAGGGTTGCTTTTCAAATGTGAAAATATCTTAAATTTAATTTTCGAATTGTTCCTTTTTGTGAAGAATTTTCGTATTTTTATAAATGTTGCTATAATGTTTTGTTTGTATTAGATGTACTGATATGTTGATATGGTGTTTTCACGATTTTTGTGTGAAAGGTGTTCTATGAGTTTTAAATATCCTGCTCGTTTGACCAAAGTTATGCGTTCGGCTTGAAAATGCCACCAGTGAGATATTGAAAAATTTCGCCAATAAATAAAACAGACCTACTGTAGATTAAAGATATTTATACAATCAATATCAGCAAGTCGTTAAGACGTAACAATTTTAATTGTGTAACGCTTAATGTTTGTAAAAACATTGAACACAGCACGGCAAGATAATTTTAAATATTAGAATAGCTTTCCTTCATATTTACCCCTTAGACGATTATTTGCTTTCTTTACCTGAGCAAGCCACTAGAGAGAAGGAACTGAAAAGAGCAGCTGTTCGATAGGCTTTTGCAGATATAAACATTGCCAGTTTACAGTAGCGTCTCTTAGTTGTCAACCAAACGGATAAAAAGAAATAAAAAATGTTGAGAGCCAATTCTAAATTTGTATTTAAAATGGTTTCGTATATAAAACAGTAATACAGTAGTAATAATTTGTCTTTATTGTATGTCATAAAAAATTCACAATAACATATAATTTAGCTAAAGTTAAATATTTCTATTATTCATATACTGTATTTTAAACAGCGATATGTTTTATGATAATTTGCATATACTTACACTAGATTTTTCTAAAGTATAAATTAATTCCCGTTATCAAGTGAGAAACATAGAACATAAGAAAAGTAAAAACCGCCTAAATAGCTTAGTAGTATTCGGACATGTTGGAAGTTGAAACTAAAACTAGTAAACTAAGTAAAAAATACTAGGCTGCAGTAAAAAAAAAACTTCATTGAAATTGGCGTAATTTACCCTATTTCCTTAATATTGACTTATTGACTTACTTATTCGTTGAGTCGGAAGAAAAAATAATATTTGTCCACAGTTGTTGACAAAGTGGCATTTTGTTCATTTAAATTAGTTTGCAAAACAGCTGATTTCTCAACAGTTTTACTTTGCCCACTACTTTGCTCACTGCGAATGGCAACTGAACAAAACGAAATTTAAGTTAAGTTTATTTGAATTGATTTATAATATACAGGAAATGTCCCGTATGTAGGTTAGATTAGTTCTTACATGTAAAATAACATAAATAAACAACAAAACAACGTTTTAAAGTTGAAAAAGGAAGTAAATATTCATGAAGATGATTGACAGTGTATGTACACGGAGAGTATTTTTCGTTTGCCCAGTTTTGAAGTTGGCAATCCCGTTTCCTCAAGAATACACCTAAGTTATTTGTAATATTCATAAATAACCTCATTTTTGACGTGAGAACTTCTACTCAGTGGTGATGTGTTGTTTAGCACTATTGCTATATTTTGTGTAGGTAGTTTTAAAATATGGACAGTTCAGAGTATGAAAACCTGTCAAATACCCCGCCTAAATTAGCGGAAAAAGCTAACAACGTTTTACTAAATCTCCTTCTGGTCAAATCAAGGAAAAAGTACGGCCGCCAGTATGAACTGTTTTTATTGCCAAGATAACAACTGTAGACAAAGTATAATGTGCAATTCGTGAGCAAAATGTCTTTTTTAAACTCGATAAAATTGACGCACTAGGTAAGCCTCGTGCGTTAACATTTTTCTCTCGTTTAAAAAAGTGCCACTTTGCTCACTAGTTGCACAAATAACTATTTTTCTATATGTAGGATAGAAAAAGATTCTAGAATTTTCATTTAACAAAAAAAATCGAGAAAATGCAAACATTAAAGAAATAAAGTCACAAAAAAAAACAAGGTAATATATCAGGTTTAATATTATATACCGTGTAATTTTGTTTTCATAAATTGATAACAGTTTATTTTGAGGTTATGTTATCTTCGTTGAAGAATACAAAAGTTCAAAATATATTTATCCACAAAACCCGTTATTATCGTTGTTTGTTAACATAGCTACGTGTTATAAAACAATTATTGTTTTGAAATCTACGTTTTCAAACGTAATCTCTCAAAACGATAGGAAATTGTAAATTTCACAGCTGATTGTAGAATAAAGATTTCGATATTGATATGTACAAAATGGACAATCTCTCCGCATTGAACCGAGCTAACATTGTTCATGTGTCAGTCACTATGAGTTGTAGACAACTTTCTATCTAGATTGTCAATCGCTGAACGTTTGTTTTGTGTTTAATAATCAAGTTATTGAATAAACTGTAAAATCTATATATGTAGTATTTTTTTATACTTTGGGAAACGGATACACTGTGACCTGCTGTTCACATAGTTTGTCACATGTGAAATAATGTTATCTGTATTTACATATAAACCTATGTTTAAATTATATTTTTTTAAGGTCAGAGGAATTCAAAGTGTCTGAGTCACCTATAAATGTTTTAACTACAAAAATAAACTCTGCACATATTTTTTTTCACGCGTCTCTAGAAAAAACCATATGAAAATTTACGGAGAAAGCAATCACAAAAAAAACTCAGAACTAAATTTGTTTTCCAAATATACTTATATAGCCTAAACATAGCGTATTGGTAGTTATCTCAAAAATTTCCGGTTCAAATGTTATGGGTTAAAAAGGGAAAATTAACTTGAAATATTAGTATCTCAAAAACTTAGAAAGCAATGTTGATCAAAGTTTGTGTAAAATTTGAAAATTTATAACCAAATCAATGTGTCAAACTGAAAGTAAATAAAAATTACGGCGCGCCATAGTCCTTTTTTTAAATTTGCAAATTACAATAATCAGTAATTTTATTTTACTTTTCGGTTATGCATATTTTATTCCACTAAAATTTGTTTTCATTAGTTTGCTCATATATATTGAGACTTTCAAACTTTTACTATGGCTACTAAATTATATTCCCTTGTGTTAATTGACGAACCACTTTTTTGAAGAAAACTACGTATTTTTTATATTCTTAGATGTTACGATTTACCGGCGTTTATTTAAATTCAATAAAACCGATTGTAAGATCAATCAATTTAAGTTTTGGTCTTATTACATCTCACGATTAATTAAAAAAAACATGCCACCATACCAAATAGAATTAATAAATTCAGTTTGGTTATGGAGTATTTCACAGACAACAGTCATACATTTCAAAAAATACAAAGCGTTTAAAAACAGACGAAAATCTCAACAACGATTTTTTTATCCAACAGATAACGAATATGAGAAAAAGTAAAAAGTGTGAATAATATACAAAAGTAGCATAAAGTGTTACAACATTTTGTCCAAAAAATGGCGCAAACAATTGCACAAACTTACTCAATCACACATCCTCAAAATGTCACTTCGTAGTAGTTAATCAAAAACAGAAAATGAACCCAGGGCGTCCTCTTTGGAAAAATATTTATATTATTTAAATAAAGGCGTAAACTTACTTTCTTGTGTTATAAACATGTCTTCAGCGTATTATTATTATTATGCATAGAAACGGGGTTTCCCTCTAGACACCTAGACACCTCAGCCTATAAGACTTTGTTTGTAATTCTTATTCCTCTCTAGGTTATTTCTATACTCTTGGTTAAGAACAGGATTTGTTGTTTTAAAGGTCACATCTGGGCCGAAGATCAGTTGTCTTCTACGTCGTAATGCTCCGTATTTTAGAAATATATGTTCTGCGGTTTCTAGGTGCTGGTTGCATAGTATGCATTTCAGGTTTTCTTGGAATAATCCCATGGTATTGAGTTGCTTCTTGAAAGCACCATGGCCTGATACGAAAATTTATATTTTCTCTGATAATTTTGTAAGATGACGAATTTAAAAAGTTCCACATCTGGTTTGACCAGTGATCAGTAAAGTTTGACCGTGTGGTATTTTTTGTCCATCGTCCTTCTTTACTAAGGTTAGCCATTGCTTTACGGGTTCTGTAACAATCAAAGATTTCATGAATCCACTTTTCCCCATTTTATCCGCCTTTTCGTTGCTTTTGTGACCTGGTTGTCTTCAACGTAAGTTTTATTTGATTAAAATCGAATATTTAATCATAGAGGTAAAACAAAAACAAAAAGTTTTAATTTAATCATAGAGGTAAACAAAAAGTTTTGTTTTTGTTTTTGTATTTGTTTTTGTCAATTATTCTCCAACCACAATATTTTTTTTTACATGCGATTGTGTTTAGGTCATTAATCTTGAAAGTTTACAAAAATGAACAAAGTAGAGCCGCCGTTTATGCAGAGCTGCCAATGCGTTTCATTACTTAAAGGCTACACTTGAACGAAATTTGTTAAAATCATAGAGCCGATTTTGAGAAAATTCTAAATTCGTTTTCAACTTGCACTAAATTTTAGGTCATTAATATTTAATAAATAAACGTCCCGAGATTTATACAAATACGCCCACATACCAAATTTGATAAAATTGGTCGTCCACGTGTTTTGGCTGTAGAACATTACACTCACAGCAAACAGAGGATAATCCAAAAACCACATTCTGACCCAAAGGGCCTCAAAACGGATCAACATGACTATTTTGATTAACTTTTTCTATACTACGTATACTATGTGATAATATGTATAGGGCAACTAGAAAAAATCTATCACCAAACAAACAAAAAATACGAAAACAGTATTATTCAGAAAATCAGTGATGAATTCTGATTTATTTATTTTATTTTATTGGGCTACTGTATTAATAATGCAGTTAATACTCTTTTTCAGAGTGCCTGCAAGTTGCTGTATTGTTCAATCTGTAATAATTAAATCAGTTTAAAAATTGTAAAATTTTCATTAAGACGTATTTGAAATTAAATTTTCATGAATTTGTAAAATAGATAAGCCCATCAGATAGAAGTAGACAATAAAACACATCAATTTATAACTGAAATAGCTAATATAAGGTCGAATTGAAGTAGAGGAGTGTTTAAATTGTTCTAAAATATGGTGCCGTTGTCCTGGCTACGACAACTAAGTTTAAAACGCTTTAGTTAAACTACTTTCAGCTCTAACTCCAGGATTAGTATTGACCATTTCAACTCCAGACTCCTGTTAGTTTCCTACAAATAAAAGGAACGTAATTCCTTTCTTAAACATTAACCCCCGTAGTGAGTAATCCCCTCTCTCCAGGGAATGTTTGGTTGTTTCTCCTACAAAATATGACTACAGTTCTCAACTAATGTATTTCTAAACGCTCCTCAGGTTCCACGCTCCAGTGGTATTGCGTTACGTTACATTAAGGCCAAACGAGAAAAATATTATTTATTTCTTTTTCATCGGCAAAGAAAACGGATTTAAAAGTAAAATTCTGAATTTCTTTAGTAATACTATTGTAGCAATATCAAGGGAATCCACTGGTATGCTGTTTACACATATTTCAATTTAATATAAACAATGCACAAACTTTCTCTCGCCCATTCCAAAAAACAAATATTTCACTTTTTTAGTTTGTTATAAGGAGAAAAAATACTACGGTCAATGCCTAAAATGATACTATGATTTTAAAGTTATTTCATAATGATAGTAATAAAGCGCATTTGATTAAAATGTTTTATTCTGACATTTTTTTATCACTAATGTATATGGAAATTAATACTTGACGTTTCGTGAGTATAAATCAACTCTCGTTATCAAGCGTGAAACTAGAACATAAAAGAAAAAAAGAGAAAAAACACCAACATAGCTTAATAGTATAGAGCCGTGTTGGAGATTTAGTCTTAGGTTTGACCGTTCAGGCTTAGTTTTATCCTCGAGTTCTTTTCTTAGATTACAGTTTTAAACAATGTTGGTGTTTTTCTTTTTTATGTTCTAGATTATTACTTGATGACGAGGGTTGATATATACTCTCGAAACGTCGCGTATACACAAATGATGGCACATGTCTGATTAAACCGTAATAATAATATAAAAATGACAGCTCAGTAGTTGTCAATCGAAAAGGAAAAATGAACACTGGACGCCATCTTAGAACAAAAATATTTATATATTTAAATAATTGTCTAATCTTGCTTCGCTTGTGCCAAAAACACGTTCTTGACGTACATTTTATTTGATTAAAATCTAAAGTTGATCCTTAAATGATGCTGTTTTCTTTCTACATTAAATGGTATTTTTTAGACTCAATTTTGTGTCTTTAATATTTACATTTTACTAAAATTTGAACTAAATCGGTTAAGTCGATTTTGAGATATTACTTATCTCAAGAACCGGTATTTTGTGACAGATTACGACCGATTCGTTTTGTTTGAGTCCTTAGAATCTATCTTAGAGCAACATTTGATGAAAATGGTTAGAGCCGATTATGAAAAAAAAAATTTATTTTTTTTCTTATTTCATCTACCCTCAAAACGACAGATAGACATCATTCCAAATAGTAAAATTTAATTCATATTCGAATATGACTGAAACTATTACAAATTTGTTTTCTTGTAGTGTTTAGGTTATTTGTTTGTTTTTCAATATTGTACGATGAAAAAAATATATATATTGTACGATGTTAGTGTGAAAAAGGGTATTTTAAAAAACATGTTAATTTTTGTATTAAACAAATAAAATACAATTCAATCTATTACCGGTAGCAATTTAGTTTTCGTGAGAGAAAATAGAACTCAGCATGGAGCTATTTTAAAATAAACTAATGTTAAACCTCGTGCCAAATATGGCTGTAAACCGACTTCTGTTTTTAAAATTTTAGGTTATGCTGTGAACTTTACATTTTATTTTAGTAATAAATCACTTGAAATAAGCAACATTTGTGGAAACTCTCATCACAAATTGAAATAAAACACAATAAACGCTTTATTTGATCAAGTCGACGCAACGTTTCAATGACTAGGCCATCATTAACAGTAGATCTCTAACACTTATCTTCTTGACACTGAATTGCGAAGAAGGTTCAATACCAAAAGTAACTATTTACATGTAATAACTGAGAATGATGACCTAAACAAATCAAGTGTTTATTGTGCAAAATTGTATTTTTTTTTTCTTTTGAAGAAACTCTCTCAAGGTTCGTAATACAAAACATATATTGATATTATTGCATGCAGGTTAAAACTTCCAACATGTTATTGTGTGATACTGCAGCACATATAGATGAGGCGTTACTCGCTAATAAAAGAATTTATAAAAAGACAATTTTTAAACTCACCAACCAATTATGTTGATCAACGAAATTGATCTAAAAACCATTGTAAGAAAGAATAGTTTTTTTACAAATTACAGTACAATCCCACAAAAATTGCAACCAGTGAGATAAAAAACACTCACATTTATACCAGGCAACTAATTAGCACCTCTCCTTCCTTTTATGCAATCTTCGTTATATCGACTTATTAAAAATCAAAAGGAAGCTTAATACGTGGAACTAATATGTTTTATGATGTTTATAAATGTTACCCCCCCCCAACATCTTGAATTTGTTTCAATTTAAATTACTCACATATAATTATGTACTATAAAAAAGTTATGAAAAGGGTCAAAATATTGATTTCGAGTTTATTTTTTGATCTGGGTTTGCTCAAGTCCAAAAAGACCAACACGTATACCGATTTATAATAAAATTTGGTTGAGGGCATATTTTATCACATCTTAGAATGTTTCTGTTTAATTTGTAAAAGATATGTTATCTGAATAAATAAAAAACATAAAATTACGTTTTTTTTAAATTCCCTTCAACGATTTTGATAAAATTTTATTCAACCTTTGAGGACTCAAACAAAACATAGTGGTCCCTATATCTATAAAATCGTGAGTTACAAAAATCGCCAAATGGGTGTTTAAAATACTTATATTTCTCAAAATTAACTCTACTGATTTTGTTCAAATTTTAGTAAAATGACCTAAACCGGTATGGAAAAGCGCAAGAAAATTAATATGGTTCTGGAATAATTTTTAAAAAATAATGATAAAAACTGGCTTGTGCTGGCGACCTATTTATGGCACACAAAAATCGGTTTAGTCTTTCTTTAATTATACAAATATTTGTTGAATAAACTTGTTCACTTTCACTTTTATTTGACAACTATCAAAATGACAGTTTTTCCCTGTTAAATAGTAACATGATACAATGACGCTTGATTAAATATTATTGTCAATGCTGAGTTCTGTGGTAAAATTGTTTTTTTTTTTTTTTGTTTTTTTTAACATCTATCTCCAATGTAACAAAATATCAAAGTCACAAAAACGTTTAAAATGTTTGATGTTCTTTTTTTTAAATACTGCCAAATATATATATATATATATATATATATATATATATATTCATCTTCGTTGGGGTATTTATAACACAAAAACATTTAGAAAGATTTCGGCTCTCCATTTCAATTTTTGGGCCTGTTTTCCATTACTTTTATACCATTTTAATCTATTTATTTACATCATTCAATTTGATAACATTAAAAAAAAGAAAATCATAATTACTTCAAAATAGTTTGCTGTTATAATGAAAAATAGGTTTTATCATTGAAATGAATGTCGACGTATTGTACTGTCCAGTATAATGTAACACAGAAACAATAAACTATTATAAATGAGCCTTTTGCAGAATTAAAAACCGTAATTAATTTAAGATATGTTTAGTGAAGAACTAGAGATAAGCCTAGTAGGAAGATATTTATGAAAACTATCGTACACTACGCTCAGTATTGAAAAACAATATTTTATTATGTTTAATATAAATTAATTAATTGACTAAAACAAAAGTAAATTCAAGAACATCATAAAAAAATAAAAACAATAAAATACGTATAATAGATAATAATAGGCAAATGGATACGTATAAAGAAAGTAGTGAAAACAACTAGAGAAGGACACGTTTTACAGATACGATTTTTAAATTCAAACGAACGCTCAAATCATAATATATGATCATAATCGGTGCTCATAGCTATAATTCCCTCCTACTTCGACAAATACATTAAATTTCTGACAGATAATTACTTTGTAAAACTGAAACAATTGCCTAACCTGTAAGTTCCTTTCACAAATCTACATTTATAAAACAAAACCTACATGTATAAATCAGCCATACTTCCTGTAAAACTAAACATCGGTTTACAAATATTTTCCCTCTCAAATCTGTACAACCCTAAATCAACTATCAAACAGTTAGGAAATGGGATCGTCGCTTGACGGAAGAGTTATTTCAGATTGTGGCTAGGATATTGGCACCACTGTCGCTTCGATCTATTCAAATTATTGCCACTTGTAACTCACAAGAGCTTATTTTGTTTGACACTATATATTTGGCTGATATATAACCAGACATGTAAACGTAAAGTACGTTTTTAACCGTCATTTATAGCACAGTATAAAAATGTTTTTAAAAAATAGATAGAATTTTTTGAATTTATCTGACACAATCACACAAAAGTAAAGTTAAAGGGGGAAATGTCATTACATTTGGTCGATTGGATATGATATACAAATGGAACAAAACTGGCGTCCAATTAAAACAATTCCTCTGCAGTTTATTATTAAACTAATAGTCTCCATTTTGAAATTTGTATTTTGTCTTAAATTAGACAACAATTAGTTGTAAAAGATTTTTTTTTTAAGTACAAAACAAAACACGGGGAAATCTATTCATTTGTAAAATGTATTATGTGGTCTCAAACCAAGGAAATAGTTCTTGAAATCCGTTTGCCGTTTACACACTCTATACTGATGGAGTTGGATCAATTTCGTTTGTGCACATTTTACGGTTAACTTTCTCGCATATTTATGCTCTTCTTTTTAATATGCAATATTATGATACATGTCCATAAGACCAAAATAAAGATTTGTCCTTCTCAAAACTCTCTTTGAAAATCTTTATGAAATGTTGAATTAAGGACTCAAAATGCAAATTAATCTCCATCACCTACTAAACCAAGGAAGTCTTTTTAGTATAACTCTTACATTTTTGTATCACAGGACACTCGTTTGAGTATCATCAGATATGGGTGTAAAATTTACACAAAATGAGCTACTTTGTATGTGAAAGTAATCACAGGTATTAGGTTACTCATAAAATCAGATAGTCTTCAAAATTCCATTCTGATATTCATAGGTATAATTTTCTAGTTGACGAAACTTTCGATATATCTAGATAAATACCTTATATTAGTAGTCAGAGCAATTCTTGTTATTGTATATCACTACAGCTGTTTCGCCGATCACAGTCGGCTTCGTCAGGTGCAGGACACTTAAATAAAACACATAAACACGACACTGAACATATACGACACTAAAAACATTGTTTTAAAATATTCGGAGGCTAGCTCTTCGTTAAATTTTACATTAAAAATGTCCGTGTGTGGCCACATCATTATTCGTTCGTTTCCGGACGGATACTGAAAATAAGACTGATGATAGTTAACTGCCGTGGAAGTCCAGCTGTAGTGATATACAATAACAAGAATTGCTCTGACTACTAATATAAGGTATTTATCTAGATATATACATTCAGCAATTCATAAGCGAAAAATATAAAATCAATTTGGTTTTATAAGAATATAATATGAAACTTTCGAGTTTGTAATACCAAGCCTACATACCAAATGTGGCTCACTATATTGAGTACGGGTTTGGCAATCCTGAGGGATCCTGGAAATTCAACATTTTACTTAGTCTTGGGAGGGATAACTTTCTTTCATCTTTGCTAACATGTCTTTCTTGACCAACTCTTGTTTCTTCCTACCCTGACGCTATTAGAGTAGTCGAGGGGTTGGGGAGGTCTGTATACTTTCTTCTTCTCCTTCTTCTTCTTCTTCTTCTTCTTCTTCTTCTTCTTCTTCTTCTTCTTCTTCTTCTTCTTCTTCTTCTTCTTCTTCTTCTTCTTCTTCTTCTTCTTCTTCTTCTTCTTCTTCTTCTTCTTCTTCTTCTTTGTTTTATAAACTAAACATTGCGATCTGTACAACGTGAACTAACCCAGCTGTTTAAACAGATATACAGAGGGATTAAATATTTCGAAAGGCCACCATTTTGAATCGGTGGTGGATTCATTTAGAATATTGTCTAAACACATTCAAAAAATGATTCAAGCTCTAATACAATATATAGACTTTATATTAAATCCGTTCCTTAAACAGCGGTTTTATTGGAACATACACTAAACAGAGAGACGACGCACTTCCGAACATTTTCTTATTGCAACTTTCTGTTTATTTAGACTAACTAAATCGATATGTACACGTTACAAATTTAAAATGTTCTTGATCTGTTATTATGAAATAAAAATTAACATTTTCTGTAAATTGTATACTATAATTTTATTCCTTTTTTTTCCCTATTTAAAGAATTTTGTACGTTTAATTGTTGCAGAGATAGCAATAGTAGCCAACTAAAAAATAAATAAATAAATAATGAACAGCAACCTTTGTATGTAGATCTGTATAATCGGCTTAATTAAATCAATCTCTGAGATCGTCATTCTTTTGAGATTGAACAAAATAGTTCGAATTTCTATATTTTAATTTGCTTATAATAGTTTCTATTTAACACAACAGTTATCAATGTAAAGCAGACAATAAATATAGACGAACAAATTGTAGGCCTATCAACAGTTGACCTGTTGCTGAGGCTACATCAACAAGTGTTCACCTGTAGGGAGGCTAGCAACAAGTTTAATTAAACCACAGTTGGCCTTTACACAACATCACCACCAATCTGAACGAAAATAACATTTCTTCATTGGTTTAACTTCCCTTCCTTTTAGAAACTTTCACTTAAACCCCTAAACATTCACATTGAAATGTTAGTTATTGTGAATTTACTTACAGGAAAATGCTGTCATTGCAGATTATTAAATGTTCAACAATAAGACTATCTTTAGAACTTATTTTTACTCACTATATATTTAGGGTTTGCTATTTTTGACCATATGTTAAAATCTGTTATGTAGGTTCTATTTTACAAATTTCTGGAATTCAACAACCACAAAATCAGTTAATACAATTAAGTGTAATAAAAAATAATAATTTTAATTAATAAAACAAATTAGCAATAAATGTACAACTTTTTTATTTAACTTTTATTGATCTCTAGCTTGGATTTTGAGAAATTTACAAAAAAGTTTTGCCCCACCTATTAACCCCCCCCCCCTCCCCGGGGAAGCCCGGTGGTGAGTTGGTGTGTCAATTTTTGTATTCATTGAAGTAACAAAAAAACCTAACTTTTCGCCAAATTTCATGTCTGGAGGAAATATTTTTTTCCAGTAAAAGTCTGTATTCAATGGTCTACTAAAAATCTAAAGAATAACTTTAAATCGGCGACAATTAACAGTCTTTCCTAAAAATATTAACGCAACATTAATTCAAAAATGGTTTAATCTGCAGATAATGATACCTACTCGTAATCTAAATGTAAAAAATAAAAATATTTCCATTAAACAATAAAATTTAAGTTTATAGCTCTACAAAATATTTTAGAGGTTCATAAATGTGTTGAGTAGTTGCTATTTTTACATTAACAAATTCAAGGTTCACGAGGTTATTTTCTTTTATAAGTTTTATTCTCGCTTCATCGTAATTTTAAACGTAAAATATAATCAACACACTTTCGAAAACATTTTAGAACTAAAGACGTTTACTTTTAGAATATAGAGCAATTTTTCTACATCCATTCTCCATATTTCGTAATTTGCTACAACTCATAAACTTCAAATACTAAATCTTATTATGAGATAATATATAATTTTAAATGGTGTACAAAGTAGAAAACCCCGTTTTATATATTTCCACTATATAAAATGGAAGCTTATTGAAATTTATAATAGAAAAACAATTTGTTGTACATTCACATTCAAATGTAATACACCTACATTTGAAAGTATACTTAACGAGGAAAAAAGAACCCCAAATCTGATTTCGTTTGGTTGCATTAATTCAAAAAGATGGGTACTTGATTACTAACACTGATGATGTACATCTAACTAACTTTTTTAAAAGAAATTAAGTTTGAAATACTGTTTTCTACGTTAAATGAGCTTTCAAATATAATAATTCTTAAAATTCCTATTTAGCCCTCCCCATACATATCCACTTTCCGCAAATTAATCTCTTCGCACTAAAAAAAGGAACTCCTAAAATTACATAACTAATTATTGTTCTTTAATTTAGCAGCCTTCTTTATAATGAAACTCCGCTGAAGTTTAAATATAAAACAAATTTAAAGGCGGTATAATGGTATTGACCCACCCCCATTGAAATACATGAATATCCTCTCAAACTAATGCCCGAAAGTTGGTTTCTTGAGACTTGTAGAAAATGTTAAATTCTATTGGTAGATCAAAGGATCTTATCCAAATCTGTAAAACAGTCATTACACCGGTTTTATGAACTCCGTGATTTTGTATATCACTACTTTCGTTAACTTTACCTTTAACTAATGTGAATTAATTGTAGTTTTATTAGTAATATTTAAGAATATTGTTTAAGATGTATGTGTATGATATTTATTAATATGAATTAATGAAGTGCGTTGTTTTTTTTAAATTTTTTATTTCGTTTGTAAAATAAATATTTTCTGAATTGAATTAAATTTTTTGATATCGTCGGCTGGGCTGTACATATTTTAAGAAATCAGCACTCGTTTCGCTCGTGCCAGTGTCTTGAATTAGGCGGGCCTCGAAGCTAAATATGTGAAGAAGTCCACTCACTGAGCTCGTGTCGATAACTCGCCCATTCCGGTTTCTTGGAACGTTAGGATTCGTCATTACATGTTTGAGAATAACTTAGTTATTTATCAGCGTAATGAGGTGAGGTTTCAATCGTTTTACCTTTAAAATCAATCACCAATAAATTATTATTAATATATTTTTTCAAATTGCACCCCAAGAAATAAATTTGGGGGTAGGACTAAATTATCCTTTACGTCATAAGTTAGTGCCTTTGTACAATAAAATTTACAAAAAGCACTTTTTTTTATTCGCTCGTTCAAAAATTATATGTAAAGGTGTGACTTTTGGGTACTTGGTAACTTTACAAAAATTATTTAACGTTTCCATGGTAACAACATAAATTTCAACAGGCTTATTAAATACCCTTACCGAGTGTAAAAGTCGTATGGAATGGCTAGCAGAGTACGTCTTAATATTAAGACAATTATCATCTTAAGTAGTAATATTTTGAAGCCTTCAACTCACAATAGGATTTGTGTAAGTACTTTAACAGTGTAAGAGGATTCTACGGATCCACTGTGCACCTGAGCACAATGGAGCACAAACAATATAAATTACAAACGTGCACCTGCTTACTTGGAGGGTGCGCGAATTATAATACGCCTTTTGTGTTACTGTCCCAAATATGGGTAGAATTCACTTACTACAAAAATTCTGTTGGCAAGTTTTGGTTTTGAGGGATTATACGAAAGTCCAATTAGGCTAATGTCACTGAGTGTGGAATGTGAGTTATATAGAGTAACTACAATTTTTTATTTTGAAGGACCTTATAGATGGATTATATGATAGTTAAAAATGTATAATGGATTACACCCATCTTGTTGATTAAAAAGACTTCATCCAGGTACGGTAGTCAACTTAAAACCAAAAATTAGAAATTAGGTATTTCACGAAATGGTAAACTAATAATTCTAACATACAGGTCAACTAATCAAAGGATGCATTACCAACGGAGTAATTACCTAACGAGGTTTACTAAGTGAATAACATATACCCTTGAATTTTTAGTCAATAACTGCAGAGAATTAACCGGAATATGTAAGAAGTATTTAAATTAACGGGTTTTTATTTTAAATTTGTAATTTGGATTTTGTAAAAAAAATTAATAATGGCCTTATTTCTTCACTGAGATTGTCCGTTAGCTTTAGACGCACGGCTTTAATTGCTTTTTGAATTAAAAATTTTTCAACTCTTAATTTTATGGATTGTTTAATTACGAATTTATCTCCTTATTTGTTTTGATAAATCGAGTGCTAAATCATGTTAGGGATGAATTATTTATACATTGATATCCTCAAACTATAATGTTTAAATGTAAAAAACTAAAAAGAAAGAGTCTAATCAAAATGATAAAACATTATCATCAATAACAGTCCTTTAAGTGATGGGATTATTGGGAAAGGTCAGACTCGTTGTTAAGTTTTATAAAGTACATCCAACTTTCAAAAATCAAAACACTGTAACACTTTCAGCGAAAATCTCATCAAAACCCATACTAAAACTGTCACACAGAACAAAATACTCCAATTAATGTGAATGTGACAGGCGAGATAAAGGACCTCTGAATATAAGAATTAGTGAACATAAAAATAACACGATCTTAAGCTTAGCAGATAAATTGAACCTCCCGAAGATTGCTACGAAAAATAATAATTTATTTGAACAAATATAATAAACTATAAAATAAGCTTTATTAGCCTCCACGAAAAATAATTGAAACCACAGAGCTAGCGAATAGTTCTATTGGCAAACCCTTTGTTGAAATAAGGGTAATATTAGCTTTAAATAATATGAACTGAATTACAAATTGAAAATAAAAATTGTTCTATTTTAAATAACGCTGAAATTTGTCGACTTAATTCTCTGTAAAACTCTTAACAGAGGGATCTTAGTTGTTTGACTGGTAAGCCCTTGATTCCATCACTAGTTTTAGTTTTTATCATAACAGTTTTGCTGGCTTTTTAGTATTTCATAAGTTGTGGACTTATTATTTGATAACAAAGATAGGCCTAAACCACACTCCTGAAACTTTGTTTATTAATTTTATAAACAAAAATGAACAAATGTTAGAATGAATTATACAAACAATAGTATAACTATCCTAATTCAAATTAAATATACAATTTAGTTTATAAAATACTAATTTCAATTCGTTTCATACCCGGTCGCTGTGCTTATATTTCTTAGTTTTTTTTTTATTTCCGAACTGCAACAAATAGATTACTAAACCACCCCACAATGATTAAATAATACTGCTATATATCAACGATTTAAGTTTTGCATATTATGTTCCACGTATGTGCAAGAACAATAAATATTAATCTCTTACGAATTGAAAGAAATCTGTTTTATTATAAATTTTAAATGTTTCTAATTGTTTAACCATTCATGTATGTGTTCATTTCCACTTGACGTAAAAGAATATTTTTCCAATTGATCCGAATAATACAGCCCTTAGCCGATAATAAATTTTAATATTTATTGTTATCTGTATCCAAGTCACAATTATTGATAAGTAATTCCAATCGAGTGTAATTCCGTTTGTGAGAACTTATTACCATTTTATTTACTCTTGACACGTTTCGGAACTCTATTCCATCATCATAAAATCGCTCTATGGAGGTCGTCTTCACATTAAGAAATTACAGATACAACACAAATGTACATTACACAAAATCAGAAATAGTCTGTAGTTGTTGCGTTTCAAATTGTGACTTTTTTTAATGCACATTTGTGTTGTGTTTGTAATTTCAGTAAAAACGCCCTCCATAGAGCGATGTTCTGATGATGGAATAGAGTTCCGAAACGCGTCAATACTAATTACATAGGTAATAAGTTCGCATATACGGAATTATTCTCGATTGAACCATAATAAATATTGATAGTGTTTCAAGGGATTGCAATAGAACCTAGATCAGTTATACGGCATATATCTCAGCATAATACTTCTCTTGTGGACTTCATCGAACGAAACAACTTTCGCAATTAGACGAAAAACCATTAACACCGCCTGCATGATCCACGATACTTTGCAAATACTTGCGTTTATCGAGTGTTGTAATATAATGATATTTCTTTGTGGTTCTAATGCATCCAAATTTTATGAATGTAAATTGGTTCTCTTCGATTTCTTTTTGTTTGCATGCAAACATTCTGCGGAGAAATCTTGTTCGCGCTAAAACTATATCTTACCTCTCAAAAAAGGAACTTCAGTCCACCATTCCTTCTTTTTTAGCTAAATTCGATACACTTCAAGAAATTCAAGATAGAAGATTCACTGCCGATGTAACCAAGTTAGTCTTCTAAAGACAGATTTTTCGTTAGGGATATTTCTCTTTGTCGTAAAATTCAAGTACGAGACAGTGCGTCTAACAAAGTCGCAATCAAAGTCATTTAATGGAGTTACTTTTTATTATGATCGTATTTTTCCGTGCTGAATGAAATATTGTTTACCAACTGAGGGAGATATTTTTTCACAAACACTACTTTCCCTCCAAACCAACTAACACAGCACATTACTGCGTAACCACTATATGATTTGTTAATTTAATAACTAAGGTGAGTAGAAAATTATAAATATTTTTTTACAAAATAAATGCCATTAATAATGCTGATCTAGTTGGACTGTCAAATTCGTTCTTTTAGAAATTTTCTTCTCGATTGAAAGCCACCCACGCATAGTTCAACCGTGAGGCACAGATGAATGACAAATCTGCATAAACTAAGCAAAATTGTGATTTTCAACATTACACGTATGTCCGCTTTCGTGTATTTATTACGATTTGTATACTTTAGAACTGGTCATGATTAGAGTAATTTACATTTACCAATTATTTCCTTTAAGTACATAGATGTGCGTCTGTGTATCTAATATATATATATATATATATATATATATATATATATATATATATATATATATATATATAAGGTCAAAATTGCATATTACCGTTAACAAGCTTATGTATCATCCAATACTTAGTTTATACATACATATATAGATAGAGAAATACATTTTAAAAACTAGATGATCATATACTATTTTCCATTTAAAAAAAGAGACAAATTTATGATATATAAAGATTAATAATTTTGTTTTAAAATATTAACGTCAACAATATGTTTTTAATTTTGAAAAATAACCCCGTTGGGGTCGTTAAAGCCGAAAGATTTTGCATGCAGCACCACCCAATTATTATTTGTTTATAAATTAGTGCACATTAACTTATATATATATATATATATATATATATATATATATATATATATATATTTTAGATATATAATAGTATATATATATATATATATATATTTTTTTTTTTTTTAAAAAGGTGAAGACACATTATCATACAGAGTTTTGTTCCAAAAAAATATATTTTTCACTAGAGGATATTTTCACAAGCAAAGTTCCTTTTTATTAACAACTGTCATTTTTCTAAAGATTTATATTTCCTTTTTATGCATATGCACGTGATGATATGGTGCACTTAGAGGATTAGAGGATGTTAAGAGTTTGAACCTGTCTGCGATATATATATATATATATATATATATATATATATATATATATATATATATATATACAATCCCTTGAGAATCATCTATACGAATTCTTACCTACTTTCAAATGAGCTAGAAACTTGAAAATTTCAGCATCCTGTAACTGTTGAGAAAATTTAAAAAAGTTACTATGTTTTCATTTTAATCCATGAAAAAAAATTCAAAAATGCGGACACAACTCTAAACTTAATTTAGACATTTTTTGGAAGTCTGTTATTGTGGCTAATCAGTACGACCTATCGTAAAATGAATTTCACCAGCATTCACGGATTTTAAGAGGTCTACAAGATTGTTTCTACGATTGTTTAGTATCTCCTTTGGTTATATCTTATATAAAGCTAGATTTTTGATTTTAAGTAATTTTTGTACATTTATGCAGTCACAAATTATTTATGCTTTTTTAATCACTTATAAGACAGCTAGAATCATCAAATTTGTCAAGCTTGTGACAGTTGGATATCCAGTATCCCTGCAAAATTTCATGATGCTAGGTGTCATATAAATGTGTCGAAAAATTTAATAATATTTGGAAATTAAGTTTTGGTACGACTTTGAACCAATGATTTTGTCAAAACCCACTAGGGGTTCGGGGCGAAGCGAGTATGCTACATACGTTATTATGTATAACATGTTTCAAGAAAATTGTACAACACAACATGTGTGGACGTATATTTTACAAACATATAAACAGGCAAAATTTATTTGTCTATTTGGTTTTCCAAACTAACATCAGAAAGTAATGGATAGATTAAAAAAAATTCATTCACTGTTTGAAATAATAATTCTTTCCTTATATCCATGTAGTATATGAATCATGCCATTATTTAAAACTTAGTAAACTGTTAAACTTAGCAGCGAGAAGGTTCAAACATAAAGTCAACACTAATAGCAGCCGGTAAGAAGGTTGGATATAGTACTAAGACAATAGCAATCGTGCTAACAGACACGTAGATTTAACACGTTACGTAAGGGAAAAAACCTCCCTTCATCATCGCCTTGTAAAGAAAAGAAGGATCGAAATAATTTAATGACACTAGCGTTCGAATATTCTAATAACTTTAGGGTCGAAGATAATAATATTTGGTTAAAGGGGTCGAATAAGTCAGATGAAAGAGTGGGACTAACCCAGGGCTACATGAAAACTGTGTACATTCAACTAGGCTACTTCGGTATTGCCAAGCCCATACTCACTAAACCGAGCCCGTAATGTTAACGTCTTTTTATCAAAAAGATCCTCGTGAGTTTTAAAAATTAACTTAAAAGTTTTTTAGTTTTGTTAGTACTTTTTAAAATATTATATTTCTTCGTACAGAGAATATTTAATATATTCATTTTCTTTGATACATTTAGATAAGTTATCACCTCCTTAACCATCTTAATTTCTGTATGAAACGTTACAGTTCTTTAAGTTGTGTTTAATATATGTCTCGATTTTAACTTGTATAGATTGCAGTTTCCGTTGAACATTCTTTTCTTGTTGCTACAAATACATCATGGTGCTAATCTTTCAAATACGAAGAATTTTATCAGAAAACAAGAATGTTTTCCTTATAGTGAGTTCTATATTGGTTTTTTTTTTAATTCGGGAGTGCAGTAAATCAATATTTTATTTTTACATCAAAAGTTAAAAAAACTTTGAATATTGTGAATTTGGGAGCTTTATACATTATCTATCTAGGTACTATTTAATACTCTCTATACTTTTAAGTTTTCTAAATTTATGAATGAATCTATAAAGAGCCGTAGAACACAATCTCAGGATGGGGTCGTGAGCTAACCATCTATACATTATGTTGTCTCTTATATCTTCTACAAGACATAGTGTCACTGGGGGTGTTCTTGTAATTTACTAGAGTGCTGCTGCCTACAAAAACCTGTCAACTTCTAGTCTTAGAATTCATACATATTAATCTTAAAAACGTCTCTTATGATTCAAATTCTAAACCAAAAAACTAACGTCTTACTTTGAGTACGTCTACAACTTCTGACTGAGTCATGGCTGTGATAACAAACGTCCGATATGATAAGAAATACTGGTGTTAATTCATAATAATCAAATACGAGATTACATTTATTGATCAAAATGAAGTATAGTTATGAATCTCACCTAGCCACCCTCTCCCATCTACAAAATGGAAGTAAACCAATGTTAAATGGTAGTAGGTATTGAGAAACGCCTATTAAAAAAACATAAACCTTTCCCTTTAAAAGTGAACGCCGGCTTGTGAGGCGACAATATTGTTTTATTAAGGCTATTAATGTTAAAAAATCTTTATGAAAAGACATCAATTACAATCCTAATAGATATGCAAAACCTATAAAAATGAATCTAATATATAAAATCTGCAATTATTGTTTAAACTAGTTGAATATAAACTAGTTCTTGTAACTTTTAAATTCACCGAAGAATTTCGCTGGATCGGGGAATGCTACTTATCTAGGTTTAGATTTTGTATAAACTCATTTAAGGAGTTAAATATAAACATCGTTAAACTAAAAAAAAAAATACCCTTCTAAAAGTCAGTTGAAAATTCATTTTCAACTATTTCGATGTTATGGTCATTTTATTTTCTTATCTATACGAAAAAATCACTGTCGTATTTGAAATACGCGCGTATTTTTCCGCGTGTATTACATTTATTCAGAAGCGCTGATCAATCAAACACTCATCTGGAGGGACTCACAGTAATTAGGCCCTATTGGGTGTGGCAATTCTGAAGTACCTTACCTTTCATTATCTAGTCTTGTATTAGATACCCTCTCATTCATCTTCCGTATAACGTCTCCATTGACAACCACTTGTTCTGTTCTGTCCCTTGTGTTGTTAGGGCATTCAGAGGTTAGCTGTCTTTATTTGTCTTTATTTTATGTACTATTTTTTAAGTCAATGACAACCTTTAAAACAACTCAAACACTAAATGAGCAAGGTGACTAATGTTTAGGAGTACCAGAAAGCGATTAACTGAAAGTGGAATAAATTTCAGAGTATTAAAATTTCAGTCAAACGATTTAGTGTACGTTTGATTTCAGTGTACGATTTCTAACCACTCAGTCAAACACTATCTTTTCCGCTATGAATTACTTAGGTTACCGTTACCATGAAAATGTGTATGAAATAACTACTTACATCTTATCGCAGAGTGTGTAGTTTGAAGATAAATGTTTTTTTCATTACATACAATAGTTGACGAGGCCGCATTCCATATGGCCGCATTAAAAAGATGTTATTCTTAATAACTGTTTCATATAATAAAATTAAATATATGAATATATATATATATATATATATATATATATGTGTGTGTGTGTGTGTGTGTGTGTGTGTGTATGTGTGTGTGTGTGTGTGTGTGTGTGTGTGTGTGTCTAAAAATATATAAGCTTGTTTTAAATGTTCTTACTATAGTAAGAAACTAATCATTCAGCCTGGTTAGATATTTATTTTTAATTTATTTATCTCCGATTCATTTAGATTTAGGTTTATAATATTTCAGTTAAAATTGCAAAGTAATAACACTTGCTACACCGTCAGCACCCTCTTCTTTACTTGATCGTTGTGTTAAGAATTAGGATTGTTTTAGTTAGGATAATCTACAACTAGTTCCTTTTAAGAAGCCAGAATGACAACAATTATTGTTCCAGACATGGAAAACTGACGAAATTGCTTACCTTGTAATCAAGGCAGACTTCAATGATACAATGATATATAAACCCTTATTTGGGAGGAAATGAGGTTAGGGGGGAAGGATTGGTTAAGGGAAGGTGTTGCAGTAATTATTGACGTCATACGGATTTGGCGTGTAACAGCTTCCTAGGAGAATTGAAACTTCGGAGGAGCATCCACAAATTTGCAAGTAGAGTGAGCGAACTTCGTGTACGGAACTTATGATTATTTCAGAGTCAGATAATTAAACTATAACGTAAGATCACATCTGTAATAAGATAGGAGATAGTTATACTTGTTAATAAAGGTTGATTGCGTACTGAACCATTCGATTATATGGAAAATAAAGAACCCAGGCCTGATAAAAGGAACCGATCCTAAGAGTTGTAAATACTGCATTTTGAATGAAAAATCATAAACAATCAAATAAAATAAACCTGTAACTTCCACTTTGTAACGTCATTTTGGACCGCTTACTTACTTTTTTCCATAGTGGGTAGTAGTGATGAACTATCTTATTTGATTACCATGGAGTCTTAGTAGACTAAAATACATAAATAACATCTTTTTTGTCATGGGAGGAATTGTAATTTTGTTACGTAAATTATTCTTAGGAACATTTTAAAGTTTCACAACTTATCCCCAATTGGAGGTAAGCATAACTTGGTATTAACAGTTTTAAAGTTGTATCCCGTTCAAATAAAATAGTTCTTTGAAACATCTACAATTTAGAAGAAAACTCAAGTCAATACAAACCTTTTCCATATACCACCAAGACCTCAAAATGTTAGGAAAGAATGTTATTTAGGTTATAATACAAATATTCTAATTCGAAATTTAGCATGATTTTTAATATTCTCAAGAATCAACTTTTCCTAATATTTTATGAACGACTTCCATAAAGTTAAGTCTAAATGTTTCAAAATAACTTTGAACTTATGTACAAACTTACTAAATAGACCAATGAATTTTTAATTTATATAATTTAATCATAAACAAATTTACCTAACTAACTTTTGTGTAAGAGCTATAGAAACGGAGACACTTCATGATATCAAGAAGTTGATGATATTTACACAACCCCATCA
Organism: Aphrophora alni; assembly: GCA_963513935.1. Lineage (NCBI taxonomy): Eukaryota > Metazoa > Arthropoda > Insecta > Hemiptera > Aphrophoridae > Aphrophora > Aphrophora alni. Next base: position 10,377,312 of record OY740775.1, read on the forward strand.
TACAATGTAACGACAGCTGATACTGTAAAAGCAATACCGAAAAGTTGATTTCTTGGAGCTTGTAGGAATTGTTAAAATGTGGTGGTTGGTTAAAAGATCTTATCCAGTAAGTTAAATTAGATTATAACAGTTGTCAGACAAGTTTTCTGAAACTCGTAAATGTATAGCACTACATTCTACCAGCTTCGTATGTGTACATATTCAAAAGTCATCACTCGCTTCGCGATAGTGTATAGGTTCTAGCAAGTCTTGATACCGTACATACGTGAAGCCCTCTCTCGGTAAGGACTTGTAGATGACTTTGCCTTGCTAGATTTAATAATAGCAGAGGAGGTGAGTGTTCAAAATTACATTTTACCAACAAATTCTCTATTTGATATCGTAAAAAGGTAGCGTTGGTACTCTTAAATTTAGAATTTATATTTGCAAAATTATATCCAATTTAATATGCTATAAGTTGAATGACAATCGAGATATGAACAAGAAATGTTTTTAAACATTCAATTGTTATGAATTTCAATAGGTTCTACATAGGTTATCGTACTTACATATAGACGTGTGGCCCAGCCAAGGAGCCCACCAAACCAAAATCATAATAATTATAAATTAGGATGTAATGAGAAGGGATTTTTAAATAACAAAATATGAAGTGGCACTTGCGATTTTGATGAGCAGTGCAATATGACGTAGAAGAAGGGGAGGGGAGAGACGAGGAGTGGAGGGCTTGAGCTAGCGAGCCGACCGGGAGTCTTTTCCGAGAGCCGCTAGAAGAAAGACCGCTACGGGACGAGGTCAGTCCATTTTCGGCCACGTGCTAGTAAATCCAACGGTATGTTTTTCGGCCACTATTAAGGCTTAATCTTGCCGTTATGTCTTTTTTATAAATTATAATCAATTCTGTAATCTAACTCGGCAGTAAATAAAATATAATATTTAATTTCACTTGCGTTGCGTGCGTTCATTAGCGTCCTAACCCGACTCCTTGGCCAATCCTGACAAGATTCGGCTAAGTGTACGCGGTCTCCAGCCAGCCGGAGCTTCCAGCTGGTCAAAAGAAGTGGAGACGGTCACAGACGACAACAACCACAGCAAGTCGACAATGACCTTTTCCGTTTAATGCGGTGATAAAACGTCAAAATCAGTAGAATTTTACTCAGTAAGTACAATAGATACCATCTATTTGTAATTAAGTTACTAATGCAAAATTAATTACGCTCAACTCCAAATGGGTAAAATTTATCGTGCAACTTCAAAATCTCTCTAAAAACCAATAGAATTTTGTCTTCCCAAACCAAAAGTATTTTATGCCTTGTTTACTCTAATATTTATAGTACGACTCATAAGTTGCCTTGGGAGATCTTTATGCATTTTGTAGCACAGACCCTGGTGCCAAACTCTGTCGAATGCCTGGGATACATCCAAGAATACGCTAGAGCATATCTTCCTTTTTTTCCAAGGCAACTATATGAAATTCTTAACTCATATGTCACCGAACGATACTTCAGGGTGAAGTATGAGGGAGAGTACTCAGAATTGAAACCAATAAATGCTGGTGTCCCGCAGGGCAGCGTGCTCGGCCCGGTTCTTTACCTGCTCTACACTAGAGATATACCTGAGCCTGTAGGAGTGGACATTGCAACATTTGCGGATGATACTGCAATTGTGGCAGTAGGAGATACTGTAGAGGAGTCAACAAGCAGTCTACAAAGAGCCCTGCATGAAGTGAGTCACTGGACCAAAAAGTGGAGGGTCAAACTAAATGAAACCAAGTCAGTGCACATAAACTTCAGTAATAAAAAAATTCAACATCTCCCAGTGGAAATAAATGAAAATACTGTTCCTTATAGCAATACAGCAAAGTATCTAGGCCTAACGCTAGACTGTAAATTGCGCTGGAAGGAGCACATCAAAATAAAGAAGAAGGAGCTAAACATTAAATATGGGAAAATGCACTGGCTAATTGGAAGACGTTCAGAGCTGAGCACTTACAATAAAGTTCTTCTATATAATCAGATATTGAAGCCAATATGGGAATATGGCATTCAGTTATGGGGTTGTGCCAAGCCTACAAATAGAAGTATAATCCAAGTTTTTCAAAACAAAGTACTTAGGGGCATAGTGAATGCACCATGGTACATCAGAAACTCAGACCTGCACAGAGACTTGAAGGTCAACATGGTGGACGAAGAAATTAAGAAGCATGCAAGACGACACCTACAGCGCCTTCAGGGACACCCGAGTACAGTGATCCGGAGGATGTTGGATGAACCCAGCCCGCTTCGTCGGCTCAAGAGGACCAAGCCAGCTGACTTGCTTATATAAAACTTTCAGATTGTTTACCAAATATTTGTTTATTTTAATCTATATGGGAACAACCATTGGGCTGTTACTCATCAAACTGTGATGTAATAGATTAGAAGTTGCTAAATGAGCTAAGCTCAGTTGTAACAGTATGTGTATTAAAAAAAAAAAAAAAAAAAAAAAAAAAAACGACTCATAAGTGTATTATTTACAAGCTTATTATTTTATTTGAAACAATAATATGTTTTCAAACAAAATTTTCAAATTTCACGATGTAAAGCTTTCTTATCGTGAGTTTCTTCATCAAATGGCAAATATTCATGAAAACCAAACTTTTCATCACATGTCCCATTTCATAAATTAAACGTAATTGTATATAATTATAATAATTGTAACACGTATAGTTTTAAACACCCAGTGCATGTGTTTTGTTATTCAATGTGCAGGGCAAATAAAACAAAATAAAGAAAATGATATATAAACAACACGCAGGCGAAAAAAAAAGACTCATTATTGAAGAGGAGTACAAGTTGAGCAGATCATAAAAAGGACTGTAAAATAATTAGTGATATATATATATATATATATATATATATATATATATATATATATATATATATATATAAAAGGGAAGAAAAGTTTAGTAATTCTACTATTCTCACAAGCCAGTACTTGTTAAATTTTAAGACTTTTTGAAGACAGTATCCAAGTTAAAATAATTAATAAAAACATTTCTTCCCTTCAGTTAAACATCTTACGTTTACAAATGTTGGCACTACTTCTGACAAGTTATTTAATGGAAATCACAAATAGCGTTAGAATTGTCCTAAAACAAAGCCGTATCTAGCGAACCTTATTCAGTACTATTGTACTGAAATACTCATCAAATTAGTAAGTGCTTGAGTGGATTAAATTCCACCATTGTTGTTGAAGAAGAGCAAAAGTTTCCTACATTAAAACATCCTTCGTATAAATCCTTTGATTGTTTTCCTTCATTACATTAAGACCTCTTGTCTAATTATAAACATCAAGAAGGAAAGCTTTTGATTTACTTCTTATAATTTTATATATGCAACTGAATAACAAGTCTTTATATATATATATATATATATATAAACTCTAAAACACTAACTTTTAAATCGTTTTAAAGTTTATGGTTCAGCCCTCAAATTGGAGGGTCAACTTTAATATGTGTTACGTGACATAGTTTAAAAAAATCTTTTGTACTCTTAAAAAAAGCATGACACAAATCTAATATAAAATACTTTAACCGTTTCAAAATTAATTGATTTAATATAATTTTGGTTCATAATGTTTTCATTTTTGTTTTATGTCAAACATGAATTTAAACTCTTTTTTTTAACTACTAAAACTAATGTGTCACAAAGAATTAAAGTAACATGTATTGATTTGAAAATACACTCATTTTGAATTTTTTAATGTATTAATGTAATGTAGTATTAACAAACGAATACATAGAAATGTACAAAGTTCCAAAAATGTGTGTTTGGGGATTTATAATGAATGGTTTTATGTGAAAAAACATCTTAGGAAATCATCTAAGAATACCCCAATTAGATAATGTAATTCGTGTAATTTATTTGCGTTATGTTATTCACATATATTGTTCATACTTGCATCCATCAAGCCGGTAAGTTATCACCAAATTGATGGTGTTAATGTTAAGTATTTAATTGATAATTATTGAGATGATTGATAATTATTACTGTTATTATTTGAGAATTCATATACATAAAAGTTAGCCGAGACAAATCAAAGTTAATACATAAGATTAAGTAGTATTTTTTTATGAATAAAAATTGTAAATAACAATCATTGTTTTCAATAAATAACAGTTCATTACTTGTATAATTATTACGTTTATTTATAATAAACTACAAGACAGCGACTTTAAGCAAAACCGAATTGGATATATATAAAGGATTAGCTAAGCGTTTTACAAATTAGAGGAACAAATGGTCCCTGATCATTAAAAAGAAAAAAGTATATCTTTCTAAGAATCTATGGTAGCTTATATTATTATCATAGAATTTAATCATTAGTTCGTGACGGAATGTTCAAATCATTTTTAAATTGAGGGTTTATTATGTATTAAAGTTTAAAATTGTGTTTTTTATCCAAACCTTATTTTTATTTTATTTTTTATTATCACATAAAACCATTTAAAATTAATATGTATATATGTATATGGAATCTGTACGTCTTTAAAACAACATTTTAGTTATAATTGTTTTTAAAAGGAAAGGTAAAAAAGAAATGAAGAAAAATCTGATTTACATGTTTGAGTTTTCGAATTTCATACTTTGTTTGATTTAGTTTGAACGAGCATTATTAATCTATTGTAATATAGTTTTAAATAATTTAAAACCTTTGTGTATAACTAGACCATTGTCAAATAGTGTGCGACATACTTAACGTCTTTGAATATGAAATCACTATTTTGATTCAATAATTCAATCAAACCATTAATACTGCAAACACAAGTAATTTGGCCATCAAATTGAGTTACTGGAAAATCACTGACTACTGTAGACAAACATTATTATATGTTAGGCCAATGTAGCTCTAACAACAAACACACCCATACTTTACCACAGTAATTACTACCTGACGCAACACCGATGCTACAATACGGTGTTTATGTTTTAATTAAAATTATTAATGTTTAATCATATATAACTCTAATTAAATATTAATAAACTAACAATTCTTCTATGTTTTAAAATATACCTTATAAAAAGCATAAGGAATTTGCGATTATATTAAAATAATATGAAACTACTGTTTTCAGGTGCGAGAAAGGGTGTGGCAAGATCACTAAAAACTGGCAAAAACTCACAATTAATGTTTGTTACTTTTTTGTAAGATCGTTAAAATTATTTTTTTTAATAATCTGGAGCCTAGCTTCCTAGGACATCGGGAAAACCAGGAAAAAAAACCAGAAAATAGTAAAGGATTTTTTCTTAATATAAAGAAAATGAATACAATTAAAGATGATCCGATTTTTGTAAATGATAGCCTGTCGCCATTCTCCGAACAGCAAGCATTTGTTCTCAGCAACAAGTATTTGTTTAGCAAGCCCAATGAGAATAGTGTAATCAAAATGGTTGATATACGGTCCGAAAAGCCGATGTGCTGTCGTTATGGCAAAAAGAAATAATAAACAATCTTATCATTAACTAGATCTAAAACATTTAGTTTAGCTAAATCTTGCTGATGACATTTAGTCATGGAAGCTTACTCTGAGAAATAATGTAAAAGTCAGAAAATTTCTTTTGACTATTTTGCTTGACAAAGTAATTATTCAGATGTCCAATTCCCATTTTGTACTTTTTTTCATTTTAATAATCATTTGTTTTAATATAACTATCACTTGTATATACAAGGTGTTTCCCGTTTAATTTTAGAGGATCTGATGTACTTTTTACTTAAGGGAATTTTAAAATATAAATCTCTAGCTGCAAACTAAATCTCAATATATTTACATATTTGTAGTAGAACCTTTTGTGGTTATCACGATATCAGTGGTCATCTGAATCTGAAGCATCCCTGGTTTGCTCATCGGCTTCGTTTGATTTAAACATCTCAACATCTCGTGGAGATAAAAGTTCGAACCTAACCTCCTTTGGATTTGAGCTAGTTTCTTCTTTGGACCGGTTCTGTGAGTTGAGATGATTGTTTCAGATGTAATAAGCATCATGGTAAAAACGTCCTGGTTAGTATATCTCTTGAATATTTTCTCGAGTAAGCCTCCCAATACTTTTTAAAATACATTATTTATTTCGTTATTCCTGCGTTCCTTCTGTTATCTGACCCCCAACCACCCACTCTCTACAACCGCTATCAAATCCCATCAAAATAGAAAGCTTTATAGTTAATATTGTTTATTACAAATTAATAACTATTATTAGGTTGTAACCAATACGGTTTATATATAGTTAATTTTGTCAAAAATGTTTTGCCTTTTTTAGAATTTACACTTTAAGGGTAGTTTGATTTTTTTTCTCGAGCATATATGAACAGACAATCAATAGCCTATGTATCTTTAATATATCAAGAGTAAATTACAAAATTATAAAACAATTTTGTTGGGGCGCGTAAGGAAGGAAACCTCTGCATACATTTAAATAAATTGTATTTTTTTCAATAGAGGGCAAGGGTTTTATAATTTTTTTATAAACAATCAATGGTACTACTATTTTGTTAAAACTGTTACGGGGTGGTATTTTTAAGCTCACCTGATGAGTCAGATTAAATTTTTTGTGAGTATTAATCAGGTAAAGTACAATCTATTACTGAACTTGAAAATTATTAAGTGGCAAACACAGACGATTTGTCAGTGCAAATGGACAACTTTTAGAAGTGAACTAAAAAGGTAAAGAGAAAGTCAAAACCTGTTGGCGGTCACTAAAATAAAAACAATGACTCATAATGATAAGGAAAATATGAGGTGTATTTATAATAACCTATTATAACTTAACAATATAACAATAATGTATCATCTCCAACATGGTTTTCTATTTGTTCTACTTAGAAAGGATATGCGACTATTTTTGGAATCCTTTCCCTTGTCTCACTTCCTAAACGCATGACCTACCCAATCCCAACGCTGGTCCATACTCCTCAAAACCCAAAATTTCCTAGATTATCCTAGTCGAATTTTAAGTCGGTTGGTCCTCGCTCCTACATTCAAACTTTAGTATGGCCTCCGTCCTCGTTTTAAATTTCAGAAACTGTATATAGTTATAAAGTATATAAAGCAAACCCATCCAATTTACAACTTACTTCTCAAATATATAAACCTGTTCTATCTCAATTTTGAACTATTGTTAAAAACGTGTTTTTGAATAATTGGTTTTGAACTGCTTTCGATTTTAGCTCCATAATGTCTATTCATACAATCAATTTAAAAATAAAAATAACTTTTTTTTAATAAATTTTATTCAAGTTTTACTCACACTGATGTCTAAACTTAATAATAATAATCTAAAAATCTTATGCCGTAACGACTTTTCAGTAGGTAATGTGGTCAGCACATCGAGTTTCCGTCTGTGTAATTCTAGTTTTCACAATCGAATTTCTTTACCAATCAACGATCCCCATTGTTCACGATGTTGGTTCAACACCGTAACTTATTAATCCATCAGAAATGAACGAAGAATTACTGAAAATCATTACTAGACAAACTAAAAGCACTTTGGGAATATAATAAAACACATATATCCAATAAGAGTACACTAATAAAAAATCGTATAATATTTATAGTGGATTGTTTATCCACTCATGGAGATAAAGTAAAATGTATTAAATTCAATCGAAATCGGTTAATCCGTTTAGGCTGTAACACTGAATGGACGATACACGATTCCAAAAACCATTTTTAATTTAGTCAAGACACTAAAAACGGAAAAGTTACAATTTTTTATTTTTTTAGCTCATTAAACTATTCTCTATTCTGCTTACAGTATCGCACGAAATAAAAATCTTCCCGCGAATTTCGATAATACAGATTTACTAATAAGCACATTAGAGAGAAATACCGTAGTACATAATTAATCCTATGTAATTATTGCTGCCACGTTTAATACCGTGTCAATTTGAAAATCATAATTTAAACCCAAAATAATTGAAATTGTTCCTAATACATAATTACAAAACTCATTATATGATTTATCTTTCTAATTATTGTACTCTCAGCGGAAATGAAGATTATTGTATTTGGTCAGGGAATTTTTGTGATTGTAAATCGCTAACATACAGAATACCCCAGATCATGTGTGGACAAATGAATTTAGCTCGAATGTTAGTTTTAAATATCAATCAAATAAATTAAAAATTAATTACCAAATGTTTGTTTAAAAATGATTTTGAGTATTTTTAAAACGTAAAAACTGGTCAGCCCCAAGGTATACTGCTATTAAAGAATTAAAAAATAAATAAATAAAATTAAAAAATAAAACAAAAATATAACGTGTTTAGTGTCTCACGAATCAAAAAACAGACGAGAAGTTTTTTTCTGGAAATATCCACTTTGGACGTTCCCATCGCCTAAAAAGAGAGTTTCTAATATGCAGTGTGCCTAAATAAGTGGACCGACTTTTATCCAACTTAATTCATAGGCACATTTTTTTCCATATCTCAAGAGTTTTTTTTAAGAGTTCGATATCGTTTAAGTAACATTATACCTGGAAGTTTTCATTTTCTTCTAACTTTATCTAACAATTTTCAACACATTTTAATAAAATAATAACCTCTAATAACTCACAAAATGTATTGGTCCCTATTTCCCAACAAATTTCAGTTCTTCAGTTGCTTACAATAAAAGTAGGGTAAAAATGTAGTTCCCCATAATAAAACAAACCTTATTTCCTAAATTCTGTTCCACCGATTTCATTTAACTTTTTTTGTGAAATGTGAAGATTAAAGACTCAGACCAAAGTGCTTAATTGCGAGTGAAATTAACTATTCATGACTAAGTGGCAAAAACTTACATATTTTTGTGTGTAATAACTGATATTACTAAAACCTTTATTACAACTAAATAAAACTACAATTAGTGTTTATAGCACAAACGAAGCGAGTATAGAAGGTATTTAATAACATTATTATGTATTCAAAAAATTTAATTATAAAAACAATACAAAGGCGACGTCATCACCCTTTTACTCATCTATTATACCAACTCATATTCCATAAAAACATATAAGGAAAAGTACAATAATTGTTTACAAGTTTTGTGCAAACTTTTCGTCCTGTCATGTCATAACAGCTCGTACACAGAATTACGTGTTCTATTCTCTCTCTCTCTCTTTTTCCCTGTCTCTCTATCTCTAGCCTAATGTTTACCTTTGTATTCAAATAACAAACTCGTTGAGGAAAATTAAGCGCCACTACATCGGATTGTTTAATAAAAAAAACAAATGTTTCTCTAACCACATTTCGTTTGTTGATTCGATGGCCATCAATTTAATTATGTTTTTCCTCAAATGTAGACTACGTTCGTTAGAGTGACTAATTGGGAATTTCTACTACGTAACGTGCCTACAGAGGTTCCAAACTGGGCGAATTTATAATAATTTGCGGTAATTCTGTACAAATAAATTTTACCCTGCCTTTCATCCTAAAATGACCCGTGAAAATTACAAATGATTGATGAAAGCTATCCAGCGAGGAGAGTTAATATACGCTCATGAGTCACTAACTGATGCATCGGAATTTTTAGTCTCACCTCAGTCTATCTTGCAAAAAGTGTTTCATTCGAACCTTAAATTATAAAATCTAAAATTATATAAAAAATAGCTTTATCTTTAAAATAAACATTATATTTTTGTTTTCAGTCAAAAATATAGTAATCGAGAAAGTTTCGTGATGGACTATAATTTCATTTTTCAAAAGTACATCACAACTTACTACCCCTCTTGCTCTTTAACATCCTCTTTCCGTCCATGTACCAACTAAGAGCATCATTCGATCTTCGACCAGAAGGTATTTCGAGATAACCCCAGCCACAACCAATCCCGCTGCATCCAAAACTTTGAGATAGGATCTCGCAAATCTCAATGATCCCGTTCTCTGGAACAAGGACAATCGGGAGCAATACTTCCGAAATTTCACGGCATCCGCTCAGATTTCGTCGCAATTCAGCAGATGACACCTGCTTGCGCGTGGACCACCTATGTTGGGAATCAGCCTTCCAAGAGAGGAGGCCACAGTTGTCGTTCCGTCAAGATGCTCCCAAAAAACTAGCTTGATATCCAGCGTAACCCGGAGGTATCTTCCCGATATCTTTAGTGCTAATAGTTTCTGGTTCTACCATCATATTACAACATATTACTTACTACCATTGAGATTTCAGTGAATGGTATTAACCACAATCAGAATGAAAAAAATCAAGCCTCCAATAAACCACTTAACTTATTACTTCTCCCTGTGGGTAGAGTTAGTTCAAGTGTACAGTAGCTATGTTGTTATTTACAATTACTTCTTGGCCTATGAATATTGTTTTGTGTCACCTAAACAGTAGCTGCATTGTGTTTAAAATAATTTATTGAACATATTGATCAATCATATCTATTTAGAAAACCACTATAATAATATAAGCATTTTACACGTTAATTTTATCTACAAGATCGTTACAACATATTACTTATTGTACACTTCTTGTACGTTTCTAAAGACATTTGTATTCAATCTATTCGCTCCAAAAATTGTTTAATGTGTCTAATCAACTTTACCCATTTCAACAAACTCTCTATAGTCAACTTTGGTTCACATTTTCCTTCGCGTTGATATTTCCCTTGCATCAGAGCGACATTGTCAACGGAACACAATGCCAGTGGTAGATAATGCATGCTTTGAACCCAACAAGCATTGTATTGTACGAGACGGGTCGATAAGATGCTGGAAAAGCTCTCAGATTGCAATATAGATATCTAAAAAAATTATTATATAATGCCAAATAAGTTGCATTACATTTACATATCTCCTTGACTGAATAATAGATTATAGTAGATAATATTTGTTTCAGAATGTTTACAAAAATAATCACAGTCTTGAATAAAATTTACAACTAATAAGGAAATAATAGATAACCTCACTTTCACTGGTAAGTTTTTCCAGACAGTTTAATTTGTTACTCTCCCACATATATGTCGTAAGGACAGAGTTTAGTGATTGCTAAAAAAAAACGTCAACGTTAAAATGTTCATTAAAATATCCGTTTTGAAGTCTCCTTGGTAAAAAAATAAGTTCTTTAAACGGTAAACGAACTTTCTCACACACCGATTACAAAACGAAAAACACGTAAAAAATAACATCTCTGTTCTTCTTATACGTGAGAAAATCAGGTTTATTAGCGCAATCATGGTAATTACCCAGCCCCATCATAAAATGTAATACGATCTAATACTAAAATGTAAAGTTCGTTTCTTGGGCCTCGTAGGAAAAGTTAATTGTATTGGTAGATAAAGTTGTCTTATCCAGCGGTGTAAGTTTGTTTAAAACAGTTGTTACACAAGTTTTCTAAACGTTATAATTGTGCATAGCTCTAATTTCTAGACGTCGGACAAGCCCTAACATGTATAATTATATAAGACTCGCTTCGCTCGTGTCAGTGTCTAGCTTTAGCGATCATCAATACTGTACATATGAAGGAGTCTCCACTCTACACTTGTGTCGGTGACTCAGTCATGCTGGATCTCGTAACTAAACGAATATTACGTTTTCTTGAATAGTTAGGTTACAAAATTCATTTTTTTTACAATAAATTCGCTATTTTTCATCGTACGGAGATGGTGTTGTCACTATTACATGTAGAATGGAAACCTACAAATTGTATAATAGTCGAAACTACTATGACGAACTGACGATAAGTCGAAAATTACTTTTTCCGTTTCCTGACTATGAAACTGGAATATCATAAAACGGAGATTCGTTCACTGGGTATTAAACTTCTTTATTGAGTTTTCTCCAACTATTTACTATAAGATATAAAATGGGTTTAAATGGTCTCTTTTCATCAATATGTCATTAAATTGTTATGACAAAGATGTTTGTATAATTCTTCCTTATTATATTTGCGAACTAATTATTTTTATTTTTTAAATTTCAATTAATAGATTTTAGCTTCTTTCGCTTTCATCATGAATTTATCCAAACTCCAATGTAGGCTTTCGTTGTCAGAGATAATTATAACAGTGTTTTAGACTGACTTTGTAATTTTTCGTTTAGTAATTCGATTTTAGTGTTTTTTAAGGTCTTATAAATCTTGAAAAATTCTATATCGTTAATGTATTTGCTGTTATTACAAATATGGTTTGGATTGAAATTTGTATATAAATCGGTAAAATTTATGGTTTCTGTCTATCAAATGACGCAGGTAATTTGATTTATTGCCGTTTATGTTTTACCATAAAAAAACAACAACAGGCAGACAAAAATCAAATTACGCTTACACGGACATAAACACAAATTTGCAAATATTACACAAAACCAATAAAGGCACAACAATGGGTATACTAGAAGAATTCCAAATATATTTAGAATTTAATAACAACCCAGACAACATGTTAAATGACAAACTGAACTTTTCTTCCAACCCTATATATGATATAATATCAAAAATTAAATAAAGATAGCAAACATGTCTACATTTCATTTCAACTAAACTTAATTATCAGTATCATACTGATAACTGCTGTATAGATCCAGTACCATACCTGCAGCTGGACAAGTAAGACCTTATAATGTGGCCATAAACAATTTTATTATTTATGTACGACGAGTCATACTCTGATTTTATATGTGTTAGTGTTGTGTTGTGTTACGTGTTTATGTGTTAGTGCGGGCCTGACGAAGCCGACAGTGTTCGGCGAAACAGCGCTGTAGCAATAAGTATTATACGGACTGAGGACAACCTCTAAGGTAATTAACTATAATATATATTAAACAGTCCAAGGCAACACAATATACTTTATAAAATTTAAAAAAAATATGTTTTACGTTGACGGTTTTTCCTTTACTCATTTTAAGAAGGGGATTCCTGTTTGACTTACATATAAGCTATCACAACCATTACAAGTGATTCTACATGCCCCCATTTTTATCTCTACAGGCCTGGAATCTTCATCTCTGAGAATGTTTCGTATGCTGTTGTTAGTATTGAAGGTTATAATAACATTTAGTTTTCGTAGCTTAGGGTTTTTAAAACACCAGACACGAATTGTTAAACGACCAATTACAATTTCAGTATAACACACTGTATGATCCTGTGATAAAGATCCTATACAAAGGGAGCCTTCATTGGACTTTGAATAAACTCGGTCAGTAGTCGGTCGACCACTAGACTAAGAGTACCATAATGTTGAATATGTTGTGTTTATCACGTTATATGTTAGGTATTGTGATGTGAACAGTAACATTTACATAACTGATGATGAAACATATGTTTTGAAACGCGTCAAAAGCTACGTAAACCACGAAGTCGCAAGACGGAAATAAGGTAATATCTATAAATAGTAATATATATATATATATATATATATATATATATACTTAAATTTTGTTTGCAACAAAATAATAGAATCGACAATTAATACTTCAAACGTAAAATAATTAAATTAAAATCCCCATTATTGTTCTGTATAGTCTAGTGTATTGTGTATTCCACAGGCGTAGTACAGGAAATAAGCTTAGAAGACATTTCGTACTTTTATTAAATTAAATCTAATTTCTGAGAAAGTTTATGTTTTAGAAGGGAATAGTATATTTAGGAAAGGGTTGTAAAATTATATTCTTGAATATTCTCCCCCTACTACATTCATATGGTGTACAAGCTAAATAGTTATAACTGTGCAACAATTACGCTTTACATATATATTTTGAAGTATGAAGCCATTCTACCTAATTATTCTTAAATACGTAGAAATAGTCCGTCATAATGGGCGTGTAATATTTCAGATATGGATTCAGTGCTCTAAAATAAAGAAAAGAGTTCCTATGTTATAAATTATATGTTATCCATTTCCTTGTGCATTTAAAAAAAATCATATTTTTATATTTTTGCATGTAGCCTGTAATAGTGTACTAAAAACAAAGACATTATTTTGTACATTTTCAAAATGGCAAATGTTTTAAAAAATTCGAATGTAATATCTCTAAAATCGTTTATTTCACAAACATTTTAGAAGAGACAAAACTGATTATCTTTTTAAGGATGAACATAATGACTTTTTCAATGAGGTTAAAAACAAGTTATTGAAAAACGTTATATTTTGATAATTGACTACAACATCCACAAACAGATAAATAATAATAAGTACTTATTATTATTGAGTAGTAAATTGAATATTACACCATATGAAAAAAGGATAATTTTACGGAGAAAAATAATCAGAATTCAAAAATATCAGTTCTTAATTGTATTACACCATTATTTGTTCTAAATGAATTTTTTCTCTTACTTCTCAAAATCTTTACTATAATTTCTTTAATATTCATTTATTCACAAGGTGTAATAAAACATGTAATTCACTAAATAATAATAAGGAATTACTGTTATCACAAACTTTCTGGATACTGTTTTTGTCAATTACAAAAAAAATAAAAATCTATAAATTGGTTATCCTTTAACCTATAATACAAATAATGATATCGCCATGGAAGGCATTACGGTGGTAATATTTTCATTCTTGTAGTTTTTTGTAGAAACTATATTTTCGAGATATTTGACATCAAACATTTAAAAACAGACTCCATGTTCAAAATATTTCATAATATAATTTCTTATTTGGTACATTGGTAAAAAGTTAAATACAAAATTTATAGCAAATTTTGACTCAATATTCCCTTTTCCAAAATTATAAATTTGTTTTAATAAACACAACCAGAAAACAAACGAGAAAACGTAGTGTTTTAGGACATATGGTTTCTAAAAACATGTTTCTTTAGTCTTCCAAACCCATCCTAGGGATAATACTCACCCTGTATTTTAAACTGCATTTAAACAGAAAAATCCAAACTAAATTTTATGGCTGTGTATTTTGATTCAGAAGAACATACCTATTCTTGATACCCTCTTAAAAAGTGGTTAATAAACCATCGAGCAATACGATGAAGAAATTCACATTTATCTAATCTAAATACTTCTATCAATTTAGTTTTAGTTTTTAGTTTTCTTTTAGTTTCTTAACTAATGTTTAAACAAATTTGTTTTACACTATTCAACATGGTAGATATGCATAGGTCTCTAAAGCCTTCAAATGTAGCCAATATTGGTTTACATTTATATTTTCCAAAATTCCCTTATATATCATCACACACAGTATTATATGTAACTAAAATCTGACAAAACAAAGTTTTGTGTACTTATCTTGTATTACATATTAGGCCTACCTTAAATTTACGTCTTACAACAGGCAGACAATAATAACACAGCTTCTTCATGTTTTACCTGTAACAAAAAGAAAAAGTCAAAACCGTCGGACATGTAACGAATTTTTCAGGAGAGAAATTAAACTTATTGCAGTTGTTTCTACAACGTTACAAAATTTATGTTCAATTTTGTTTCTTTGTTTTAACTTTTGTAGATAAAACTATTTATTTCGTGTAAATTATGAATTTTCAACTAAACCTCTAATGTTGTTTTTAACTAAGATGCGACCTTTTGTGAGATTAAAATTGAAGATTTTTGCCATTATACTATAGTCAAAAAGTTAAAATAAACACTAAAACTGGTGAATGGTTACTAGTTTTTCTTTTAATGTTTACATTGTTTATTCTTGAGAATACATACGTTGTATAAACATGTTGTCTTTAATTTAGGAAATGGTACAGTATGATTTTAAAAGCGTGCAGCCGTACTGTATTACACACTATCAGCTTACATGGAACAGAATATAGTTATAATTTGGGTTGTGAAATGTAATGTATCAGACAGTTATTGGATGTAACATGACGTTTTCCACTAAAGACCAAATCACCCGATCAAGACCTTCCTCAATTTGAATTCTACAGCCAAAAATTATATTATTTTACCGTCGAATGGCGAATATTTGCAGTAAAATACCAGATTTACATTTTGGAACAATTGTAACATTTAGATGAAGCATTTATTAGACAAAATTATATAATTTGTTTTTTCTTCAAAATATGTAGAAGACACTTAAAGTTTCAATTACGTAATTTTTGTGTTAGAAAAATGTGTTAGAAATAGGGGTTTTTTCCTGAAGATTCCATAACAATTTATGAAAAGATTTAACAGTAGTTATTTTTGACTTACCGCCAGCAATCCTTGGATAATTCTATTTTAGTTTATATTGTCATATATTTATTCACTACACGTGTTTCGGACATTATCGTCCATCGTCGGGTGATACCACTTTTCTCAACAATTGTGTTTCTCGTGCGTGAATATTATGTGTTACTTGTATTTTTGTGTTGAATATTTTAACTAAGTGTTATCACCCGACGATGGACGATAATGTCCGAAACACGTGTAGTGAATAAATATATGACAATATAAACTAAAATAGAATTATCCAAGGATTGCTGGCGGTAAGTCAAAAATAACTACAGTTATTCAAGCATATCCGGTTACTCTAGAATATCATATGAAGATTTAACAGATTTGAATTTCCTAAAATATAAAATAAAAATCTCTACTTCAATTAGCTTCTAAGAAAACTTGGAATCTAAATAATAATATTAGGCCCATAGATGTAATTAAAAGAACTGAAAAATATTTGTGTTATAATCTGATATGTATGTATTTATTTTTATTATTTATCCTCCCTAATCTAAACCAATCATTCAACAGTAAGGTTTTTTTTAATTCGTAGATACATGCAATTATCTAATCATTTTAAATGTACGTTATTTATTAATTTTATTCCAATGGTTTTCAGTCTACAATTTAGGATACCAAATTATTAATAATAGAATAAATATTGGTTAATAATTTATTCATAAATATGTATTTTACGCAAGGAATATTACTGATGAAATTGATAGCTTCAAATACAGCTGATTGATTACTAAATTAACAAAAAACTTAACCACATGATTATTTATGATTAATTATGAAATACAGTTAAATTAATAAATTATTATTATATAATCGCATATTGAAATTTGTTTATAAATATTACTTATCCACTTTCAACTAAAAGTTAATAACAAACTGAACAATATCAACTATGCATTATAATATTGTTTATAATGATGACCGACGGTATTTGATAGAATTCCATGTTATACAAATAAAACCACGCAAATTCTTTTGTTAAATTTATTCTTTTGTGTTTTATTTGTATGGATTATATAATGTTGCAAAGCCAAGTTTGAAATAGTTTAATTAAATCTAAAAACAGAAAATAGTTTCAAATTTATCTTCTAGTTAAATCTTTCTTCAGTAAAGTATATTTAGTTTGAGACGTTTTTTTACTGGAAGGTGTATGAGCAAGTGCATTCAGCAAAACATAAATAATACAAACAATATCCTTTCACCAACGTATTTTTCTTTATTGTAAGAAAATGTAGACTTGCTTACTTTAAAAGACTGATAACTATCTGAAAACGAAAATATTGCTAGATATTACACAAAATGGTAATCTGAGAAATACCGAAATGGGTCTTAATACGGTTATAAGGTAATTTATTGGCAATTATATCTACTTAAATTAATTTTCAGAATATTTTGTCCGAGATGCCCACATTAATGATCCAATTGACGTTCTGAAACTACTAATGTTTTCTTTGAAATTCAAAAAATCTTGAAATTTGTAAGAGCTAGATTACATTGTAAGAGCAAAAACAATAAGCAGTACAACTTCCTTTAGTTTTATGCTGATTATTTTGAAATTTAAAAATACTAATAATCGTATTATCCTTAAAATAATAACTGTAGGCGCAACGAATTTCCGTTATTTTTACCATTAAAAAAAGTTTTCTCGCAAAAATTAGTTTCTTCCTTTCCACAATAAAATGAAGTTTTTCTCAGTAAAAGTATATAGTAATTTTCAACAATTTTCAACAAGAATAATCCACAATTTTTTTCCTCGTGATTTCTGGATTAACATCTCTACTACATTAACAGCTGAATCTACTTTAAATTCGTTTTCACTAATCTCTTGCTTCGAAGTCTAACTTTGGTACAAAATTGTTTAATCTCCAAAATTCTAAAAGTAGCATTTTTTTATTAGAGTATTACCGAGTATTCCCAAAAACAAAGAAAATAGAAAGAAAATGGTATATGAAAAAAGAGGGTTGTTAGAGCGTTTTACCCAACTTATCCGAAAGCTACCCAATTAGGCAAGAAATTCCAAGTTTTTAGGTAATTTTGTGGATTGTTCAACGAATCTGTTGTAATTGTTGCCGTATAAAAAAAAAAAAAAAAAAAAAAAAAAAATGGCAAGATTATTTTGTTATTGTAAGTTGGGCCTAGATTTGTGTATTATAAAATGAAATGTAAATTGAATTGGTTTTTGTTTATTCTTTCTGGAAGATAATGATAAAAATCGAGGGATAATGTTTTAAAATAAACTTCAAGATTTTTATGTACACAGCTGTAAGATTTAAAACTGGTATTTCTGAAATATAATCAGATTATACCTCGAGTTGAATGGTTCTAATTTTGTTTATTGTAAACCGGTATGATACTATCTGTTCACATTTACTCAAAAACAAACTGTATTTTTCATTTACGTAAAGTTTACCACATTGATTTATGTCGTACATCTTTTCATTTTACCAACATTTGTAAACAAATTGGTAAATTTTTATATATTCATTTTGTCCACAAACACATATTACGGTTTATTTCATCTTTTCAAATAATAATTCCCGAACATTTTCTTAGTTTGCCTGCTTCCCCTCGCTATTAAAACATGAACTTGAATGGTATTTGGTTTTGTGTGCTATTTATTTTACATCATAAAATCGTAATAATGAACATCGTTATTATTAATTACAGTGTAAGTGTTGATATAATTATATCAACGTACTTGTCAAGACTGAATTGAAATAAACACTGTTGTATATCGAGATGATTCAACCACAGCTGTACTCTCGATAGTTGAGAGAGAATTTCAAATACAAACTTCTGAAACATCGGTTATAGTAATTGAATAGTAATAGTAATAGGAATTCATTAGAAAGTTGCTTCTATAATAAAAATTGTTTGATCTAGCTCTGTTTTTACGATAAATTTCTTACTTGTACAAATGTGTGTTTCAATTCTACTAGATGATTTTCAAATAGTTACTTAATCATTATCAATTCTTACACGAAGATATGTTTTATAATAAACGATGAAAAACATTGCACAAACTTTTTCACACACACAATCATAAAACCAAATATTAACCAATATGATTATCCTCGCCACATTCCAAAAATGTCTCAAATGGAAAAAATGTCTTTATTATTTAGATTTTCTATTTTGTATTTCACTAAATTTATAGGAGTTTTATATTATATTTTTATTGATATAGAAGAGTCCCTTATTATAAACGTATACATTGTTTAAAATATATTTATATAAGTAAACTTTGCTTTAAAAATTTAAGATTAAGATCGTGGATCCAATATGAGGCAGGAATATGATAAAAATATCTTTAAAATAAATTTAATGCTTTAAGCTAAATACACTATTCCTAAGATTCATTAAAAAAATTTTTTTTAAACAAATATTGTGGAAATTTTTAAATATATACAATATGGCTGCCATACAATAATTATACCAGAGTTCATGTTTAAGGTTCTGTTAGGCTTAGGGTATGTTAGGTTTAATATTCTTGTTTTAACATTCTTGTTAGGTGTTCATTATACTATTAGCAGATAAAAAATAAATATTATTATGACGTACTTAAGGTTTGTTTAAATTAATGCAGGAATGAATCGCATATATATGATTGATAATTAATTAATGACAGCCATATTAGAAAAAAGCTGTATTTGAAAATTTCAGAAAATGTGTTCCTTTTTAAATTTTGTAAAGATTCTTCGAAATAAACTATTTAGTTAAATGCATTTAATTTTTTATTTTGTTTTTATGTTAGTTATATCACATTGTGCCGCCATATTGGATCCGCCATCTTGAATTTCTTCCGGAAACGTAAAATTTCCACCATTTTAACTTAATGTACTATTCAGAAATATTCAGAACATTGCGACATAAACTTATTATTTATTTTTTCAGCATTTTAAAACCGCCATATTGATTCCACCATCTTGCAGATTGGATTATGATAATTTGGGTATCAGATTTGTAATCACCTACCACAAAAACTCCAGAGTAACAAGATTTATGTAAATTGGATTAGAAAAACGTTTTATTTTCTGTAAGTTTTATTAAGAATTAAATACAAAATGACCATTTTGGATAAGCTCAATAATTTTCGATAGCATAATCAAAAAACGGCTCTCTTACGTTTTATGGACATTTAATATTGAGCATTTAAAATAATTATTGGTTGCGAAAGTGCTCCAGATAATTTTGAACGAAAGAATTGTGATTCGTGCCATTGTGCGGAGTCCAAGGTTAATTATCTTTTTAATCGATGTCACGAATTTTATTGAGAGAGCAATCGATACGTTTTATTTGGGCGATTATAATCTTTATTTATGTAAAATTGTATAAAAATATCTATTGTCAATTTATTGTAATTTTGAGTTAGGTTTTATGGGAGCGTCCCCCTTAAACTTTAAACTTAATTAATATTTGGTTTTGTGTGAGAAGTAGTGTAATGTTTTTGGGCAAGATATTTCTTTGGTATTTTGGGTTGAATCCACATGAGTAATTCATATGCGAGTTAATATATCCTCCAATCTGAGTGGATAGATAGTTAGAAAGGTTAGATATTGCGTAGCAGCGATCTTAATAGCAAGGTTATTTGTGTTCGGGAGATTTGGTATCTCTTGTATAACTGAATATAAATTGGATAAGAAAGAAATTTCCAACGAGTATTATACATCTCTGTCAGTATGAATGGCTTGATAGGCTTTGTTGTTGGGAAAAAGAGATCAGAAAAGGATAACAGTGAGATTCTTTGCAAAAGAAGTTAGATGAAAGAAGATCAACACACAAAAGATTGAAAGTAAGCAGGAAATCATCTCCTATTAGTAATAAGTCTGGCGGAATAATTCTAGTTAATGAACTGTTTGCTGGAAGAATTCCTCCTTGTGCAGTAAACTTTCTAAACCTACCAGCTAGGTAGTACCTAAATACCTAGATAAATGTTAAATACCAATATGTTGGAAACAATAGTCTTCTACGTAGAGAATAAACGTTTCGGGGTAAAGTAACTTTTATATATCTTTAAAACTTAACCATTTTTCGTATTTATTTTCATTTTCTCGCACTTAGTATAAGTAAAAATTCGTTATTTAATTTTTCGTGAACATATCATTTTATCTTCCATGATCCCAAGAAAATAATTTTGAAATGACGTGACGTCCGACTGTCATCTGTTCAAATCATTGCAGCGAAATGTGAGGAACCGATTTTCCTTAAATTTTTGTATGCGGGTCGTATCTCGAAACTACATTTTTACGACTTTATTTCATTTGCGATATTTGCATAACTCTAAATTGCGAGTTAACGATAAATCCAATTTAGGTCTAATAAGTTTAAAACAGGAGTTTTTTTTCCAAATTTTCTGACTTTAAAAAAATAATAATAATAATAAAGTGATCTAACAAAATATTTAATATACAAAACTCAACTCTATCGACTACGGTACAATTTATCTCAGTCTAATAATTTTCCTGATAACATACTGGTCACATCTTTCACTATCCCCAAAATTCATAATTTTGGAGTAATTGGCAAAGAAATGCACACAGAAAATTAACTTCAATCACAGCCATTAAAAAACCTATGTCATATGAAAAAAAACCGGCCTTTTTATTTAGTAACTGTTGAATTCCTATTGGTGTTTGTATTTTTTTCACAACAATAGGTTAGAAACTTTGTGCAATGTTTAAAGATTCAAGAGAAATGTTACTCTCTTCTTATCGTATTAAACTGAACCAATGGTTGTATTTCACCCAACTACTCTATCGACGTTTGATTATTTACTCCAATGCTTTCATCACAGTTCAATGTTGAACTTGGTGTCTTGTGGTAGCGAAAGGACCGATGAAAGTTTCACAGGTATACAGGACTTAACACTGTCGTTGAAAATTCTAACCTTATTGAATTTTTGTATCTTCACTGATCAAGAATGTTGTAAGGCCTGTTCAGATATTTTCATCCTTTACCATGGTGCTAAAATATTCATGACCTTGTCAACTATATCTCTCAACTCGCTCTCTCATCTCCTTTGTTTTTTGCAAAGGAGATGAGAGAGCGAGTTTTAACCTGAGATTTAACCTCGCTGGCTGTTTGAATGTTATTCAATTTGTTCTGTAACTTTGGGCCAGGAAACAGATATCATCATCAAAGTTTAGATCTTACACCCGATCACTGAGCTTCCATTGTAGATCTCTAGCTCGGTTAGAAATGACTGCCTTAACATTAAATCCAGTACAATTAAGAAGATTGTAGAGCACCTTTCTTCACTTCTTACGATTATCACAGTATAATGTACCTAAACATTTTAATGTTAAATAGCAGTCTGTGTATGTATCGTGTGTGTATTATATTATGTTTGATTGTGTAGTGTGTTTTTCAATATTTCGTGTTAAGTACACTCAGCTTAACTTTGACCAAACAGCTGTCACTGCACATACAAGAAAGGCTTACATTTAACACTCTCAGGTAAAAAAAGTATAATTAAATTATTTTTAACAAAATATAATCAAGATTGTTAGAGACTATTTTAAACATTCCGTAAATTGAGTTTTTTTTCAGTCTATTAAAAGAGAAAGACTATATAATATATATATATATATATATATATATATATATATATATATATATTATAGTGGAGCGTGACTGGACAACTAAGCGTGATGTGTTACGGATTTTTGTGATGACAGAGCATGACGGGATAAATCGGAATTTTTTTCTCCATACAAAATCTATAACATTACAACGTGCCAAATGAAGTTTTCACTTCAATAAAAAACTAGGTTGACATTGTATATATACTTTTTTTATAATAAAGTCAAATTTCCATAGAGAAAGTAACAACAATCTGTTTGTTTAACTATGTATTAAGCTTTAATTACATTTTAACAAAGTTTTACAAAAATATCAAAAGTTTAAAAAAAAACAAAAGAAGATTTCGCAATAGTTGAACATTATAAGGAAAATTTATCCTCGACAATCTGTTTAGAGAATATTTTTCTTTAAAGTTAGATCCTAACCAGGTATTTTATTAAATTCGAAAAACAAAAATTTTAAATTTTTGCACAAGTGTAATCCCCCAGGCCAAGAATAAATTATTAATACAATAATCGGAACAAGTGCTCCAATAAAACGAAGATAGTGTTTTTTTTTTTTTATCCTGAAATATCTGTACTATTCACCAAAACTGCAAAATCTTTCTCATTTGATATTTTATTTTACGGACTCCAAGCTGACCATAAGTTGTCACTTTCGTGACTTATATATTTTTTTACCTCCACACTCTCCTATTAATAATTTCACACACTCAAACCCCTCCTTATGTCCTCCAGGATACAATCTGGAGCCGTCCATCTTTCATTTTAACTTTCAGCCAATACTCACGAACCTTATTTTTTTACAAGAAATGAATAATTACATTGTTTTTCTCTGATTTAATTTTATGTTTGCTATTTGAAAAAGTTTGCGCAAAATTTATTTTTCAAATTATTAATTAAATTTTGTTGCAAAAAGTATTCTTTATAATGTCCTCCAAGTTAACAGTCTACTATTAATTGAAAAAAGAAGTTAATTGTAAAAAGGTAACAAGGTAATGAAGCTTGTTTTGATGTAATTATACACAAGTTAAAAGTTTATAACCGTGAGATCTTGTCTAGAACTTTATTCTCATTTTCTCACATACTGACTTTTAATTTAATTCACTATAAAATGTACACTTTTAAAGTTTACACTAATTTAAAAACTGCTGTTAATCTAATAAGCGATAGCTATCTCCGTCGCTTACAGTTAACATAGTAAATTGCAAAAAGTTTAATTTTTTATTCTGTTAAAGCTATTACCTTGTCTTTATAATTTCCAAGATAGAAATTTTATCATCAAATGAAAAATACATTCATATTTTCACAAGGCGACGTTTAATAGCTAGGAAATAATCTTTGTCTCTCGTAGTTTAGTGCCAAGAGGGCTTCCACCTAAGGATGGTAACTTAGTTACTGAAACTTCTTCTTACAAATATTTTTTTATTGTGCGATTTTTTCATTTCGTGATTGAATTTTCCAAAACTGTTCCACAATTCAATTTAACATATTGTATTTTCTTCACTCTTGTTTTAACACCATCCGTTAAATTAAATAGATTTAAAAACGACATCATAGTATCTATCCCACCAACGTCGAGCAAATTAACATTTAGTCAGTTCTACTGAAAATCGCTAAAATATTTATACACGGTGTGACGCCTGTGCCAACAACCAAAACTAGTGCACCGATTTTAATAAAATTTGGTAGGTCAGTATATCTTGGAGATATCTTGTGACGCCAATTTCATTTTTTTCATAACTCGAAAATAAGTAGTAGACCAAAAATGCATAAGACCAAAACTCAAAATCACAAATTTCTTATAAACGGTTAAAAAATAAAAACAAGAGATATGATTCTCATTCCACAAATAACTTTTTTCTTTTAATCGGTTTACACCGCGCTACGACGTCTTCCAATCCCTAACCGCCAAGCCATATCTTGCATATCTTTTTCCTGTAATTCCTCCTCGATTCCATCTCTCCATCTCGTTCTGTTCTTTCTGTCCTGTTGAACCCACTCCATAACTGTCTTCGGTAGTATATCCTCTACCATCCTGATAACATAGTCATACCAAACTTGATATCATCGTTACTAGATTTCTGAACTCTTTTTCTATCATAATTTCTCTTGTTATATCATTCCGCACTATGTATCTTCTAGGATTACCTCTCGACTGTCATCTGAAATCCATTTCGGTTTTGTTATACACCTTGACATATGTTATTATAAAACCTTTAAGTTTAGTATCATATAAGTATAGTTAGTATTTAACTTCACAAAACGACTTCTGTCAATCATTAAGATTAATTTTCTTCCCTTGTTAAATTATAAGTAAAATCATATTAATGTCTACAGTTTGGGAAGAGTTGGCAGAAACTAAAATGAGCCGTCGTTAAGAAACGTGATTTAAATCAAACACGATTAACGTTCTAGATGAGATTAGGCACAATTAAAACATCATAGGTGTGATGAAGAATGGAAACCACAATAACTAGGGTTCTTAATATTGAGCTTCGTGTCTTTAACGCGGCATTGTATTTCTTATACGGCTAATTTGGCTAGTATTTATGGTAGTTTTAAAAACTCAAAATTGTACAATAACTGTTATAAAATCAAACACATAATTCCTAAATGTTGCGTCTGTGAACCCAAATAAAATCTGTTTATATCCACACAAAATAATGAATTTGAGAGTTAATAGTTAAAAGGAGGATATAAACCAGGTCGATATTTTTTTCTTTTTTAACAATTTTACTGTAAAAGCAGATATTTCATGTTGAAACTCCATATTCAAGGATAAAATAAAGCAAAAGCTTAAAGTTTCAAAATATTTTAATAAAATAAATGAGCTACAATTATTTCGCCTTGCGGCATCATCGGGCAACTCAAAATTTTTTTGATACTTTAAGCTTTATTGCTTTATCAGGTCGATAAATTTTGAATATCTCAAATTTGGCCGAAAAATATTGATAAAAAATTTGAAGATCCAAACTAAGTTTCCACACCCCAAGTAAAAGACAATTACGTTTGGAAAATACTGAAATGAGCACTGACCGATTTAATATAGCGTCAAATAGGTTTAATTTTACCCATTGCACCTAAATGTTACACGAAATTAATAAAAACCGTAAGAGCTAAATTCTATAAAATCGAAATATTGAAATTTCGTTTTATTGCAACTTTCCTCCTCCCCTCCCTTCTTTAAATTGTTAACTTCGTCGGTTTTTTCGCACAATCGTTTTTATCTAGTAAAAGGAGAGTAATTAAATGACATCTTCTTTTACCTTTGGATGCATTTAGATATTATTACCTAAAAATGTATATGCTTACACTACAAAAACCTAAATAAATACGGTTCCTTATTTTTCGAAACACTTCACACGAGACGATAATTTTGTCACACTGTGAATTGTAGCTGAAGTAAAGATTTTTCAGTCTATCAATTTCCACCATCTACTATAGAAGGCGTATATTAATTTTTGCGATAATTTTAACTAATCCAATGTAACAATTTTCAATAAACTTTGACGAAAATTGCGACAGATGCAGAGTTTACAAACTAAAAAAAATATTGTTCCAATTGGTGGACATTTCATAGCCCAAGCAACAATGTTTGCTTAATTCAACGTAATTGTATTCATTTATAATACGGACGTTGTATCGCTCTGAAAATGTATGGAAAATCTTTCCAGGTTCTAACATTACGTTCTAATTGTTAACAAACAAGTTCTTTATTCTACCGCTCGTTAACAGGAGCGCTGTTGTTCCTCCTTCATGAATAATTTAACATGTGTCACCCAGTCTTCTAAAGCTCGTTGCATTTCGCTTTACGTTTTTCATCCAGTTTTTTCAACCTTACATTTTTCCTGTGACCATTTAAAAAAAATTTAAGTTAAATTTATTTTAATTTTTAAATTATTTGTGGTCTGTTTAATTAAAACAATTAAAGTATATTCATAAATACTAAAATAATAAATCACTAAATAAAGAAAAACACGATTTTCTACATCACTTTACTTTCATTAAAAAGACGAGATTTCAGTATCTAAGTCATCACTTTCAATTTTTGTAAATGAAACAACCGAAAATGATAAATTAACATCAGATTTTGTTAACTAACTAAACAGAACTTTGGATGACAACGGAGTGGTAACTTAACAATTTATCGGGTAGAAAAAACTTTTGTTGCCTTTTTTTTTAAATTTTAACTATAGTGTAACCTACTCACCACTCCTTCTTAACTTGAGATTTATTTAAAGTGAAAGATTTTTACTGGATAAAATAAAACTTGAAAACTTATTCTCACAATAATAAGTTCGTGTATTTATTCAAACTGTTTCAACGACAAAGTCGGCAACTTCAATGATGCATGAGCTACAATAAGTAAACTATAACTTATTTATACTTTATAATTTAGTTGTAGCACGTGCACCGCACAAGATGGTTACTTTGTCGTTAAAACGCGTTTGAATAATTAAACGTCCTTTTTGAGAGAATTTATATTCAAGTTTTTTGTTATCGTACCATCTCACAAGGCAAGCACAATATTTATTTATTGATGAATTATATTTTTAATTTGTAATTATATTTAGTAACGGAAATTATTTTGAGTATTCCGGGTTAGCTTTTATACTGGATTCTTTGCTTTGATTACTAATATTATTTTTATTTGATCCTACTTCAACGCTAAGTTTGCGTTTTAACTTTATCATGTTCCAAATTTATCACTTAGTGAAGATTTATACTCTCTTAACGTCGAGGATTACTTTGTATACACTCGTGTACAAATTATGGCAAGTGCTCAATAAAACATTATTTTTTTTATTATTATTATTTCACCTGTTAAGTTTTAATTCTTTATAAAAAAATAGTTCTCTGACAGGAAAATCTATCTAGTTATTTTGATAAAAGTTTTAAATCTCTTTGAGCCCAAAAGAGATTTTTGTACGTCTGTACGCATTTGTATTCGGTAACAGTGATATCTCTGAAATAGCTAGACCGATTTGATTAAAATTGATACCTACTGTATTACTTGTCTTTAATTGTGTACGTAAAATAAAATGACTATAAATAAAAGAACAAACATAATTTGGAGGTACTCTGCCATATGAAACAAATAGGATTTTCGTAAAATCGGTTATGGTAATTTTTGACAATTGTTTATTTCATGAACCCAAACAAAATAGTCAAAATTCCCTTCCCTCTTGCCAAACTGTAAGGTTATAGAGTCATCTGTTTAAAAAAGAATTGTCTATACAATGAAAAAATTGTCTCGAAATGAAATTGTCTTGAAATTGTTGAAAAGCTTTTTTTTTAATCCGATTTTTATGAAATTTAAGTTAACATATCGATAACATTCCACAAAAGTATAACAACTTAGAAGTAATGAAAAATTGGGGGGGGGGAAACAAAATGCAACATGTGTTACCAGATTACAAATTTGATATCAATCAAGTTCGAAGAACTGTTCTAAGCTTGAGTTTTCGTCAAAAGCGAAATGAGTGAAGGTTTAATAAGGAACGCTGTATTAAGTAATGACAAATATACATTTAAATATTTTGAAATTACGACCCCCTACAAGGACAAAATTCAAGCAATATTCAACCCTACCAAGCATGAAAGAATTTCAGTTTTCTTCTTTTTTTTCTTATTTTACGCGTTTGTCTAAATATGTACAAATGTGAAAGTTTGGTCATTGTCCATACAAGAATTATTTAAGAATCATGTTGCTAGTATCCAAGTCACTATTGTTTTAACTAACAATTAAATTACCTTATATGGTTTCCGCCAGGTGACTTCTTTTTGAGTGTTTAAAAAAGAAGTCACCTGGCGGAAACCATATAAGGTAATTTAATTGTTACATAAGATTTATTTCACTCTTATCAATTGACTTACAAATGTTTGCAACTTAAAATTAAATTTTATTTCGTGTGTGAGAGAAAGTTTGTGCACGTTTATATTCCTTTTATTTTTATAAAAATAATAAACTTCAAACGCTTGTCAAAACAAGGAGGCAGTGTGTTTTATACTGTCAGCGTTTACTCTCAAACAGACCTGCAACGTTTTCATCCCATTTACGTTTGCTTTTATTTTCACGGTTTAATTTTATAACCTATTCCTACAATCTGCCCTAGCAGTTGACGATCTGTAGGTATGTTCAACTAAACTTTACTTTTATAATCCTTTAATAAAACTTGACTAAAGCTTTCTCCTTCATTCTTAAACATTTTTTTTTTTCACCTACCGATATTTTATCTCTTAAACACTTAAACTATAAGTAGAATTACGATAGTTATATAATATTGTAAATGTTTTGTATCATTTAAAAAAAACCGCCCTAAGTCCTCTAAAGTCCTCCTTCTGAAACTGACGTTTTGGTAAAATGTAATGGATGAGAGTATTTTGGAGTATCCATGGATCCATGCCGTATCTTATTATCTTACAGTCCTTATTGTAAAAACAAAACATATAATCCTTTAATTTATGCTTTCCTAAAACGATATCCTAAAGGACCAAAGCAAATAGATATAAAATGAAAAAAGATACAATATTAGTCACAGCCATTTGTAAAGTAGAACGTAAAAAGAATAAAAATAACCGTGATCACCATCGTGGAAGGTTGTAATAATATATGATACTTTGTCACCTAGGCGAATGGTTTTACATAGCCAAAACAAACCATTTTAGTCTATCTTGAAGGTGACAAAAATTAAAATAAACCATGAACCGTTCCATAAACGATCATAAGAAAAACTAGGCTAAAGTAGTAAGTTGAGCATGGTTCATTTTTACTTATAAAACTTTTCATTTAAGACATAAAAGCAAAGTAAATCTTGAAAGATTTCACGGAATGTCGTAGAAACCCACAGAAGCTACATTTGAATAAGTTTTATCGAAATCGAATTCGATGAAATCAGAGACTTTAGTTTTGGTCTTATGGCAGTTGACCAAATTTTTATTTTTGGTCCACCCCCAATTTTTAAATGTAGATAAATCAATTATAAAACGCACAAGATCTGGCCAAAAGTTGTAAGAATTTCGGAGCATTTGTTGTGCTGTAAAGCAAAGTGATCATTCCCAAAGACGAAGTTGTATTTTAGTCTTTATTACATAGTCCCCTTTAAATTGTCTTATTGTCTTTAACCACTCTGAAATTTGAAAAACAATCCTTGAGTTACGGCTAAAAAAATATCAAATTTAATATATAATTTAATTAAATAGATAAAAATATCTATTTCAAATTTGTTTAAAATCAATTTGTTCATTCTGGCTCTAGGACAGAGTACGGAGTACACTTGACAGACATCATTGAAAAACTATTTTTAGAGCAAAACATATATGCAAAACCCCTATTTTAGAGTCATAGTATTTCAAGATGTACACTTTCATGAAAAATTCAGCATTAATATTTAGTTTTTCACCTCATCACTAAATTTAATTTACACTTCAAATATGAGAACGTAAAATACTGTTGGAGAAGTAGCCTACTTGGCACAAAACAAATATTAACCGCTTTCGTTAAAAAGTAAACCATATATTTCTCTCTAGCAATGGTTTCACAGAAACTAATTTGTGTTTTAATATTCAGGATATAGTTTTTCCAAATGCTTTTTATTTTTCCACATATACGTAGTATAGAGAAAGTTATGTTTTAGGTTAAGGAATCGAGGTTGATGGAAATTTGATCTTTCCTTTAGTAAAACATTAAATTTAATAACGATTTCCGTCAGTTCTATGCAGCCCAAACCACTTCATCGATTTTGGTTAAACTTATTACGTAGTCAAGACTTTTTTCTTTTCGATAGCTTGAAATTTATGGTAGCTATCATAAATCCAAAACCAATAATTCTGATTTATTGTTTAATTTACAATAACCATTTTCATCATACTTTTGTTTCAATGACCGTACATTCCAAGTAACTAAACAAAACTTATTGGTTGCCAGCACGTAAAAAACACTATTTTACGAGTTATGGATTAAAATAATCTAGTTATAGAGCTGTCACAAAAGACGTAAATTCCCAAGATCGATTTTATTGACTTCTTTCAAATTGACTATCCAAAACAGAATGTTAAGACGCAATTAAAATTATGTTTAATTTACAAAATACAATAATGAAACTTGACAGCTCTAAACAAAAACAATTTCAATCAAATACTATTTACAATTAATTATAATTTATAACGTAAGCGAAGAAGTCGTTCACCGTATATAAATATATCTAAGAAAAAAAGAAAAATCATTTAAAAAATAACTTCTATACCAACTAAACCATAAGAAATAGCCCTACAAGAATAAAAAAATCAACAATAAATAACTTTGTTTTTATCTTTCAAGAGATTTTTATGAACATATTTGTTTAGACTTTGGTTTTGTAGATGGGTATGTGATATCGATTATTTCCTGTGAAATGACCATTCCAGGGTCGTAGAGCTCTAGCATTACTTCCGTAGCTTATATGAAAGGCTCAAGTATAAATTAATGAAGTGAACGTAATGAAAC
The DNA here is from genome assembly GCA_963513935.1 of Aphrophora alni. Taxonomy (NCBI): domain Eukaryota; kingdom Metazoa; phylum Arthropoda; class Insecta; order Hemiptera; family Aphrophoridae; genus Aphrophora; species Aphrophora alni. The sequence continues at coordinate 10,408,504 of OY740775.1, forward strand.
AAGTCGAGTAAGAACTGAATGACACTTGAGATATGACGAAAGTTTTAGAAACCAATCTATAATGGATGCTATCTGCCAGTCTGCACTGATATAAAACCTAACTTCACAGTTTAAACATTATTTTATTTATTACTACAGTTTGTGGTATAGATTTTTTTTTATACATAATTACTGTATTTTTATTTTTTCTCAAAAATAACAAGTCGACTTTAGGCTTTTTATGAAAATATATAATTGGAGAGCCCCTAAATTCAGAAATAATTGTAATGTTAAATTTTGTGGGCTTATTATTGCTTTTTTTTTAATTTGACTTAAAAACTTAAAATAAACCAATAGCTGACAAGTCAAAAACAAAAATTACTATTTCTCAATATCTACAGTAGCGATTTGATCATATTTTAGTAAAACCTGACCTCTAATGATTTAGCAACTAAGAAAAAAATAAAAATTATTAGTATCAAAAAATGAATGTTAGAGTGTAATCTGTAAATAATCAAAAATCGTCTAAATTTGTGTTATGTAAGAGTAAATTTCTTAAAATTGTCTTTAGAATTTTTGGCGAAATGTAATGATTAAATTCCTTAACGAATGAAAATTACAACTCTGAAATTAATGTCAACAATTAAAACACGAACTTTGATTGACGTCAGTAACAATACGATCCTCAATCATTTCAACCAAAAACATTAGAGGGAACATTTTATAACTAGAGCTGAATTTGAGTTCCAAGTTTTGAGTGATCCACAAAATGAAAAATATGCTTCAAGATACGTACTTGGACTACACAGTACTTCACAGATGAGAGAAAACAAAATTCCTCATTTATTTACGGGACTTAAGAATTGAAATTTTCGTAAAAAACTAGACATCGATCCATCCCATAACTTTATAATACGTCAATTTTTAAAGGCAAAATTAGTAAAGAACATTATAACTCTCTGCTTAAGTTGAAAAGTTAAAAAAAAAAAAAAAATAGAAACACAAGAAAGGGAAAGACCAACGTTTAAAAAGAGGAAACAAAACTAGTCAGCGCCGAAGCAGTAACAGTGAGTATTCAAAGTTAATTTCGGTTCTAGGATGTTTCAACTCGTGCCCTGAATTTCAAAGCTGTTTTTCTTAGTACAAAAAAACTGACTAAATTAGGTTTATGAACAACAACCTCGATCCTTGGATATATGAAAACATTCAATAAATCGTATTAAAGAAGTCTACTAACTAGAGGAAAAACACAGCATGATATGTATAGTAAATAACAATGAAGTATCACTATGAGTATTGTACAAAGTGTCAATACTATTGAATAAAAAGTTAGATGAAAAGGTTTTTTCATTGTTTATCTGATTTACATTAATTCAGAATACAGCTGTAGTAAATATTATACATTGTACCCATAGATGTATGTAAATCCTGGAATGTTGGCTGCTTTAACAGAAAAAACAACAGTTACCCCAACCACTGCAAAGCCGTATATCTTCCTCAATATTGATGATTATAAAGAGTGTTTTAAAAGTCAGGAAACTTCTCAAAATGTACAAGTCTTATTACATAGAAATAAATTCAGTTATTTACAGACATAAAAGAACCACTTTTTGGTGAGTTTGGAGAAAAAAAAATTCCGCCATTTAAAATGAACTTCATTTTTTTTTCCTACCTCATAAGACTCGTACATTTTGAGATATTATGACGTTTCCAGCCTAATCTATCACTCTGTATACAAGTTACGCAATTGTTTAGAGGAAATCAGTGTAACTGTTATGAATATAATAATTTATTTGATATTTTGCAACCTTATAAAAGCTTAGAAAAGTGTTTATTTATGTAAATTCAAACACCAAAAAGTTGAGAGTGACAGACATTTATTTGTATTTATATTTTCATACATTTATTTCACTTTTTAGAGCCTAAACGTGAGAGAAATTTGAACAAAACCAGTAGAACCGATTTTTAAAAATTACGAACTTTAACCACAATGGCCGACTTCTATTTTTATAACGATAACTCGCAAAGCGGCAGTTTTGAAGAGATCGCCACCAATACATTTTATTTAGACAATTAAAGAAAAACTTATTAAATAAATTATTTATAACCGGTTTCAAGAAATTAGAAACATTACCATTTATGGAGATTTCAATTGTTATACTAATAAGTCACCAAATAGTATTTTTGGAGAGGTGGCTACAATAGGATTAGGGTCTTAATGTCTAACCTTAAAATAAAATGTATCAATACATGTAACCCGATTTTGAAAATGTTTAAACTATAACCATCATACAGTATAAAAAACACACAGAACACAATTCTCATAAAAAAATACGCCTAAGTATCAGACGCGTTTCAACGACAAGGTCGTCCTCTTCAGTGATACACCAGCTACACCAACCAAACCACAACGCGTCTGATACTTAGGCGTATTTTTTTATGAGAATTGTGTTCTGTGTGTTTGTTATACTGTATAGTTTTTCTCATAAGTCAAGCTCAACATTTAATATAACCATCATGGTCGATTTCCGATAACTCATGACTTTATGGTGTGGTGGAAATCATTACATTTTGTTTGTGTCCTTAGAGAAAATATCTTGAAAATTTTTTGTTCAAAGTGAAAAATCCGATTTTATGAATTACAAATTTTAACCATCACGACCGATTTCTATTTTTATACTGATAACTCACGTAACGTCAGTTTTGGAGAGATGGGGCGTCAATATTTTCTGTTTCCTTCCTTTGAAACTAAACTGTAGAAATAGGATTACTTTATTTTTCATTTAAGTTCTTTCGTTCTTCTTCTTTTTTTTTACAATGTCCTCGTTCAAAATATTTATTAGTTTCGCAATATTTACGGCTAATCTCGTTCAGTCCTTGAAACAGTGTATTAACTCGTCCTAACGGATCAAATTTAAAAAAACGATATAAATACGTTATGCATACATCACTTGGCCTAGTTATATAGACCTACACGTATTTGTCTATAACTGCACAACAACCACTCAAACAAATATACAGACGAAATCGTATCGTTAATACATTTCGCTTTGTATGCCATCAAAATGTATATACATCATTAAATTTAGCCAACGCTTTGAAATAATCCGTTCAATATACTAAGATTAACCCTGTGTTGCCATGGTAACTAATCCTGTAATACAGATATTTGCTTGATTATTTTAAGCGATTATAAACTCTGTTTCCATTTAACTAATAACATGTAATTTTTTTTATAAATCTAATTTTACGCAGTAAACTAAAAGTTATTATCGTTTTGCCATGTTATCAATCGCATACTTTAATTCTAAACTCTCAGTATTTACGCTGATTCGTTATGAACTTCTACTGTCAATCGTTTGCTTACCTCCCCCTTAGAATTAATAATAAATTTACACCTCTTAGATAAGAATGAATTACTAACAACTTTTATAAAGTATTCGCCGTTTTTACATTTCGTAACCATTTTTTTTCAATTATTAAATCAATAAATAGTGAAAAATACTTTACTTGCTAAATTTGTTTACAAGTTAACCGAAATTATGATTCCGTTATTAAAAGCTTTTGTTCTAATTTTGATATTATATTTACAACTTTTTCTTCTATATTTTTTTTCATTTTGTAACCAACAACTCTACAATTTTATTTTATATAAAGAGACTACTACTGTATACTATTTTTTGAAGCTACATTTCAGCACAATTAAATTTAAAAAAGATATCGTTATTTAAAAAATTTGCGATTTTAGTTTTGGATTATTTAAAATAATAAACATCACGTGAAAAGTATGTCAATAATATGTCAAAACGTAGTAAATTTTATAAAAATTCGTCCATCGTTATAAATAACTCCACAGAGGTCACACAGCTAGAAAGACGGACACATTTTTTTCTCAAAAATAACTTTTATGGTATCAGGATACCTCAAATCGGATATTATCGTAAAAAACTTGACATGGATTTATTAGTCCATTCCAACTCTTCTTTCCACTTTGTAAATTTGTAAAGGTATGTTACCTAACATTAAGTAGATCCAGTAATGATACACTGACTTTGAACTTTCTTACATTTAGAGACAAATACTAATATTTATACGTTATATCAATAATTTAGTCAAAATATACTGAAAAACAGAGGTCTAATTCCAAAAATCAATTACTTGTGTATAGTGGTCACAACACTTGTTTATATATGTAACATTATTATGTAAAAGCTATATATAAAATTCATACTTTATATAAATAATTCTAAAATAAACAGTATCTGTGCTATACATGTTTATTATTACAAATATATAACAAATATTTCTTGAATTAAACAATTTGTCACTGACAAAGTTCTAATCGTTTAAATCGAACGTACTTATGTAATTTTTATTATAAATTATCAAATTAAAAAAATTGTAAAATTATTGTTATAAAGGAGTTTTTTTTTTTACTTTTTTTTATTACATATTTTGAAATACTGTTTTTTTCCAATAGAAAAAGTATCGTGCTTTAAGAAATATATAATAAATCAATGCAACAAGAAACAAACAATTGTGTATTGACAATTGATTTTTTTTTTCTTCTTCTTATTTCAAACATGACGTTCTTAATTTCATCATAGCAAACGGTATAAAAATAAAAAACAATTCTCATATGTTTCCATATGGTCCATAGTTCCTTATATAAGTGACCCTTATAATTTCACTGTTGTGTCTGTCTGCAAGTCACAATCAGTCTATACAAACCAAACAATAAATCCTATATATTTCAAGCTTTCCACTATATGCTTTGTAATATCGGACACGTAAGTAAAATACGTAACAAAAAATTACCTTTAGGTGGTTTAAGGGGCAAAATCTATCCAGAGAATTTTTTTTTGGGGGGGGTTTGAAATATTATGTGTGGGATATCAAATAATATTAAAGGTTATTCTAATTATGAATATGTATGTTTATTTGATGGAAAAATAATCAGTTGGTGTTGGGACAAATTTAAAGCGTTAGATATCATGCCCCCCCCCCCATTTGAACAAGGCGTGATTTACAATTCTACTAAAAAAAGAAAGTTTTATTTGAAATTAAATGTAGTACGAAATCACAAAACAGTTCTTTAATATAAACCATTAAAACAATAATAAAGATAAAGCCAATAAAAGATTTATTACTTTTTCATTAATTTCTCTTAAGTGGAGACCTTAAGTAAAACCAAAGACCCTGAGAGTTTATGCACGTGTCTATCTGTCTGAAATATATATATATCCACAAACCCAGGACAGCGACTATACAAAAATAACTGTCCCTAAAAGCCTAAAAACCCTAAATGGTGTTGTTTTAGCACGCGCTTGACTCTTTTCTTATAAGACGAATCGCTCTTAGGTTATGCAAAATGTAAAAATCTCTTACGTAACATCTGAGTAATTTCAGTGCCATCTTTAAAACCTAATCACATCGAAACTAATAAAAATTTAAATGTATAAATTTCATGATCTTTAATAATTGCTTGCTACACTTTGTCATACAATTTATCCATTGAGAGATAATTAAAATTGTGTATCCTTTTCACCTCTCACATTAAAAACTACTCTTCAGAAATTTCTGAACTCGTCTATTGCGTAAAACGAAAATATTATACTTTTATCTTTGTTATTTTTATTATATTTTTTACTTTTTTAAGTCTATTTTCCCTCTACTATGCATGTACCTCTACAGCCATTTAGGCAGTATTCGGGATATTTGCCAGTGAATGAAAAATCCGTAATATTTTTGAAACGAAAAGCGTGACAACGCATCAATAGAAGTTTCCAAACTTTTAATATCTTGGCGTTCTAGACGATTTTTGCAAAATTAGGTAATCCATTAGCCAAATTAAGCTATTTTGGTTTTACATGATATATGCTTTTAGGATTTGAAAAACAAACAAGACTTTAGTATCAAATCACCTTGATTCTAATTGTCTCCGTAAACAGTTTAGAGATCGCATTTGTGGGCCGATTTTGCTCAAATTTGGTATGTAGTTTCATTTATCCTAGCTTATTGTTAACTTTTGAAACATTTTCTCTATTTTGAAGAAATAGCATGAAATAGCATCAGGGTCAAAAGAGAATAAGAGTGGGTCAAGAGATACCTAATAGAAAGGATGAAAAAGAGAGATCATAACAAAACTATATATATATATACAGTGTGAGTTAAAAGTATGGATACACCCTGTTAAATTTTAAATGGATAAAGATAGAAAAATGAAACTCAGAACACCTTTCTAGGAAATAAAAGTGAACTTTTTAGTCACTATTACAACTTTGCCCATTTCCCCAAAATGGGATTTTTGGGGGGCAGCTCAAAATTTTTAAATATAAAGACCAATTAAGTGACGCCTCATTTTAAAGTCCTTGATTAAAGAAGAACAACAGTGGAAACCAGAGCTTTCTATCTCAACCCAGTACAAAATGGCAGCTCATTGAAATTAAGTAAAACTTCATTGAGGCAAAATATGAACATTCAGGTGGTAAATAACCCCAATAGACAACCAATGAGCTGCCATTTTGTACTGGGTTGAGATAGAAAGTTTTAGTTTCCACTGTTCTTCTTCTTTAATCAAGGACATTAAAATGAGGTGTCACTTAATGGGTCTTTATATTTAAAAATTTTGAGCTGCCCCCCAAAAATCCCATTTTGGGGAAATGGGCAAAGTTGTAATAGTGGCTAAAAAGTTCACTTTTATTTCCTAGATAGATGTTCTGAGTTTCATTTTTCTATCTTTATCCATTTAGAATTTAACAGGGTGTATCCATACTTTTGACTCAAACTGTATATATATATATAGAAAAACGTAGATCCAGCTAGGGACTTCAGTCTAGCCACACCCATACTCTGTGTAAGTGAACCTAATAATAAGACGCCAGCCGTAATACTGTCAAATTATTCTCGTGATGGATATTTCGGATTAACAATGTCAGAAAATCTTATGAGAGATATTTAATATACAGCCTACAACCAACATAGTTATTATTGTTTTTAACGGAAACAACGCGAGTACATTGTTTACATCATTAACTAATTTTCAAAACAATTCCCGGTAATGTATACCTATTAAAACAAATATAATGAACGTCTCGAAGAATTCTTCTCTCTATATCACTTTCAAATAATTTAGAAATCCCTCAGTACAATTACTACTGTACAGTCATTTTAAATAAATTTTCTTTGTAAATTGAATTCAGATTGTTTTCTACGTGGAATAACAAAACAAACAAATTAATGGAGCTCATCTGTACAACTTCTGCACATTCACACAGATATATATTACAAACATAAATTTATGATAGTACGTGACTTTAAAAACTCTTTGTTTAACAGAAAAGTGTTATTTTTTAATCTTCCGTAGAACAAAGTCCGCCTTAATACAATCTAAGTAAATTATAAAATGCTGTGACTCTTCTTTCTCAGAGTCAACATAGTAGGCCTATTATCTTTTGTTTACAAAACCTGGGATTTATCTTGTTTACATTGTACATTGGTTTGAAAATAAACTTTAGACCCAAACTTAGCAGGAGGGAATAAAATTACAACAACCCCACACTTATTTTTAAAATATAAATAGAGGTCCTTGCTACCAGTGAAACATAGCTATTTCCGAGTTCAACCTAAACACTACCTGGTTCTCCTATCTTGCTTGCACCTTTTTCTTAACTAACTGCGATTCTGTATTTCCTTGTCAAAATTGTCCTCCGTGGTCTGTTGGTTGACCCTCCAGCACGTCAGATCTCCTAACTAAGCCGTGTTATATCGGTTGTCTCTTCCGCAGGAAAATCCTACAATCGCCCCCCCCCCCTTTACTATGATCTATTGATTGTCCCTCTAGCACGACAGATGTCCTACCCAAACCGAGATCTGTTTGATGCTCCTCTAGCACACAATCCCTTAATATTAGACACTTCCTATTTCAATTCTTACCAAAACCAATCGCAATCATTCATCATTCCGAGTGTGCTTGTTGGGGGGGGGGGTGAACTCGTTGTACTTGTTGGAGTCAAATAGCTCCAGATAGCAAAGTAACACAACCAGTAGTAATACCAAAACAGAAAAATATTTCGACATGTTCTTTTAATTTTTTTTGAAGGTTTTCATAATTTTAAAACGTTCTACCTATTTTATTAATAGCAGGAATTTTTCAAATCATTCTTGATATTATTTATTTTTTGTCGAAATATATTATTCCTCCCTAGTATTAATCTATTTTAAGATGTTCTTCCTTCCGTTTTTATTTCGTAATTATTGTCAGTTTTAAATTAATACTTTTGATTTGCAATCATCAACAATTTTAAAACTGGTTTCATTACTATTATTATTGTTTTCAAAGACATTTTTCCACTAAAACAGCTAACAGTTTCGATAGTTTAGACTGTTTTTGTTTATCCGATAGTTAGATAAGTTTTAAAACGTATTCTATTTTTTTTACAATCAATGCTGATTAATTTTAAAAACATCTCTTTACTTATTTTCTAGTTTCTTAATTTATAAAACTATTAAATCCGTCAATTCTTTTCGGAGGCTTAATACCCTTCCGAAAGTTTTTTTTTTTTCAGAATCTTAATCATTTTTATAACTCTTTTACCGAAAGTGTCCTAGCTTTCAAACCCTTCTATTGACTATTTTAGTTGCCAACTTCTTCAATTTAAAAAAAAAAGCTTAAAGCTATCTACTGTTTAAGTCTTTTAAAACTTCAATAGTTTTTTCCCGATAACTTAGCTATTTTCAAAACATATTTTCTACCGTTTATATTTCTCAAGTTTAGTCTGCGCTATATATCTTTTTATTGCAAGTTTCGTCAGTATTAATTTCTTTTTCTTTTCGGACGTTTTATTCACTTTTAAAACTTTTTTTTGCTTTTTTATATTTTTTAATTTTCGTAAGTTGTAAAACGTTCTTCCTATTGTTTCATTGTAGTAAATTTTAAAGTGATTTTCTTATTGTTTTATTTTTGAAAGCTTAAAATCGGTTTTAAATCGTTCTACCTATCGTATTATTTTTCCTTTCAAAACTTAAGTCACTTTTAAAACGTTCTTCCTATTGTTTTATTTTTTGAAACCGTACTCAGTTTTAAATCGTTATTCCAATTAATTGTATTATTTTCCTTTCAAAGTTTAGTAAGGTTTAAAACTTTGTAATACTGTTTTTTAAAACTTATTCGATTTTAAATCGTTCTTCCTATTGTATATTTTTCCTTTCAAAACTTTATTATGTTCTTAACATTCTTCCATTTGTTTTCTTTTTTGAAAGCTTCATCAACATTAACACGTTCTTCCAATTGTTTTGTTTTTCCTTTCAAAACATTAGTCATTTTTAAAACGTTCTTCCTATTGTTTTATTTTTTGAAACCGTACTCAGTTTTAAATCTTTATTCTAATTGTATTATTTTCCTCTTAAGGTTTAATAATTTTAAAACTTTGTAATATTGTTTTTTTTTTAAGCTTACTCGATTTTAAATCGTTCTTCCTATTGTATTATTTTCCTTCCAAAGGTTTATTAAGGGTTAACATTTTAAATTGTCTTTCTATAGTTTTATTTTTTGAAACCGTACTCAGTTTTAAATCATTATTCTAATTGTATTATTTTCCTCTTAAGGTTTAATAAATTTTAAAACTTTGTAATATTGTTTTTTTTTTAAGCTTACTCGATTTTAAATCGTTCTTCCTATTGTATTATTTTCCTTCCAAATGTTTATTAAGGGTTAACATTTTAAATTGTCTTTCTATAGTTTTATTTTTTGAAGTTTAGTCAATTTTAAAACGTTCTTCATATTGTTTTAATTGTCGTAAGTTTAGTAAATTTTAAAACGTTTTTCACATTTCATACATAATTTTAAAGTTAAAAACGTACTCTAACCAAGACTCAAAATGAAGTCAATTTAACTTGTGTAAAAGTTCCATAACAGAGAGTGTTATAACGATAAATTGTTAATATAAATTTAAGAAAGCTTTGCAAAACTTTGTACTACGTAATTGGTTTTATTCTGTGCCTGACTACAGGACAAGATACGGTAGTGATACATCGTATAAACATGTTTTTATTATATCTTAGATTGTTTATGAACTATTTAAATGATTGTGAAAATGGTATAATAAACTTGTAATGCACTGTCGTATATTTTTATGTTTTCTACATGCTCCTTTGTGTTCTAAATTTTTTCTTAATTTCATTTAAATGTAGGAAAAGTCTAATTTAAAACTAAATTGTAATTTGTATGTTAAACATGAAACTATGTTTGATAATAGGCTAGTTGTAAGATTTTTAAATTAAATTATAAATGACTTTAAAAAAAACCAATGATATGATGTTAAAATTTGCAAATAAATATTTTAGACGATAACTTTTAAACCGAACGTCGTAAAATTCCCCGAAATAAGTAATTTAAAATCTGCACCAAATTTAGTTACAAGTGTTTAGTATACACAAAAACTAAAGTGTTATTAAAAAACAAAATGATTAAAAATATAACCTCAAAATAAGAAAAATCGGCACTTCTCTAGTAGTCAAAATTAGGATAAACTAAGTTTTACATTTCGTTGAATTAAATCTAATAAACTGTGTAAAAACACTGCACAAACTTTCTCACTCACCCATCCTAAAAACAAAACAAAATCGTCACCAAAATAACAGCTTGGTAGTTGTAAATCAAAAAGTGAAAATTAAACGTAGACATCGTCTTTGAAGACGTATTTCTATATTTAAATAAGGGCATAAACTTGCTTCGCTTGTAACATCAACATGTCTTCAGATTAAATCGTATTTGTTTGAAGCTTTTATTTTTATTTTTTATTCCTGAGCTGTAATACGAATACTTCAGAACAACTGACATTTTATACTTACGATTTTTTCATGGGTTTATTGGATATTAGTCATCACATTTTAAATTTCATCGAAATCTTTAGAGCCAAGAATTTTTCTATCTATATAACGGCCTCATGACCGATTTTTAGCTTATTAACCCAATGACAGGAATTTTCAGAGAGATGGTGATTATTACGTTTCGTGGTCCTTAGAGGCTAAATTTTTTTTCTAAATCGTTGGAGCCGATTTTTAAACAACCGTAATTTTGAGTTGTTTTCTTGCAATAGCTTCCCCCCATTTTTGAGTTAATAAAATAATATTAAATATAAATCCTGAGGTGTTTACAAATAAGTTTGAAATCATTCCACGCGTTTATGTTGTAAAGCACTGCGCGTCAGACCACAGCACGTTTCAGAAACCACTGGTTTAGCCACACGAGACCTGAAAACGGATATCTGCAGACATCGAGTTTATTACCCATAACATAACTTTCTCTACACTGCATATATGTGAGAAAGTAATTAACGGACGCAAAATTTTAAAGTGGCAACCATTCTAAGAGATTTACCAAGAGATTTATCTATAACGTGTCCAATTGATTTGTATCTAAGTTTAGCAACACCTAAACAAAATATGTTGTTAAATATATGTTTAAAAAGCTAAAATTTTATTCGTATTACTGTCGAAGGGTTGGATAGGTGCGCATTTCATTGCATCGCTTACTTATTTTGCGCAACTTACAACACAAAACAGCAAATGAAATTACCCCTTTTTGTAGTCAGCGTCTAGACTGCTTCTTGTGTATTTTAAATTTTTACTGATAACGCGACAACAGTTTTTGACAAATGAATATTGGAGTCCAATATGTTTTGTGTCTAATTTAGTAGCTACATTTGAGACAATCTGTACAAGACAGAAGATTTTTATAAAATATTAATTTTGTTTTGTATTATTTAAACCTTCCCGTAGGATCAATACCTGCCCTTATGGCCAGAACCGCACTGTACCGATTACAAGCGCACAGACCTGATTTCTAAAACCACCTAGTAAGCCCCAAAATAAACACTTCAAAAAAATTCAACTTCATTTTTTTACTCAAACATAAAACTACTCTACTCTACGTATATGTGAAAGTGTAAACCATAGAGAATTGATGTACGCCATAATAAACAGCAAATTATAAATTTCATAAAAGAAAAATGTAGTAGTACAAATGTTTCCTATGTTTTGTACATTGTTTCAAACAACATCACATATTGAGATTTCAGATTCTGTAATGCTCTCTACCACGTATTATATTTTGGAAATGTGAGTCAATAGAATCTCTCGTTCTTGAAGTAATGGTGTTAAAATGTCACAACAGACATCATTCCACAAGTGGTTTCAAAGTGTTGAGTTGAATTGAAAAAGTTATATGAAAATTATCGTACTATCTCAATCCCTACCTTCGTTCGTTAGAAACTTTGATTTTGGAGAGAAGAAGGGATAATTCAAATCATAATTCTATAAAGATTTTGACAAAGAAGTTTGTATTATAAACTTACCTGAGTTTTTCATTCGGACTTATTGCTTTTTGCTTTATTACGATCATTACACGCATGACTAGAGATGCCAGATGGTGAATTTCAAAAGCCGGACATTTGGGGGAAAAGCCGGACACACAACTCAATGCTATAAAAGGATCAGCAACGGAAATAAAACACACTTTGTTAAAAATACGAATATTTAATAATAAGTTTACTTTAAAAACACAATAATAAGGAAAATTACGAATTATTGTATACTTCATTTAATTGCACGGACACACTTTCACACACTTTGACTTCCGAACTAGGCTGATGTTCACTGAGAACTGAACGAAGTGGATTTGTGTTTTCGTTTTAATATTTTAGTTATTGTAAGAGTTGAGCAAATACCAGGTAATTGCAAACAAAGATATGGAAAATACGAAATTAGAGCGACAGTGACGGGACCGGGATTCCGGGAAGTAGGAAGTCAATGCCTGTTGGTCGAGGTCCGGCCCGCTGGCGAGGAATGTCGCTATGCCAACATTTATACACTCAGAAAAAAAATCAATATTTTCAGTAAATAATTTTAGCCATCTAAAAGGAAAAAGCGGGACATTTCTCGGAATTTTAACAAGTCCTATCAGACACTTGGAAGACGAGTAAAAAGCCGGACATCTGGCAACCCTACGCATGGCAACGAAAGCATACATACACACAAATGGTATGTGCATTTTATTAGCGTTAACTTATTTAATAAATCATTAAAAAATGGTATTAATAATAACTTTTGAAATTCATCCCTTCTTATTTTAAATTCGTATTTTTGCATAGCAAAATACTTAAATTTCCTGTTGCCACTTCTCAAACTTACTGATGATGTTTAAATTAAGGAGCTAAATACATCATCATTTCTCGTTTTAGACCCTATCTGATTTACATACGACTTTACCTCTTTATTGAGTGGTGTATTTATGCACAAAGGGGGGCCATATTTTTGTTTTAACCCCCCCCCCCAACCGTTTAAAAAATTGCAAAACATTTGGAAAAAGACTGCATTGAAGGACCTTCATTATAGGATACGGGTAAGATACGAAAAATATACAACAATTAATTTATATACAGAGCGATATAGCAACTAACTAAATATAACTCATAACTAATAAGACTCTAATTGAGTATTTCTTAATAATATTAAATAAAATGTATAGAACTAAGTAATAGTTTAAAAGAGGTTCTAATATGTGTTGACTAGATCGTTGAGAACGGAAATAAAATGACGAGAAAATTTGAAAGTACTTTTTATGGTTACAAATAATAGTTCTAAATAAATCTATATAAAATCTCCTAAGTGTAAATTAAAAATAATGTAAATAATAGACATATAAAATATATGTATAGTGTTTATCCTCTTTATTGGACTCAGTCTGTAATACTTTTGTCACCAGATTTTGAACAACAGTGTTTTTTTTTTTTTTAACTCAGATAGGTTTATCAGTCAGAAAATATAAAATTTATGTTTTCAGCCCACTTTTACTATTTTCACTTACTGGGAAAAAAATTACCAAATTTCATATTTTTCTTTGTTTATTTGTGATTTGATTTAATGGTCTGATCAATCTAGTCTCCTAGTCTTGTATAGTTTTTTATTTATGTTTTATTATTTTTATATAGAAAGGGATTAAAATATTCTAACTATTTGATGTGTTTCTATAAAGGCCAGAGTGCAATTTCTCATAAAAAACAGAATTTTAATTTTGTGCCTTCAGTTTAAACAAAATAAATAGAACTATTGATATAACACTACAAATAATACTGGATTTTATTTTATTAAACCTGAAATTAGCCTCAACTATTATTAGCAAATCCAAACTTTTCTATCGACTACTACTCTACTCGTTCATAAGGATCTTCATGATGACGGCGTAGGTATTGATCACCTTAGGTTTCCATTTATTGGGAGTTGTTGGCCACATTTTCAATTTTTATAGAGAACTTGGTTTATCAAAAATTAGACTTTTATAAAAACTAATCTGTAAGATATAAACAGGTGTCTGAAATTCCAAACATCTGTTTAAAAGTTGCCGTCCTCTCTGTAGACAAATATACGTTATTGTCATTTTTGCAATTCAATTTTATCCTTGGTCTAATTGTACACTAGGAAGACTGTTTTTAAATTTGGTTCAAAAAGTCTTTTAAGCTTGCTCATTTTTGGTGATATTAGACAAAAGTAACTAATGACAAATGTGAGTTCAATGCCTCCAATAAAATGGGTTTAAAGTAGTTAAAACAAAATCTGTTGATAAACAACCAATCTCAAACAACTGCGAAACTTTTTCTAGTATTTGGATGCATAAATATCAATGGGATATTTTGTTTCAATATTAACTTCCTGTTATTTAATAACATTATTAAATTTTCGTCTACACACACACACACATATATATATATATATATATATATATATATATATATATATATATATATATATAATATATAATAAAATTAACCGAATTCGTTTCAAAATGGCAAACCATTACTTAATAAATATATATATATATATATAAATATATATATATATATATATATATATATGACTTCACCAATTTTGAATGGATTTATAAAAAAGAGGAAAGAGTCATATTGGATACAAGAACGAAAAATCCGAAAATTAAAACAGTTTTCTCTTTTATTCTCTTCAATATTTTATCAATAATGTAATAGAGAAGGCTATCTGTCCTATCATTGGTAGAAGGATTTTTTTATTTGTGTGTATCTACAAACCCTAAAATTATCAAATGTGGAAACAGTATTATTGTTCTTAAACAATCAATAAAATACAAATTTTTGATAGAATGATTTTAAGACATTTCAAATTCAGAACAGTCAGAAAATATTTTTTACATAACCGATTTTCATGTATTGAAATATTATTTTCGGTTTTTATAAATAAAAATCTTTAAGTAACAGTGTTTGTGCCATTATAATCACTTATCCTACTAGAATCAGCAAGAAATATAGTCAGTATTTAAATCGTATATTATTTTTTAATTATTGAAATTTTGTTCTATATATTGTCGTTTATAGTTTTTAATATTAAAAAATTTTTAGCAAACCAAAATCGCAATTTCCAAAAGCAAAATCTTTAAAACTGTTGCTTTTAGATAATTTATACTTACTTCACAGTCCAACTACAAGACCATCTTATACTGACCCCAGATTATCGCCATTTAGCAGTCCGCGCGCGCGTGTCTTGTACAATAACTTCTGAACACGTAGTCCGATTTTGATGAAATTTGCTATAGTTATTAAAACAATGCAAAAAGTGGATTTTCATCGACTCTCCGTTTTAGCGGTTGAACAATTAATATCATATTTCGTAGAACTACAATTGTTCGGACTGGTTTGTTAGGGATAATATTGAAAGTTTGTTTAAGGTTTTTAAAAATCTCGATTTCAAATCGAACTTAATTTTTTTTTTTAATCTTAATTTAACAGTTCAAAGGAGCGTTATAAGTTAGCACGGGAAAAAGATTACGAAGAAATTCTACATTTTTAATAAATTTAATAAAATAAAACATGTATTTTATAGTATTTCCAACTGTAGGTTTTATATAATGGAAAATTATCAAAAAGTAAGTTTAGATCAATTCTCATCGAAGTTTTTAAAAGTTATTCTGGCAATATCGTGGAGCAAAACCTAAAAACTAGTACTAACTAGTTCACGATAGATACAGTGTGCGATAGAACTCTTGTAATTCTGAACAAATGTAAATAACATACAACAAACACATATACAAACACAGAGGAAGATATTTTGACGGGTTATGAATTGTTTACCTCGTATTCTGCGAAGTCTGTATGTATGTGTGTATCACCAACATCGAGGGCGGCGCGATGTCGACTGACAGAGATGTGCGGCCGCGGGGTTTGAACCTCGGGACAGATCGACGCATGCGCTTTGTCCCGGACACCTGTTCGCTCTCCAGCACGGGCTAATCAATATCTCGGTTCCCTCGGCCCCGGACCAGCCTCTAAAACTTGTCTACATTTGTATTTCTTCTGACCCAGTTAGCATGTGCGTTGACCGTCACCGTAATATTGTATACGTTACAATAGGTTCCTGCCTCCCCTCGCAAACCCATAAAGGGCGGTTCATCAACATAGTTATGTGTTCTGCTGCTACTACATCTGAGGTTTGGCCAAAAAAGTGGAAATAGGACAAGGCCAAATGAAAGTATAGAGAGAGAGTGCTCCTTATAACTAAGCCCCTGCAACTTGTCGGAACACAGCCCGCGTGACTGTCCAGAGATAGTAAGGGAAAGGAATGTCTTACTATGATTTCATACAGAGGAACATGGATTTTACTTTCTCCCATATACGTTGCATAGGTTATGTATCCATAAAAGAAGGTAGAAAGATTTTTGACAAAAAAGTATTAGAAATTTATTTATTCAAAAATATGATCGCTTTCTTTAGCAATCCTAAAAACGAGCAGAAACCATAAATTTAATATCTCTTTACATTTTGTAGAAACTACTTCCTTAAAATCAGTGTACTTCAAAAAATTAAAGTTAAAAATCGAAACATTATCGCAATTACAGTTTCTCAAAACAAAATAAAATGTAAATTTACAGAAATATTACTCTAAACTTTCCCAAAGGTTACTCCTTCCTCTTCTTTCTAAACTTGTAAACGTGACTACAAGTATTGTTTGATTATCTATTAACTAAATAAAAATCTTTGCTGTTATGAATATATTTTATTTATTAACTGTAATTTTCGATAAGTTTAGATAAAAATATATTACATGTTTCTAACTCGTATCTATTTTGAGTTTTTATGTTTTTTTTTTTTTTTTTTTTTTTTTTGTAGTCATATTATTTTAGGTAGTTATTACTCTAATTACGAATCTTAATTTAGTTAAAATTTTGTATAATTTTTGTTTATTGATTACTTATTTGTATAGGATTTAGTGGTAAAGATGGTTCAAACTTTGTCTTTAAAATATAGACACTAATATCTCTCCATTCCACACTCTCTCTCTCTCTCTCTCTCTCTCTCTCTCTCTCTCTCTCTCTCTCTCTCTCTCTCTCTCTCTCTCTCTCTCTCTCTCTCTCTCTCTCTCTCTCTCTCTTCTCATTCTCGTTATTGTTGTCTTTAAAATAGTTTAGAATACAATATTTATTTTTAATTTCAACTTTAAAAAAATATTAAATACCCGAATTTATTCTCACGGCTATGAACGAAACAGCAACAAGTTAAGCATAAATGGTTCGTTATTGGACAAACTTCCTACCGAGATGATTGTATATCAGTCTATGTGCTCAATAATGGATATACTGGACATGGTTCACTACCCTTGAAGTTCCTCCACATTTTAAATCCACCAAAGATTCCATCTCACAATCTCTGTCTGAAAGTTGAGCATCAGTAATGGTTCTATGGAATTTGATAACTTCTAAGCTTTGTAATCTCACAAGGCTCCAGGTGAAGTCTTTACATAGTAACGTGATTGAAGTAACCATTATTACAGGATATGATGCGGTAGGAGAAACAGTTTCATTTCTCGATTACCTCCGACTAACATTTTCAATTCAAACGACTGCAATTTCCTGTCAAACTACGTTTCCGGTGGTGTGACTGTTTTTCCTAGGGCCAATTACGTAGCTCTCCTGACATCCTCGTGATTCTGAAGCCAAAGAGGCGAACAAAAAATCTAACTTACAAGTTTTATAAAAATTTACTAGGGAAGTTTACAATGTTGTTTAAAAATAAATCTTGCTCTTTATTTTCCTTTCCCTTTTAAATATCAAACAAGTTCATCGCTAATTGTCAGTACAAAAAAGCAATTTTTTGTAATGAACTTAAAGAGTACTTCATAACGAATGACGGCTATTTATCTAGTATTGTGTAAAGTACTAGTAACAAATTATTCTACAAAAATAAATTATGGACGGAAATGAAATACTATTTTTTATCTATAATTTCTTTAATCAATATCAACATTAAACCACACTAAATAAATGGCACAGTTATGCAAATAGTTAATCCCCCCCCTCAGCTATGATAAAGAAAAACTAAACGTATATCCGAGAATCAATACAATTGACAAACATCCTCAATGACCATTCCTACTTCATTTGATCTCAGTCAGTGATTTTTTCAAACCAGAGCTATTTCAAACCTCCTTTGTAATATTAAAAAGAGAACTACTACTAATACATATAATAGTTTTACTCAATACTGGAAGAGACGTTTTAGTTGATGTACCCCATAAGATACACATCGGTTCAAGGAAAGATGTTTTTGTATTCTAAATATGTTACACAAGGCCAAAAGGAATTTTTTTGAATGTTCCCAGAACGATATTCATCGGACTTAGCTTGTTAAATTAAATAAACAGTGAAAAAATATTGCACAAACTTTCTCACAGATCTATCAGAAAATGGAATACTAACAACAAAATAATATTCGCCATCTCCCTTACAATCTCACTGTAATATTTATATAAGAAAAATAATAAATAAGACATTTCCTTGATTACTCTTGTTTCCCCCTGAGAGTTAGGTTCATATAGAAAAGGTTCATTTTATTAATATTTTGAACAATTTACTGTGCAAGAAAATTGTAACTTGCAAGATTTACATGTTTCTTAAGCTTGTATCATTTTAATATAAACTCGTCCAGAATGTAAATCATATTTAACTGAAATCGACTTATATTGACGGCGCTCGGGTCAATTCAATTTGTTATTTGCCCGATTATCCTATAGCAGTAATTACTTTTTCTAGCGGTTTTTTGTAATTAAAAAATTTTCACACTTCGCCATAGTTTGAATGAAATTAATATAACCGATTTTTAAATATACTTGATTTTGTAATAAGAATAAATTTTTTCTCTAGTATTAAAGAAACTGATTGTAATAACGACAGAGTTACCTTTCCTATCCGTCACGTGACTTCGTTACGCTTCTGACGCGTTTCGGTGTACCTCCTTCATCTTCAGAGTTTCACTTTTTACTGAATTCGTCAATACATTATTTAATTAGAAAAACACACTTAAAACTCATCGTCTAGAAATTAAGAGATCCGACGCGTATTGGTACGTACAGTATAACTGTCTGTACAAGCCACCACGAAGGAAGATAGTCCGTTGAAGGGACTGCAGAGAAAGCCTGACCTTGAAGAAACCAATAGGAACGCAGCAAGTTTGCCAACTCCTTTCCTTGCTGTAACAGTTCTTGGCACCGCATTTCTTCTGCTGTTACTTTAATTTAAGGCACTCGGAAAAATCATAGAAACTGCATTTCCTTTTGGATCACAGTTGCAAAAAGCGTAAATTAACGAACAATTTAAAAAAAAAAATACATCCGTAGCTGCTTTCTTTTCTTGAAAACAAATCATCACGAATTTCTCAACGAAAACAATATTTTTTTAATGCAAGTTAGGACAATTTCAATTAAAAATTATTATTAATTTTTGTACTGGGTTATAAATATTATTACAAGGGAAATAATTATTACCGTTAAAACAAAAAAAGTTTTAAAATAAATATGTCAGTAACACTGATTCATTGGTAATCATCACCACAGACAAAAGCAATATACTCTCTTGTCTGTAACATTACTAATAAAGTTGTAAATAAATACTACTTTACACTTTGTAAAATTTAAATTGATCAGCATTATAAGCAAGATATAATGACTAATGTTAATATTGACAAATTTTACAATTAAATGAAAATAACAAATTATATGAAAATGTTTGTTATTGTGATACTTTATGTCCAGTCAATGCCCGAGTTGTGCGTTCACCTCTTTGTTTACAGTACTACCAGATTGTGTCATGTTTATTTTCTCAAATTCTTATCCTTATCCCTTATCAAAAGGTATTCTCTATCACTTCTGGAAGGTGATAAACAAATCAGTGCATGCATCCTTTAAGAAACAATTATGTTCGATTTATACGGATTGTATATTTAGTTTCATACACCTTTGTTCCTTTGTTGTTGTTATTAGTTAATAACAGTGCTTAAAAAAATTTCTTAACCAAGGTAGTAAATTATATTACTAAGAAAATGTATTAGATTTCAAAGAATTATATTCATCCAAGTATATTTTCTATAAAAACATACGACGATTTAATTATTCGAAAAACGTACACGTTATAAATATAAATACGTAGAGTTAACTAGATCGAACTTCTATGGCTTCTCATGGAATATAAATAAAAAAGCGATACAAAAAAGTGTTTCTATTTTTTTTTTTTTTTTTTTTATGATAATTATGCAATGAAGGTCATCCTACTTTTCAGTCGCTAATAAATATGCAAACTTAAACTATCTCTACCTTGTTTGTCTGATATTTTTTAACAACGCATAACACATTTCACGTCTCAAAACCCATTATTATTTAAGAAAATTACAATTTTAGAAAACAAGTAATTTAGGCTTTTTCAGGTTATGACAAATGTATACAATGACAACGTGAGTCAAATTTGTGACTAAATTATCAGACTATGTTATCAGACCTGTACATTACAATACTGTAAATTATGACGTGTAAATTAAAGAACATAGGTCTGGGAAGTTACCTTCCGAGATCTTTGTAAACATAGACTGGTAATGCAATTACAAATTTGACTCATATTGTCATTGTACATATTCTTAATAACCCAAAAAAAGCATTAATTCTTTGTGTCAAAAAGTGTCAGTCTCTTCAATATTAATGGATTTGAGAGTTGAAAATTGGTTTGCGTTGTTAAAATGGCAAACAAAGTAAATAGTTAAAGTTTGCAGGAGTAAAATCTAGGGTGAGCTTCTATGCACAATTACCGAAATAATAAACTTACAAAATTGCGTGGATACGAAATGTCCTTACTTTAATTCTCCTTCGTCGACATTTTAGAATCGAACAGTTATAAAAATTTCCGTAAAAACTTGTAAAATTACTTCTCTGGTTTATTTTTCTTAAGATATTAACATCGCAAAAGTCAATGTTTGTCCCAAATTTCATAATTACCGGGGAAAATTGTATATTTTTGTGAGGTTGCCCACATACGCAAAAGGGAGGATATTGAATAAGTGAAAATCATATAATTGAAAAAAGTTGGGTATAATACATTGCATTAGTTCTATAATTTTTTTAAACGAAACAAAATAAAGAACTATAAATAAACAAATTTTTAAGTGCGCTCTGTCAATCCCTTTGAGTGATCGACCCCAACACGGGCCATGCGATGAACCCAAATAATAACCAAACACACATATAAAAATCAAACCAGAACAATCAAACTAAAGTAATCTAAACTAAATATTCCTTATTTACAGAAGGCCTACATTAATCACATTACCAGTCATTGCTAATTAAAATGTTAAATATTAAACACGAGTTAATTAGCAGGCTGTGCAAATATTTCGGTGCAAGGTTTGACCTTCCGTCCACTATAACAAATTGTTAAAAATTCAAAAATTACATTTCATTTTAGTACGCAAATTGTTTACTTAGGAGCGTACACAGTCCGATTTATACAATTATGATGGAAAGAAAAATTGTTAAAAATTCAAGAATTACATTTCATTTCTGTATGCGTACTGTTTGCTTTGGAGTGGATATAATATTGACTGATGTAATATGTAGTGTATGATTTAGAAATACACCTTAAATAGATTTCCCTGTAGTGTATAAATCTAAGATTTCAATTAGACCTTCCTTTACTTGCTCATTTATAATATAAAGAAAGTATACAGTTAGAAATCCTTAAAAACCATAACCAGGTTTTATATTAAATATCCATTTCTTTTCGTTCTGTTCTTTGTAAGCTCATGTCCTTATTGAATGGAAGACGACTAAAACTGTTAATCAATTATAATGATTTTGATATATAAGTGATTCATACGTAAGACACAATTTGGAGGTTTGGGTTTTTACCTTTGTGTTTAGGTGGACGATATATTATTTGTCAGTTTGATATCACTAATGCCAAATTGTGTTTAGCTTTAAATACTTAGATTTCAAGGTATCAATTTGTTTATTTTAAGCTTGATAATGATAAGTTACAAATTCATCGATTCTGCTTTCTTTCTGCTTTTTCTTCTTTTTTTAAGGTTGTACAGTTTATTAGAACCCGTCGTTGTTACCAAATTTAGTGTACTGACAGAAAATAAAATGGAAATACATGAATATATTATAGATTACCTTATTTTTATTCTGTCAGAATATCCAAATTTCATCCTAGTGGATAACTGGTTTCGACTGTTATACTGTCATCGTCAGATCCACAAACATCTTGAAGATTATCCACACAAGGATGAAATTTGGATTGTCTGACAGAAAAAATAAGGTAATTAACCTATAATATACGTATAGAATAAACAATCTAGGAGGCTTCACCAAACATTGTGTTTAAATGGAAATACAATTATTATAGTTTAATAGAATAATTTTGTAAATGATTTCAAGTAATTCAATAATAAAAATTGTTTGTACAATGATCCCACTTTAGATGTTTATAATGTAACACAACGGAAAATGTATTCGTTAATTCAAATGTAAATAACATTACCAATAATCAGTCAATGTTTTAGGTTTTAAAGACAAACATTTATAGTAGGCCCGTCCTTGTTTACTGATAAAACTATTTATATATTTCATTTACTTAGCGAAATTCTATGTTTTTCCACAAATAGATAACATAAAAATAAAATTACATAAGTCTCATTTTTTAATAATATTTAAAGCGCCAATCCATTACAGTTTCAGAGAAGGTTTGGTTAGGGAGGGAAAGTTCGTTTAGTTGGGTGCTCAATGTACGAGAAGCTGTCAATGACAGGTTTTTTGGCAGTATGATTGGAAGGAAAGGTCCTGTTTTGTACTGAGACACGCGAAGATTTATGAGACCCTGTAACCTTTCAAACCAAGCAGATGTTCAAGGACATATATATAAATATAATTTTTCCCCCTCCCCCGGAAAATTTAACACGGGCGCTCTTGTAGACAAGCGATGCGTTAGATCACAATGTTAACTTGAAATCCAACCGTGAAGATGTCATTCACACAAAGATCTAACTTCTTTTCACAGAAATTAATTTTTATTTTATGAAATATTTTATCTACTTAACCGTCGGGAAAAACGCTTTGTGGAAAAGACATCTCTTCAACGGAAAGTACAGTACGAAACAGTGAAACGAAGACGCGAGACATGTATTTATTTTTAAAACATGAAATGAATTATTAAATGTACAGAAATAATTACAACTTATATAAATATATAATTTATTCTAGGATAAAGAGTGCTCCAATAGTTCTTAGGTTCCATAAGCGGAATGTTTAAATTTAAAAGATAATCATTTACATCATAGAAAACATAAGTTACATAAATATCTCTGTATGAGGTATCACAATATTAAAATGAAAAATTAACTTAATTTTCGCAACAAAAAAAACTGTTTTCATAAAATTGTAAGTTACAATTTTAAGTCATTACTGCAGATTATTCTACATGATGAATCTTCGTTAAAGTAACACAGTCTTTAATTATTATCCATCAAAATTTTAACATTGAAATTCATGTCTTTTGGGTTGTTTGAAGATTGGACGTACAGTAAATTGCGATAAAAATAAATAATGTATTTCATGTTTAATGCCATCCATTATTATCTTGGTAGGCATTAAGTTATGAAGTGGTTTTTTTTCTGTCAATTACATTTTTGAATAAATTTAAAATGAATATATAAATATATATATATATATATATATATATATATATATATATCCCCACCAAATTATTTAACATTTTCAATTTCGATTTGTCTGTAATGTAGATCGTAACTTTTTTAGTTGCTTGAAACATCGCAAGGGTAAAACAAGGGTAAGTTTTTTATACAATTTGACAATTATTATGCACCGTAAAAATCGGACAATCGAATTATGAAAATTTTAGTTTTTATTTTTCTGAACACTCCTATTTTGTTTTGTCAAAATAATTACACTAACATTATTACTTTTCAAAATGAAAATGGTTTTATTTTTCTCAAGCTCATGTGTGTTTTTAGATAATAACAACTGGTTTTAGATAGTATCAATTGTTGGCAGGAAGTTTGAAAAATTGAATTTTCCTCCTTGAATTACGATGTTTTTTAAACATACAGTTCTATTTCGTAAAGTGTTTTTTACTCAAACATTTTTTGGATACTAAGTGTCAATCACCCTGTATACTTATATTAGTACACAAATAGAATATTTCACGAAAACACTTTACTGTAATCACAGACCCAAAACAGTGTCATCAAAAATAATCTCAACATAAACTTTTCTTTCCAAATCCTCTCACTCTGGAAGTAAAGTAACTTTTAAAATAAATTTAAAAGAAAACTTGTTGTTCATGATACTGTATAACTTTAATTCATTCTTGCAAAATACTCGTTTGAGTAACATAGCTTTAAATTAAAATCTATCAAAACTTTTATATTGAACGCCATGTTTGGGGACACAATCGTAAATGGTAATGCATTAAGAGGAAGAAAGTTGCAAGGTTTTGTTTATAGGGAACCTCTACAACGTTTTGAATAAATTTAACCAAGATTGATTTTAAACCAAACGTGAATACCAGCAGAACAATTATATTATTTTGTGATTTACGGAGATATTTACTAAGAGCGAAAAGTTTTTAATTTTTTTCCCCAATATTTATCCCAACTTATATAAAAAGCAAAGTATTTATTTCTTTATGTTTGTATATTTATAACTTTAATACCGCTTATCCGATTGTTTTTAATGTAGTTTCATTTCCTATGTAGATATATATCTGATCAGATTTAATCTTATTGTGATTCAAATTGATTCACTAGGTACTAAGTTTTAGCAATATAAGAAAACCATATTTTTCTACATATTTGAGGCAATTGCTTTAAGCAATAAAATTGCTATATAGTTTTTATTAGTGAGCGTGTATGTTTATGATTTAACATCATTTGAATGATGTTTTAATTTTATTTTTTTCAAATCGGTACAACATTTATCAAGTTTTTTTTGTCAATTCAATGACAACTTACTAGATCACACAATTGGTGCATATTTAAAACGATAGTTGGAATTGAACGATTCTTTTAAAATCGTTTCACAGGACCTAAGTTGTAGCTGGTTTTAGTATGCCGGTACTTCTCCTCTAGCAGACATTTATATTATTTGTGCCTTTGACAGAATAACCTAGAAGAAACAAATTATGGAATGCAAATGAAATGCTATTTTTATAATTAACATCTGATTTTAATAATATTTATCGCTTTAAGCATCATGCCACTTTTATATCTACTACTTACTATGATAAAGTATAAACTTATCCTAGATCCAAGGTTCCTACAAGTTGATAGTCACACAAGGACGTATCCAGCTCAAAACAGGAAGGGGTAGCTTTCTGATTTTATGAGGGAAGGCTAGTCCCTGAGGGAGGTTGTTATGCAATAATACGCAATAACAAAACGAAGAATAACACAGTAAAATAACTACAGCTTCAACTAATTGCTCTTTCTTAACGAAAACCCATCGTCGATGAATGACTAACAAAGCTCAACAATTTAAAATGTTTTCACCAATAACGCTTTTTATTAATGTTTCTATTTGACGAAGGGGGCTAACTGAATGCTTGATATTATATGTAGAGGATTGTAAGAGCAATATCATCACAGACTTTCTAATAGTCAGGAAAACTATTCGCTCTTTTTTAAAACCCCCAATTGTGTCTGGTGCTTCCTTTAGCTGTACCTGATTCCACATTTTAAACGACAATTCCCTCAAACAATATTGTTTACTTTATTTCACACCATCTTAGGCCATGGCCCACTGTTTTCAAACAATATATTATTTGCATATCCCTTGTAACACATGAAAAGAGGTTTATTACATGGGATTTGCAACAAAACAAAATCTTATTTTTATTATGTGGTTTTAAGAAACGTCTTCGGTGTACCTAAAAATATACACACAATCTCAAGAAAACAGTTTTTGTTACCCAGAATGCCACACGAGGGCAAATGGAAAATTTGTATCTGTATCTAGAATGGTATCCTTAAGGGATTTTATAGTGGAAGAAAACATAGCTATGAACACTAAATAAGTAGTGATAGGTTACTGACCGTCATGGAGCTGTAGCTGAAGTTTAAGGTAAATCCACTAAGGTACAACTTAGCAGAACCTTGAGATCATGTAACAATATTTCAAAAGGAAGTGCACTAATGCCAACGAGCACATAACAGTCATGTTAGAACATCAGGGTAGCATTAAGACAATGAGTTCACACGTGGCATTACTCGTAAGGCTATATTACCTTACCCAGTTAGGATAAAGGGAATCTAAACCTACCTCAATAATAACAGTTGCAGATATGACCAATGGCAATCTGTTAGGAAATAGTACAGTTTTAGTTAGAAGATAGATAAATACAAATATACTAAAATCAGAATGGAGACCAATTGTTGCAAAAAAGTCAAAAGTTTAACAATAATTATGATGATGCTTACCTTGCAAAGTTAGTCAATGTTACAAACAATATGGAGCTACATAAGCTCTTGGGAAAAGGAGACGAAGTCTTTGGATCATAGGAGGAATCGCTACTCGAGACATGTTCGGATGATAGTCATACTTGGTGAATAAGAGTCGAGAGTGCCCGATAGTTCGAGATATCAACGTTAGAAGAACTTTGCAAGAAAGGTGAGCAAATCATTGTGTATTGGAAAACTTGTAATTGTTTAGTACTAAAAATAAACAGTAGAGTTATAATCGTTGGAACCATTCTGAATCATTATTTCATATGATTGGATACAATTAACCCTAGATTACTACTCTTAGTTCATTGTTACGTGATCACTATTCATTGGTAAATTTTACTACTTTCTGTTTTTATTTTTATTTTGTCAACTTTAATTTAGTGTTGACTATTTTTTATATTAAATCCTTTATTGTTTTTAAGTGTTTTTAAAAATATTTAACAATAAACTCCTACATATTTTAACTGTAAAAAAATGTCTTTTACCACCACTACAAGTACGTTTTTAAAAAAATAATTATTCTGGGGAAAAAATCGAAAAAATATAAATATTATTTTATTGGAAAAATTAATCGGATATTCATAAAATACATCATTTATAAGTGTTTAATTTATATAAAAGAGAAAAACGATTTACAATAAGTTCATTAGGTAGAATGCCAAAAATGCCAAAATTAGAGTCCTGTCTTCACTGAGAATCACATTCCTTGCAGTGATTAATATACACTTAGTAGCTAAATCAAACACTTTGAACTCTAAAATCACTATTTACACAACAAGCTATTTACAACACCAAAATTAACAATATAAAAACAATAATTTACAAAAAAAAATTTCAAACACTTAATAGTTAAAACTTTCGCAAACACTATTCTTTCGTAAAATATACAACGCGAGCTTGAGTGCGGTAATAACGATTCAACTTTGAGCTTAGCCGGAGAGACAGTGGCCTCTATTCACAATGGCAGGAAGGTAAACAAAAAGACGGAGCGTGTTCGTCTTTTGTCTACGAGTTCTCCGAATTTTACAAAGGGCGGGTCGTAATTTTTACGAATGAGTAGTGTTCTAGGGTTAAAAGATTTGGAGAGGGAAGATAAAAATTGTGACGATATATATATATATATATATATATGTATGTATATCTGAATTACTGTGTTAATTAGTATATCTGAAGGACACAGTCCTAATAAAGTAATTTCCTACACCTTTACATAGCTCATCTTACTTGACCGAGTACTTTATTTCACCTCATCTCAGTTCGGGACCCACTTTTTTCAAACCAGAGGTGTTTCTAATCACGTAAAAGGAGATTGCTACTAACAAATATCTTATATTTTACTCTGTAGCTGTAGCCTAATATGAACATTACATAACTACCCAACAAATATAGACAGGCTCTTGGAAAGATAGTTTTGTTGAACAAAAATGGTACTCGCGGGGCAGAAGTTTTGTGTGTACCTAGATTGGTACACAAGTGACTTGCCTTGTTAAATCAAGCAAATAAACTGTGTATAAATATTGAACAAACCGTCTCACACCCATCCACGAAATCAAATCTTAACCAAAAATTGTCTTACAATCTCTCTACTACTACTTAAATGGTAATTTTATTTGATTTCTCAATTTTTCCTCGTGTAATAAATATACAAAGGGTTTGATTAATTAATGTGCATATTATATATAGTGTTTAAGCTTTGCATTGTTGTGTCAAAACCATATTGAACTAAAATTGAATTTTACGAAGGCACGCGGACAGTTATGTTGACACAATTTGTTATCTCCCGTTTATTTCTAAACCGTAATTTGCTTTTAATAGAAACATGTCATACTGAATTTGATCATTAATATTCACATTTCGTAAAACATGAAAGAAATAGATACAGCCGATTTTTTAAACACCGGGTCTTTTAAAATATGGTTTCAAAACACGATTTTGTTAGTTTGTTTGTTGCGTTTTGTACCTACAATTTGCGAGCCAGCATTTTGGGGGATTTAAATAATATCATTTATTTTTGGTCCTTATCAACTACATTATAGCAAAATTTGATGAAAATCCACCAAATCGGGTCATTTTTTGAATTTGGTTTTCTGACGTATATATCTCAAACTGTAAGTTTATTTCTATTATTTTTTATGTTCATAGAAAAACACACTACGATTTAATAACTCCATAAGCATGTAACTTATAAGTATATACAAGAAGAATTGTAATGGAGCTATCTTCCATGGTTTCTCATCGAATAGGAATAAAAGAAAAAACGCGGTTAAATATTATTTTAAATAAGAACCATGTATATTGAATGTCCTTATTTGAAATCTCCTTCTTGGAAACTGTAGGGTTTGCCATATTGAACACAAAACGGGTATTTTCTCATTTCTGCGACTAATTTTACTTTGCGATTTATTTTACGCAACATACCTACTGACCTGTTGTAGAAGTTAAATACTGCTCCCAATGTAAAACTACCAGGAAAAAATTATAAAATTTAAAGATAAACTCAAGCGCAGGCTAAAGGCATTATTATTGTAGAAATGAATAACATAATTAAAAATAATAATCATAATATCTTTCACAAATTTCTAAAATGATAAAAAATCGTCAAAGTTAATTACAAAACCAATATGTAAACAATTCTTGCAATGCGTACTATGTGCCCATCTTTGAGATCAACTACAAGATGGGTCTTGTGATAAGTCCAATTAATACCAAACAAGTAAAGGTAGAAGAAGAACAAACAAACGACGGTAATATCAACTAAATTTTCCTTATTTACAGAAAGTTTATATTTATCATTGTTACACAATCATTGTTAATTGAGATTTGAATTATTAAACACGAGTTAATTAGCCACAGCCTGTGCAAATATTTCAGTAAGAGATCTGACCTTACTCAATCCAAATATATATTTTTTTTAATTTTAAAGTTACATTTCATTTTTGTTAAGGTATTATTTGCTTAGGAACGGACAGTAGCAAACATTGTCTAACACAATCCGATTCATACAATTAAGACGCAAAGAAATATTGTAAAATATTTAAGAATTGTATTTATTTTTTACTTGTACTGTTAGCTTTGGATCTAACCTTGACTATAATTTGCCAGGATATGATTTAGATATATTCCCTATAGTACATAAAAATAAGCTTTCAGTTAGTCCTCTTTTACGTGCTCATTTTTAAATTATATATAGAAAATAAAAAGTTAGAAGTCGTTAAAAAACTATGTTCAGGATTTATTTCAAATATCCATTTCTTTTCGTTTTCTACAATATATTGTTCAATTTGTTCTTTGTTATAAGTTCATATCCGTAATGATTTAAATACGACGAAAACTGTATACTAGGTGATAGTAAAGATCTCTAATCTAATTGATAGCTTTGAAAAAACATCTATAAGTAATTAATTATGGGATAAAACTTTAAGGGGCAGAAAATTATATTCTGAAACGTTACTCACTTTAATATATGGAATACGCAATTTTGTGCATTTGAAAATATAGGCGCCCAGCAGGTTCAAGTAAAGCATGAGAGTAAGAGAGAGGGTTGACCGAAACGTATAAGCAAGCTGATGCGCAAGCTAATTAGTTGCATCATGAGTAATATTACTAGTATTCTTGCGATTTCTCCAGCGTCAAATTGTACCAAATGTAAACCGGATAGCGGGAAAATAATTCTGGTACGTTTCTTCCACGATGGTGTCGAGTTTACAACTTGTCACTCCTGGAACAACTGGTGAGAACGTTTGTCAGAAACGTTTAAGATCGCATGATTACATAATCCGGCTACATGGAATTAAGCAAGCAGATCGTCCTAAATAGTTCATTTGTTGTGATAAAACTGAATGCAATGACTATGACCTTAACAAATATTTCAGTGTTTAAGCTATATTCCACATAAATAACTGTGCTACCGCTACAACCGCCAACCTAACATTGTTCAGTATATTCGTGATTCTCCTATACAAAAGAGTAGTGTGGAATAATGAAGTCCAGTGGGTCCTTTCATGTTTGCTGAGAAAACGATTATTGAGGTCACTTACTTAAAAATGGTCGAAAGTAATGTTTTCGCACAGATTTACGACACAGAAAGGAAATAAGTTTCCTTTACTGCAAAATGGAGCCCCATCTCGTTACAGAGGTGGGGTTCATGGGGGAGTGCTTATATTGAAACTACTAAGTAATCCAAAAACTTTTCTTTTTTTTTTAAATAACTTCTTTACCGGAACTAAAAGTTTGGTTAAATTACCTCGAAATCACGGACAACTTTTTCGACGATTCTGTAATTCATTTATTCACATATAATCCGGTGAAAATAATTATTATATCTCATATAAAAAAAAGTTATGTACTTTTAAAGATATAATTGGAAAATTTATTTTTTAACATCGATCCTTTAAGAAATAAAAATTTCAACTTTTCTCAATTTCTAATTATATTTCATTAAATATTATACTAACAAAAGTTATTGGTTGTCCCCTACTACAAGGCTATTTACACCAAGTGTAATGAAGCGATATGTTAGGTTACAATATGTTAACGTTAAACACACAACCTTCGACGATGTCATTTACACAAAGATATAACTTCTTTTCTTAGACATTTAATTCTACTTCGTGAAATGTTTTATCTGCTTAGCAGAAGAAAAAACACGCTTTGTGGAAAAGACATCTCCTCAACGCAAATTACAGTGGGTACAAAACAGGGAAACAGAATCTTAACATATATTAAATGTATAGAACTAATTACAACTTACATAACTACATTTCATCCTGTGATAAAGTGGGATACGATAGTTCTTGGATTCCTTATACGAGAAGTTTTAATTAAATTAAACTATTTGGTATCTTCCAAGACCTTGGTTATGTAAATATCTCTAAATGAGGAACCTCAACTATTAAACAATATTAAAATGAAAACGTAACTTTAAATAAAACTTGTTTCATTCAAATTGTAAGTTACAACTTTAAGTCGTTATTGTAGATTAGTCTAGATGATGAATCATCGTTAAAGTAATGCATTCTTTAATTAAAATTCATCAAAACTTTTACGTTGAACGTCATGTCTTTTCCGTTGTTTGGGGTTGAGTGTAAATTGGGGATTATTAAATAGAGGACAGAAGTTAAATACCAACCATTAACATCTTGGTAAACTCAAAATTATCCATTACCATTTATCTAAACTCCAGTTTATTTTTGAATAAATTAAAACCGAATTTTAAAGTTCCAAAACCCCCAACCAAATTACTAAATTTCTTCAATTTCAAATTTTCTGTACTGTAGCCAGTAACTTGTCTAGTTTTTTGAAACTTATTTTCCGACAATTATTAAAATATATGTAACCACTAGTTGTGCTCCCAACTTCCACCACTTGGAAGTCTGACTTATTAAATTTCAAACATATAAGGCAATATCAACAAGCACGTCATTTACACAGTATACCTTTATCTTTCTAAACTAATATATAAAACAGATAAATACTTTAAACGTCAATAAAAAAAAAATTAAAATTTGGAGAGAAAAAACATTCCTAAACAAAGTTCGCTAGTGGTTAGTCGCAGCAATTAATACAATTAATTACCATTATATTTTTTTAAATCTTTTTTGCGGTGAAACGTCGAAAATCATCATAGATAATTGGAAGCCCTACGTCATATTATGTGCTTACTTACACAGCAAAGATAATCGGAACAGTGTTTCTTGAGTACAGTTTACAAAAATAATCAGACAGAGGATCGTTGACTGTTCAATATTTAGAGATTTTTAAGCTAGACAGTCCAACTATGTTTAAAAATAAACCATTTCCAACTGCTTTCCTAAAATTAAAAGCTCAAGTGAAGATATTCTGTCGTCAGTAATATCGTTTAGTAGAGGAAAAATTGATGTAACTGGGGAAGTTGAATTTTTTCTTTCTTCTTATACATACAAAAAATTAGCAAAATCGGACTTTAGCTTCGCTAGAAAATTGCATTTTGAATTATCGCTACACTATTTTTTTAATATCTCGAGCTCTATTTGTAGTAAAAAAATAAAATAAAAAGAAAAAAGAAGAAGAAGAAACTCGGAAATGAGGGGAGTATCGAAAGAGTAAAATTAAGAATATTTCGTATTCTCAAAAATTCGAATTTCTGGATTTATGATTTTGTCACTAATATATCACGAAAATTTACAAATCAAATTTTCTTCACGAAAATTGGACAAAACATGTATAGCTAATTATACTTCAAACGGGTGTTCAAACTTGCAAAAAAATAATTCATTTTTACAGCCACAGTTGGTCATTTTCGAAAAAATGTAAAGCATTGTAATTTATTGAGAGGTGGTCGTAGAGTAAACTTTTTTTTTAAATTGACAGTTTTTACTTACTTTCTAGTGAACGCATACAAGAATTTCTTTAAAAAAGTTAAGCAAGGTACCCTACCATTTCGATATTACCTTCATTTCCGAGTATTTTGTGTGACTTGAGGTACGTAACATATATATATATATATTTAAAACTACCTAATGAATAAGAGAGGGAGGGATTAAGCCAATTAAACATGGGCTAATGAATAAGTCGTAAACGTATTAATTAAATAATATTGCGCCAACATAGTCATTTATCTTTATATACGATGACTTTAAATGGATAAACGTGCTGAAAATGAAAGTTTTTGGATAGTACACCAAGTTGAGGGAGGAGGGAGAAAAGAGTAGGTTAGTTTACACCTCAAACTAAGGAATAATGTGTAAACTACCAAGTAGATTCCTAGTATCGTTTTGTTATAGAGTTTCCAGAAAAAGCCACATTATTGGAGTTCTTACTTATATATATAGAACTGTTATTAGAACAGAAGGTCATAGAATATCAGCGTGTGTTTTCTTCTAAAGGCGAAATCCCTCTCGCTCATATACATCTTTAAAAAACAGAGTCCTCTACTTAGAACATTTTCCTACCGTGATCTGTCGGCAGATCCCAGTAGCAAGGATACGTTCGTTATATGAATACTGGTCCCTCCAGAACGAACGTTCCAACCTCCGCGTGATCTGTCGGCAGATCCTGATACACTGTATATCACTCGTTATGTGAGGGCTGTCCCCCTCGGGACGAACTTCTTTCTAATTAATTACTACCACGTCTTTTCTTACTGAATACGCATATCATCGAAGCTTTTCTGATACCCAGTCTAAAGCCGAACCATCTCCGACATAGTAGTTTTTAATATTTTCTAAGCATGAATTTAAGAAATAACAAGAATAATTGTATATAAAAATATGTATCTACTGAATAACGTTTACCTACTATACTAGTACTTGAGGAATTACATTATGAAGATAATCTTTCAATGTTGCAAATTCTTTTGTTATTTGCATAGTTATTGTATACAGTGAGGATCAAGGATGGTGAAGTGATGAATACACAACTGAATTTAGGAGGTTATTTATAAACAGATTATGAAGAGAATGTTTTAAAGTTCAGTAACAGCTAAAGAAATAACTCAAATTATAAAATCTTTGAAAATATATTTTATTTTAAATCTGCAGTACTTTACGGAATCTGTTTCTCTTGTACAACTAGTTAGAGAAGAGTTTAAAGTTTCTCCAAGGTAACTTGGAAACTGCAGTTGTAATTCCTGTTTTAAAGATTTCAGATAATCCAAACAATTACTTACAGATCTATTTAGTATTTATAGTTTAATGAAACTTGTGTTTCAGTGGAAACGACTTTAGTTTCAGGTCATGCAGAAGTTTTATATTATTTTCTCTCAAGAGTATGAGAATATCAATGTAGAGGAAACAAGTTGGGGATTTATTTTTGAAACTAGGAATAACATTGCAGAGTTTAAGTTGTCAAAATAAGATAGATATGGATTCATGGGTCTGGTTGATGAACTGTTCTAAAGCTATTTACAAGACTGGGTGCAATGTGTAAAATTAGAATCTGTTAAAGTTAGAAATAGAACAGTACATTTTAGGCTCAAGGCTCGATTTTTGGTGCCTTCCTTTTTATAATTAATATTAATGATTTAGTGGCTTTCTGCTTAATAGAAATATTATATCTGATTAGGAACAGATGATACGATTTTATTATATTGGGAGAATTTTTATGAAATAATTTAATGGAGATGACTTGATATTGTTGAACGATATTTTTAGAATATGATCCAATCAATAAGAAAGAATATTGAGCAAGACACAGATCACAATAATTAAATAAAGAATTTATGAACATATTTTCATGGATGTTTTTCCGTGCGCAATTGATAGGATTACGTTTTTCCGTCAGTTGCGCTATTTAAACTACCTCAGTTGCGTCAGTTAAACCACCTCTTCATAGTTTAACCGGCAGGTAATAATTTTTATTTTTTTAATACGCTGCAATAAAATTATTTACCATTATTGCTTAAAATATAATAAGCTTAAAACTTCGACCAACATTTTTGAAATATATATTGCCCTTAGCGATATAAAATGTTTACCCTAATCATTGCAATGCCTAATTCTAGATACATCTGTTTGTTTTTTTTGTTTTTTTTACAATTTGAGTGAACTGTGTGTGTATTTATTTATTTATTTTTTGATTGAAAAATGATTTTTCAGTAGTAGTAAATGTATTAATTACCACAGATACTCTAAGGTGTTAATTGTTGATGTCTGTTAATTGTTAATGTTTTTTTTTTTTTTTATGGGGAAATTTAAGCCAATGAGTCCATTATCAAAGAGGCAATTTTTAATCTATTGGACAACATTTGATTCTCAAAAACGTGACTTAAACACTAAAAAAAAATATTTAAAAAATTTAACTAAATTCGTTTAGAACCAAATTTTAAGAGAAATTATTTTAATTATTATGTGGTGAGTTATTATCCTTTATATTGTACGAACATTCCACAGACATCTGTGCAGCGGCGAATTAAGTTTGTCCTCTTCTTTTTTACATATTATTATTATTATAGCTTTTTACAAATAACTTACAAACCATAATTTCGTACTTTCAGTTCTTATTCAGACCCTTGAACAAAATTGAATCAAGATCGTCACCGCCAATTTTTAGAAAATTGGTACTTTGAACTTGTTTTAACAACCGGTAAATAAAAATTTCAACTTCCAATTATTCATTTTTCTGGTATTAATAGCTCGATAACAATATCAAACAAAAGACCAGTATATACCAAATTTGAAGGGGGAAAAAAACAAAAAAAAATATATATGTATTTCTTTATATTATTATACATAGACACGGTTTCATACCCCCTAGACACCTCAGCCTATAACACTTTGTGTACTTTTTATTCTTGACTAGCTTATTTCAATGATCTTGGATTTTCCTAGCTAGGTTGTTTGTTGCTAAAGGTCACGTCTGGGCCGAAGATCAGTTGTCTTATACGTCCTAAAGCTTCACAATTAAGTATATGTTCTGCAGTTTCTAGGTGCTGGTTGCATAGTCTGTGTTTCAGCTTTTCTTGGAATAATCCCATGGTATTAAGATGCTTCTTGAAAACGCCATGGTCACATACGAAGTTTATATTTTTCTCTGATTACGTTTACTTTGTAAAATGGCGAACTTGGAGAGTTTCAGATCTGGTTGGACCAGTGATCCCTAAAGTTTTCCCGTGGAGTATTTTGTCCATCGTTCCTTAATTTTTTTAATTTAATCATCGTTTTAAACTATCTTTTTGCCACGGATTTACTTATTTCGTATACGAGTTCTAAACCAATGAAGGATTTCTTGGATCAATTTTTTGCCATTTTATTCTCATTTTCATTGCCTTCATAAAAACAATATGTATACTACTATTGATAGACACATTGTAAAATAAAACACTTTATTGGGCTCACAATGGAACAAAATGACCACATCCTGTAAAATGAACTTCTTTACACATTCTAAATATTTTTCCGCTTTGAAACAAATAAAAGTAAAATAACTTTGTTTTTCTTGAAACTGTATAACTTTAACCCATTCTTGCAACATACTCGTTAAGTAACACAGCCTGATATTAATATCCATCAAAACTTTTATATTGAAGTACGTTTGGGGTTTAACTGTACAGTCATAAATGATGATATACAGGGAGAAGGAAAGTTACAAATTACCGTTCATGGGGGGGACTTCTACAACTTTATTGAATAAATTAATTCCCATTTTCTAAAAACAAAAAATAATCGCCATTATTTTTCCATATAGCGAAATGAAATATGATAGTTTTAGAGTATACAGGAAAAAAATTTAGTATTATTTAAACTTTTTACAATTGTTTATTTTTATATAGCTTATTTTTAATGTATATTAGACTCAATAAAATGAAAATATAGATTCGACGGTAAATCCAAACTAAAAACGGAGGAAATCCGTCAATTTGATTTTTGTCTTGACGTCTTCACTTTATTCCCAAAACACTAATGGATACGGGAAAAAGACCGACTTCGAGCTTCCAATGTGCGTAACATTGGTCGATACTAGTTCACTTCTAGCCCAATAAGCTTACACCTAAACCATTTGCACACTTTATCACTTTTGAAAATTACCAAACTTAAAATATGGAGCACTTTTTCCTTGGTTGCTAAACAGACACTTCTTATCATTTCTTTTAATACGACAGAAATTGTACGATGGCGCCAATTTAAAATAGTTTCGTACAATTTTTTTTAAAATAAGTCAAAATGCATTTTTACAATTTAATTTTTCATGAAATGGTAACACTCTCTTCTATAAACATAACCGTGTTTTTTTATAACTTCAGCTAACATCGAAAAGCTGGCAAAGGGAAATTATGTAGACTCTATAACAGACGTGGAGATAGAAAACACGTTAGAGTTTTAAGCGAGTTTGGTCACGAAACAAATATACCAAGGATTTGAGGTAGTGCAGGATCGAGTCGAATACACAAGGAAACCATTGAAACTGGCTTCACACCTATTAGTAGACAGGATTATTAGATATCTTTGAAGGGAATTTCCCTGGGAGGCTTCTTTTAGACTCCAGGGGGGGTTTTAATAATACCTACTGTAATTCAATTATATTTGAATACGCCTTCTAAACTGCGGTGTCCGGACAGCATGCTGAACACAACGCTTAGGAGAATAATTATCCAGTACGGTGAGAAACTGGATGTGAACATTGTACAAGATACTCTCACTCCTACTAGAGAATACAGTAGTAGATAGCTTAATTGCCAGATTGTTTACATAATTCCAGGCAGATAACGTTTTGATATTGGTTAAGGGTAAATTATCAGCATACTGGCAGAGCTGATGAAATTTTAAATTGTTACAGGGAGTGGAAGGTCTTACTGTTAACTCGGCTAAGAGTGTTATCGTGACCTTCACAACACAAGGAATACTAAACTATAAAGCTAGCTTCTCATCAAATATCGATAAAAAACTAATTTCTTGGATGCAAATTAATCTTACTTGAATTTTCCTTTTCTGATAAGTTAGGATGGGACATATTACAAACAAAGAAATTGAAAAAAATAAATAAAATCCTATTTCTGATTTTGCGATTTTTTTTACGTAAAAGTAAATTTTTGTTCAAAATTTTATAACTACAGAAGGGGGGTGTAAATCCTGCATAGGATACACACACCCACAAGCACCAAAGGGTTGAATCTTGTATAAGTGAAAAACATAATTAAAAACCGATGAGTATAACATATTCCAATAATTCCACAAATAATTAGAAATTGTCTAAAAATTATGAAACCAATAAATAAATAATTCTTTTAGTGCGATCAATATGTACATTTGTGTCAACACCCAAGATGATTCTTGTGATAGACGTACAATTAATTAATAGGCAAAAGTTAAAGCAGAACAAACAAATGAATTTAATATTAAATAAATTTTCCTTATTCACAGAACAGCTATATTTATCGTATTGCCCTGTGTTTGTTAATTAATATTTGAAGGATAAAACATGGCTACAACCACAGGCTGTACAAATATTTAGGTAAACGGTTTGACCTTAAAACAACTATAAATAATTATTAAAAATTATATTACATTTTGTACGCGTATTGTTTGCTTTTGAATGGACAGTATGAATAATTCTAGAAGTAGTCTGATATACACAATCGTGATGGAAAGAAAAAGTGTTAAAAAATTCAAGATTTGCATTTCATTCTTTACTTGTACTGTTTGCTTTGTAGCGGACCAAATGTTGACTCCTAAAATATTTCAGTATATGATATAGATATGCACCTTAGATAAATTTCACTATAATGAGTGAAACGGAGCAATCAATTAGTCCTTCTTTTAGTTTCTTGCTTTTATAAAGACAAAGTTCGAGACCTTTAAACCATATTCATATTTAATCGTTTGTTTCTTATCGTTTTGTACAAAATATCCTTCTGTTTGTTTTTGTAGAAGATCTATGTTCGTCTTGATTTTCCATTGTAAAGACATTAATTTGTTATGTAGCCTAAGTGATGGCTATGAAAAGACAGGTATAACGTTGAAATTTTGCTTTACCAGTTTTAATCTTTGTGTAGCAGCATACGATATATCGTGCGTCAATTTAATCACCAATGTCAAATTTTTATTGTTTGAAACACTTAGATTTATTCGCTTAATTTTTATGTTGTATCATTAATGAACACGGTTTGTTGGACCCTGAATTGCTACAGAATTTAGTACACTCATAGAAAACATAAGGAAATGCACGATTAAAATAATTCTAGTTTACGTGGGACACTGGACTTTTTCTACCCCTGTACTATTAATCCACAACCACATCGAAGGGGACTTCTTATAAATACTGAGCAAGATACATAAATGTACATTTAAAACAGAACTCAATTTTAGATGTTATATGATTATTACTTGCTATGGCCGTATAAAGCACCAGCCATGTTGCCTCCCATATACTTAGAGGTACGACAAGTTGCCTATGCTTTGGTGTTAGGCACTAACGCTGGAAGGTATTGAATGTGGTTCCCCCACCTTTTTTCCTGTGGAACTAATTAGGAAAAAGACCAGAGTGCGAACATTTGACAGTGATATTATTATACATTTTTCGGACATTTGCCATTAAAACTTTTAACACACAATTGATGGCAAATGTCCGAAAAATGTATAATAATAAAATTGAACTTCCATCATTAACAAATAACTTCAAACAGAGAATTAGACAGTGAGTTGTGCTTTGTACTGTGTGAGCGTATTTATCTTTATCAGGTTAACTCCACCAAAAAATGTGACTAGTTTTTTTTGGGGAATTTTCGGATGATCCTCTATTCTCGATCACGGAGCACCTAGAGATTAATTTAACTTTGTTTCTCGTCGCAACATTGCTTCCGCTCTGGGTTAAAGATAGTAAAAATACTGTGTTAATTTAAAAAATTGAACCCCCGTTGTATTAAAAACATTGAGATTAATTTACTAGGTAATGTATTGATTATTTTCCAAATCATTTACAATAAAAACAAATAATTTACCTATACCATGAGCTTAGTTATTTTATCTAAAAATAACGGATACTTTTACCGGGAATCTGCACTACAAATAACCCGGTGTAAAAATCATGATTGTTTAAGAGAATTTATAAATTATTAAACATTTTAATTATTTGATTTTTCCGCTTATACGTTTTTTATTAGCAAATATTGAATTTACAATAATATTTCAAGTGAAAAATATACGACCTAGACCGGGAATCGAACCCAGGACCTTTGGCTTTACGCGCCAATGCTCTACCATTAAGCTATCCTAGTCGCTTCCCAGTACAGGGCGTAGACCTCTCACTAGACCTCTCACTTGACTAAATGAGTGAAAATTAATTTCAATGTCGCATATGCGAGGTAATTAATTGGAAACTCAAAATTGCAGCAACTAAAGTCAAGTGAGAGGTCTACGCCCTGTACTGGGAAGCGACTAGGATAGCTCAATGGTAGAGCATTGGCGCGTAAAGCCAAAGGTCCTGGGTTCGATTCCCGGTCTAGGTCGTATATTTTTCACTTGAAATATTATTGTAAATTATTAAACGTATACTGGTATACTGTATTTTTAAAAAGACATGTTTTATCTTCGATCCTCGAAACAGTTCAAATCTAAATACAAAATTTCAAACGTTCTTAAAATCTGTTCAATTGATTGTATTTATATTTCATCAAATAGGGTATTTTACGCACTTAAACACTAATAAAAGTTATTAGTTATTACCCCCACCACTAGGTTATTACACCAAGTTTAGCCAAGCGTTATGTTACTTCAAAATATTGACGTGAAATAACTTTCCTACAAGGATTTCATTCACATAACGATCTAACTTCTTTTTATAGAAATTCAATTCTACTTTATGAGATCTTTTATCTGCTTAGCCATTGGAAAAGGCTTCTCTTCAACGTAACTTAGTGGGTATAAAACAACGAAATTTAGAATGTAGACATATATTTTAAAAGAATGAAATAAATTATTAAATGTAGTGAACCTATTAAAACTTTCATAACTATACTCCATTTTAAGAAAAAAAATTCTCCAAAATTATTGTATTCCTTAAACGTTAAGTTTTAATTTAAATAATCCTCTTTGGCATCTTCGAAAATGTAAATTATATAAATACCTCTAAATGAGGAGCCTCATCTATTAAACAATATCAAAAGAAAAATTAAATTTAGAAGAAAAATGATTTGTATAAAATTGTTCTTGACAACTTTAAGTCGTTACTACAGATTAGTGTAGATTGTAGATGATGAATCCTCGTTAAAGTAACGCAACCTTAAATTAAAATCCATCAAAACTTTTACATTTAACTTCATGTCTTTTCTATTGTTCGAGATTGGGTTTAATTTTGGTGTAATTAAACAGATGATTTCTAAAGTTAAATACCAACCATTAACAACTTTGTAGATATAAAATTATAAATGACTGTTTATGTGGAAACCCCATTTATTTTTGTAATAGATTTCACCGATTTTTTTAATTCTTCCAATAAATGATTTACCTTTTTGTTAATTTTGACATTTCTGTATTCAACGTAATATTTTATATTTTTAAACTTTACATTTTTGTAAAGAGTACAAAGAATATATAGCCACAAGTTGTGCCCGAGGCTTTACCCATTTATAAGTGTGTCTGATTATATTCCAAACATAAACAAGTCATTTCCTAAAATATTTTCTCTTTACCTATATAAACCGACGCACTAAAGTGATACGTATAAACAACTGTAAAAGAACAAAATTTTTAAAGTCATTCCTACACCAAGCCATGTCCACTAGTGGTAAAAACGATAATCTTTAGTCGCAGTAGTTTAGAATAGAATTATTATAACGACGGTTTTTGTGTGAAAGGTGGAATATCTTTATAGACAATTGGAAGCCCTCTATCCAATTCCAGCTATACTCTCTAGTCACATCCCATGGCGGACTTGATACAAAAACCACTGATAATTTTAAAACCTCTTAAATCCATTTTGATAATTTTTCAATTCTAAATATTATTTGAAATTTGAAATTAATAAAATGTATGTTGTATGACCTACTTTTAATAAAGAAATAGACTGAAAAGTGACCAGATAACATATAGGGAAGAAAAGTGCTAGAAAATCAGTTCACCAGTTCTTATAGTTAAAAACTGTTACAACATGTAGACAATGTGAGTGAGAGAGAGGTAAAATCTGGTTTAAGAAATGGAGAAGTATGGTGGCCGTGGAAGTATTACAAATTCTCCTAGCACTGCTACAGATAAAAACTTCTCACGATATCTTTACTAACAGATATGTCAAATAATTGTAAATTAAAATAACAACAATAAATCATTATAATATAATTCTTAAAATTCTAACACACATTCCTATATTATTGTAGAACATTTTTTTTTAATGCGTAAAGTATCCTCGGATTTCTAGTTGTCACTACCAAAACATTGTTGTAACACGAGAATTACTCTCACGATTTAATATATATATATATATATATATATATATATATATATATATATATATAATTAGCATTCAAATCATATACCGATTTTGTCAATGACAATATACAATTGTTTTAAACCTTTTCGTGAAAATTGGTAAAATTTGTCCAAATAAGTGGATTTCACTCTTTTAAGCAATTATGTTTATTACACGTTAACTACTCCACCATTAAAACCCTTTTTAAAACGTTCTAAAAACCCTTTTTATCCCAATTACTATTCAAGTTCTACACCATTAATTTTTTTATTGAAATAATATATATTGTCATTGAACACTTTTAAATAATGTTTAAAATATGTCGACAATTTTGGTTCCTGGCAAATACTGATATAACTTGAAAACTACTGAACCAAAGTTAATGAAACATAGACCACAACCTAAACAAATAATACACATTGCATGATTGTCGTATCAAGTCACCACTAATTATTAATAATAATATTACCTTAATTAAGTCCGTCTTGTGATTTTCACGGACCTCATTAATGTAATATTATTATTAACAAATACTATACCTATATCGAAAAGAAAATCCCATAAAAATCGGAACGGCGGCTCTTGAGTGGCGCTTACAAACAGATGGAAAAATTTGCGTTTTAATATCTACGTATATATTATTAAGACAGACGCAAACTCCATATTAAAATAAACCTTTTCCATCTTCTCTCTTAAGTTACAAGCCTTAAAAAATGTAAAGGTTTATTACTCTATCAGTAATATTGTTCTATATAGTTTTCTGGAATAAGGTGTCGAACTACTTAATGAAGTAGAGAAGAAAGGAATTAATATTAAACAACGATAATTAAGATATTTTTCCTC
The DNA here is from genome assembly GCA_963513935.1 of Aphrophora alni. Classification (NCBI taxonomy): domain Eukaryota; kingdom Metazoa; phylum Arthropoda; class Insecta; order Hemiptera; family Aphrophoridae; genus Aphrophora; species Aphrophora alni. Next base: position 10,452,060 of record OY740775.1, read on the forward strand.
GTTGTTTTCATCGTTTTCAATGGCTTAACGTCCTGTACAACAGCCTGTACCTGAACTAGAAAACACCATTCAAATGATACTGCCCAGTCCTCAACTCAGCACCAACTTCAAATCGAACAGGAATATCCCTTACAACAGTTTAGAGAACAATGAAGAAAGAAAATTTGTGTCCATATCATTTGCAAATTGTTCAAAATCTTCAACCAGGTGACATTGTGTTAGGTTTAAATTTTCAACGTTGTAAAATATGTGAAAAATTGTTTTGTCAAAATAAAGCTAATTGGAATTTTATTCACCGATGAATCTGTCTTTACAAGAAGTAGAATATATAATCCGAGGAACAGTCACAGGTGGTAAAGAGAAAACGCAAATGCAATAAAAAAGTAAAACTTTTGAAAAAAAAATTAATGGTATGGTTTAATTGTAGACCAATTTTATTTTTTAAATCGCTTTTCTTGTATTGTGTACAAAGATTTTTTTACAAAATCAATTATTAATTCTGGTAGAAGATGTACTTCTTTAAAAAGGCTTCAAATGTTATTTCATCATGACAATGGCAGTACCTCATTATTTAGAATTAATTAGACATCATTTAAACTTTTGTTTTCCATGCAGATGGATTGGCTGAGATAGACCAATTAATCTTTGTCCCCCAATTTAAATCCCCTAGCCTAACCACTTGGAACCATTTAAAAGAACTTGTTTATCAAGATAAATTTAATTCCAAAGAATAATTCAGAATCGTAATTTTAAATGCATTTCAATATATTAAGAAAGGTAAATACACTATTGTAAATGCTTCCTTTAATGATATGCGTTGCTCTAGATTTCCCATAAACTATCTAACAGGAACATTTTGAAGAGAAAATTTTACTGAAATTTTATTTGAATTTCTAATAATGTCATACATTGTATGTTCTGTTTTTAAATTAAAATTTGTTTTTTAAAACGTTTATTTGTTTTAACTGCCCTTATTTACATCAATTTTCTCAGAATTAAATTTCAAAAAGTTAAATTCTATACCTTATCAAGTTCTACTGAAAAATAAATTTTCAAACCAAATCCAGTGCGATACGCACACCCAGTTCAGTCAAATTCCAAAAACCAGATGTCTCTAGAATTATTTATTATAGTGACTCAGCTAAATATTTTACACCATCAAGAGAAAACAATCACATTTCTTTCAAAAATATTGGTCAAACTGTCAAACTTTTTAAATTATAATGTAACGCGTTATATAGTTTTACTCCAGACTATTTAAAAAAAAAAGACTTCAATATATTACATCGGTTAAAATAATGAGGTAGTGTACCTCACGGGAAAATGTTGTCAGCAACTATGCTCGAACATGCGAGCTAGCCTCTAACTAAACCACGTCGCACACAAAAAAATACATAAATATGTAGAAATAATTAACTTGTTGATAAATGTGTGGGAAAATATGTAGATTATTTATATTTAATTTCGATCTTTGTCTAGTTTTATTCATTCTCCTCAATTGGATAATGACCATTCATTGTGCAGAACCATATCGAAGCTTATATTTTTCTATGTATACAACATAAATTTCTTATAATTTGATCTATGTATAGAACTGTTAAAGTCAATTTTATTTGTCCATACAGTGGAAGTCGTCCAAATAAACATAAATATACATAATCTTACATTATAATGAAAGTAATTAAAATCATAATGAATTTATACTTGGCGTAGAAAGTATTATAACAAGAAATGATTTATATCGCCATAGAATGGAACTAACAAAATAGTAAAGTAATGTCTTGAATATTTTTTTTAAACCTAAAATTGGAACTATTTTCTTTTTCTTTTTTTTTCATAACAACAGTAAAATTTTTCATTATTTATCTATTATTGTTTCTTCTGATATATAATACAAACATTTCATTCAGTAATTAATAATTTTACTGAAGTATTATTTCTTACTACAAACGTAGGTTATTTTCAAAATTTAAATTACTGAAAACATTTTCTATATTAAATATTTTGCATTATCTTTTGCAATAATTTAATTTCTATCGGAACATACAGTAAATGTATTTCCTTCATTTTTTGTTTTAACTCTCGATTGTCTTTACAGCCTGAGAAGAATTAATTGCATTATCAATTTTCAAGCAGTTTTTACTATTACAGTAAAAATACTAAAGAAATGCTTTGCTCAAATTAAACAATTTACTAATTTTAGTTCAGGACCTCCAACTATAGACTAACTGGACGATATGTAGAAGTGTAGAACCAAGGCAGTAAATACAAAAGACAAGGAATCAATTTACAAACAAATTGTAAAAGGAAAACTTGTGTGTATTTAATGCGTTGCTAATTCACGCCTAGACACCTCCAGTTAGGCTATAGATGGAGGTCTACAGTCATAGACAGACGGACAGACACTAGGACGTTGTTGGCTCCTTAGAGGATTATTCACAACTGAAAACCTTATTCTTGTACAACACGTTACTATAGAAATTATTTCTTTATTGAAAGTTCATTGTTGTATTTTATATAATTATATATATATATATATATATATATATATATATATATATATATATATATATATATATAAAATTACCATTAATACAAACTAAGAAGTTACAGCAATGCAGAACAGTTTTAAATTAGAATAAGCACACGTGTTAGACATTGCGGTTAATCAACTTGAAGTTCCCAAGGAAATTATAAAACTATACAGGAAACCCTGAGAACTGGCCTCTGTGAACTGAAGAGTTTCAAGGAGAAATACAAAATTCCAAAAAAGGAACGCCCAATCATAAAAAGCCCGGGAATATCAACCTTTGAAATTCAAAATAAATATAAAGTTAATTTAAAATCATTAACCACGTAAAAATAAAGCGGGGGAGACGCGGCCCAGTCTTCCAACAATAATCAAATCAACCAGACGTAATAAAAAAGGCTATTCCAAAATAAATGTGTTAAGATTAAAAATTAGTTCAAAATAAAAAATTATATGTGTATTTCAAAGGCAAGATAAGCTGTAAAAAGCTTTATGAAAAGTGTTAAGTGAAAGTTCAGGAATTAAATCAATAATAACTACCGATAAAGAAAGGTGAAAGGTGTGTAAAGAATAACTTAAAAGTTATAGAACGGAAATACAGCTAATTGTGTGAGTACTTTAGTCAGGGTAAATCTTACTAAAATCATTTTATTAATATTAAAACTAAAAGTAAATATAAACTTAAAATCAAATTAAACTCACTACAACAAATTAGATTGACTATAATAGAAATAATATTTAAATCAACTATTTGTCACCAAAGCTAGATTTAAAAATTCGAAACTCCTTTTTTTAAAATTAGCTAAAATAACCACGATACCTTTCCAACCAATTTGAAAGGAGCTAGAAAAAGCAAAAGTGAGTCCATATTTAAGCAAATATCTTATAGAAATTAAAACTACATAGCATTAAATAATATGAAAATATTTCATTATGTTTAAAGTATGAAATTGTATATTAAATTTTAGAAAAGTCTTTAAACTTTTTTTTGTATAATTAAACGTTAACTGGACTGTATAGAAAACATGGCACAGTTCTTTCTAGTGCAAATCTGAATATTTTTAATAATAATGGAGTAAATAATTTCAAATAAGTTAGATAAGTATAGATCTTTAAAAGTTAATAAAATTTGGCGATATATGTAAATTGAAACAAAATTATAATTTACTCAAACAAAATAATAGTAATAAGAAACAGCTAAATCTCGTTTCTGCACTTATTTAAAACACTGAGTCAGATAAACCCTGTCACAGACAAACTAAGTTATGTAGGCCTATATACACATCAACAAATATATATTTTTATAAAATTTTAGACAAAATAAATGTTTTAATCTTCTTTGTAGAAAAATAGAAAAGAAGAGAAAGATGAAAACAAATGATTAGATGATATTAACAGTAAATAACAATTAAGGTAACAGTATTAATTAAACAGACAACATACTTGCCATTATTCACTTTTAACAAGTATTCAAAAAATAAAACGTGATTTATTATAGTTTCAAAATGGGAGTTAAAACTTGAATAATGAGAAAATTAAACATTAAAAGATACAAAATATTTTCCTTTTTTAACAATGAACAATTTAAATTTTTAATTTAGCTCAACAAGAACATTTCAATCAATTGGAAACAGTGCCACACGCTTCCTGTTAGTGGTTACTGGAAACTTGTCCGAGGTTAATGTTATAGACCGAACATATTATATCGATGTGCGCTGTGCAGTTTAGTTTATTTAAACTGTCACAATGTCAAAGCCAAAACCAATGTGCTACATACGAAATAAAATATACATTTTCTTAATATGTATGGCCTTGAGTACTGTCTTTAAATAGTCGGTGTTAAAAAAGTTATTAATTTTCTTTCTAAATGACATATTTTAATTGCAGGTACTGCAATTTGTGTGTTGTAGTAAAGTTGAATTAATTAAAAAGAACAAAAAATTGAAACGAGGAGAGGAACAAAATAGTTCAAAAAACGGAAATAAGAAATTGTTGTGTAATGTTCATTCATGTGGCAAAATAAACTAAGCAATAACTTTCATTGTTAAAATAATTTTTATTGTAAGTGAAGTGTTGATTTATTTGTTGTATTGTTAGCGTAATATTTTTAAATTGACTATGGCTATGCAATTGTTGTTGTCTCCGGCCATATATATATATAAAAAAAAAATAATAAAAAAAATGTTTTAAATAAATAAGTAATTTTAATTTGTATAAATATATACATCAAAATGTGCATGAAAGTTTTATTTATTTATTTTTTCACGTGAAAAATTACCGCACGAATATTTATAAAAATATTTAAAAATTAATTTGTCTTTAAAAGTGTTTGTTTTTGTAGAACTGTTTCACACCATTGTAAATACTTTAGGCCGACAGTGTATTTCCTGCCAGAGCTCCAACGGATGTCCTGGAATCTTGTATTAACTGTTTTGAGAGGATGCTGTTTTAAAACAAAAAAATAAAGTATAAAACCAACGGATGTCCTGGAATCTTTTATTAACTGTTTTGAGAGGATGCTGTTTAAAAACAAAAAAGTAAAGTATAAAACCAACGGATGTCCTGGAATCTTGTATTAACTGTTTTGAGAGGATGCTGTTTTAAAACAAAAAAGTAAAATATAAAACCAACAGATGTCCTGGAATCTTGTATTAACTGTTTTGAGAGGATGCTGTTTTAAAACAAAAAAGTAAAGTATAAAACCAACGGATGTCCTGGAATCTTGTAATAACTGATTTGAGAGGGTGCTGTTTTAAAACAAAAAAGTAAAGTATAAAACCAACGGATGTCCTGGAATTTTATATTAACTGTTTTGAGAGGATGCTGTTTAAAAACAAAAAATAATTAAGTATAAAACCAACGGATGTCCTGGAATCTTGTATTAACTGTTTTGAGAGGATGCTGTTTTAAAACAAAAAATTAAGTATAAAACCAAAGGATGTCCTGGAATCTTGTATTAACTGTTTTGAGAGGATGCTGTTTAAAAACAAAAAATAATTAAGTATAAAACCAACGGATGTCCTGGAATCTTGTATTAACTGTTTTGAGAGGATGCTGTTTTAAAACAAAAAATTAAGTATAAAACCAAATGATGTCCTGGAATCTTGTATTAACTGTTTTGAGAGGATGCTGTTTTAAAACAAAAAATTAAGTATAAAACCAACAGATGTCCTGGAATCTTGTATTAACTGTTTTGAGAGGCTGTTTTAAAACAAAAAAATAAAGTATAAAACTAACGGATGTCCTGGAATCTTGTATTAACTGTTTTGAGAGGCTGCTGTTTTAAAACAAAAAATAAAGTATAAAACCAACGGATGTCCTGGAATTTTATATTAACTGTTTTGAGAGGGTGCTGTTTTAAAACAAAAAAAAATAAAGTATAAAACCAACGGATGTCCTAGAATTTTATATTAACTGTTTTGAGAGGGTGCTGTTTTAAAACAAAAAAATAAAGTATAAAACCAACGGATGTCCTGGAATTTTATATTAACTGTTTTGAGAGGGTGCTGTTTTAAAACAAAAAAATAAAGTATAAAACCAACGGATGTCCTGGAATCTTGTATTAACTGTTTTGAGAGGGTGCTGTTTTAAAACAAAAAAATAAAGTATAAAACCAACGGATGTCCTGGAATCTTGTATTAACTGTTTTGAGAGGATGCTGTTTTAAAACAAAAAAATAAAGTCTAAAACCAACGGATGTCCTGGAATCTTGTATTAACTGTTTTGAGAGGGTGCTGTTTTAAAACAAAAAAGTAAAGTATAAAACCAACGGATGTCCTGGAATCTTGTATTAACTGTTTTGAGAGGCTGCTGTTTTAAAACAAAAAATAAAGTATAAAACCAACTGATGTCCTGGAATTTTATATTAACTGTTTTGAGAGGGTGTTGTTTTAAAACAAAAAAAAAAAGTATAAAACCAACGGATGTCCTGGAATTTATATTAACTGTTTTGAGAGGGTGCTGTTTTAAAAACAAAAAAATAAAGTATAAAACCAACGGATGTCCTGGAATCTTGTATTAACTGTTTTGAGAGGATGCTGTTTTAAAACAAAAAAGTAAAGTATAAAACCAACCGATGTCCTGGAATCTTGTATTCACTTTTTTGAGAGGATGCTGTTTTAAAACAAAAAAGTAAAGTATAAAACCAACGGATGTCCTGGAATCTTGTATTAACTGTTTTGAGAGGCTGCTGTTTTAAAACAAAAAATAAAGTATAAAACCAACGGATGTCCTGGAATTTTATATTAACTGTTTTGAGAGGGTGCTGTTTTAAAACAAAAAAAATAAAGTATAAAACCAACGGATGTCCTGGAATTTATATTAACTGTTTTGAGAGGGTGCTGTTTTAAAAACAAAAAAATAAAGTATAAAACCAACGGATGTCCTGGAATCTTGTATTAACTGTTTTGAGAGGATGCTGTTTTAAAACAAAAAATAAAGTATAAAACCAACGGATGTCCTGGAATTTTATATTAACTGTTTTGAGAGGGTGCTGTTTTAAAACAAAAAAAATAAAGTATAAAACCAACGGATGTCCTGGAATCTTGTATTAACTGTTTTGAGAGGATGCTGTTTTAAAACAAAAAATAAAGTATAAAACCAACGGATGTCCTGGAATTTTATATTAACTGTTTTGAGAGGGTGCTGTTTTAAAACAAAAAAAATAAAGTATAAAACCAACGGATGTCCTGGAATTTATATTAACTGTTTTGAGAGGGTGCTGTTTTAAAACAAAAAATAAAGTATAAAACCAACGGATGTCCTGGAATTTTATATTAACTGTTTTGAGAGGGTGCTGTTTTAAAACAAAAAAAATAAAGTATAAAACCAACGGATGTCCTGGAATTTATATTAACTGTTTTGAGAGGGTGCTGTTTTAAAAACAAAAAAATAAAGTATAAAACCAACGGATGTCCTGGAATCTTGTATTAACTGTTTTGAGAGGATGCTGTTTTAAAACAAAAAATAAAGTATAAAACCAACGGATGTCCTGGAATTTTATATTAACTGTTTTGAGAGGGTGCTGTTTTAAAAACAAAAAAATAAAGTATAAAACCAACGGATGTCCTGGAATCTTGTATTAACTGTTTTGAGAGGATGCTGTTTTAAAACAAAAAAATAAAGTATAAAACCAACGGATGTCCTGGAATCTTGTATTAACTGTTTTGAGAGGATGCTGTTTTAAAACAAAAAATAAAGTATAAAACCAACGGATGTCCTGGAATTTTATATTAACTGTTTTGAGAGGGTGCTGTTTTAAAACAAAAAAAATAAAGTATAAAACCAACGGATGTCCTGGAATTTATATTAACTGTTTTGAGAGGGTGCTGTTTTAAAAACAAAAAAATAAAGTATAAAACCAACGGATGTCCTGGAATCTTGTATTAACTGTTTTGAGAGGCTGCTGTTTTAAAACAAAAAATAAAGTATAAAACCAACGGATGTCCTGGAATTTTATATTAACTGTTTTGAGAGGGTGCTGTTTTAAAACAAAAAAAATAAAGTATAAAACCAACGGATGTCCTGGAATTTATATTAACTGTTTTGAGAGGGTGCTGTTTTAAAAACAAAAAAATAAAGTATAAAACCAACGGATGTCCTGGAATCTTGTATTAACTGTTTTGAGAGGATGCTGTTTTAAAACAAAAAAGTAAAGTATAAAACCAACCGATGTCCTGGAATCTTGTATTCACTTTTTTGAGAGGATGCTGTTTTAAAACAAAAAAGTAAAGTATAAAACCAACGGATGTCCTGGAATCTTGTATTAACTGTTTTGAGAGGCTGCTGTTTTAAAACAAAAAATAAAGTATAAAACCAACGGATGTCCTGGAATTTTATATTAACTGTTTTGAGAGGGTGCTGTTTTAAAACAAAAAAAAAATAAAGTATAAAACCAACGGATGACCTGGAATTTTATATTAACTGTTTTGAGAGGGTGCTGTTTTAAAAGCAAATAAATAAAGTATAAAACCAACGGATGTCCTGGAATCTTGTATTAACTGTTTTGAGAGGGTGCTGTTTTAAAACAAAAAAATAAAGTATAAAACCAACGGATGTCCTGGAATCTTGTATTAACTGTTTTGAGAGGATGCTGTTTTAAAACAAAAAAATAAAGTATAAAACCAACGGATGTCCTGGAATCTTGTATTAACTGTTTTGAGAGGGTGCTGTTTTAAAACAAAAAAGTAAAGTATAAAACCAACGGATGTCCTGGAATCTTGTATTAACTGTTTTGAGAGGCTGCTGTTTTAAAACAAAAAATAAAGTATAAAACCAACGGATGTCCTGGAATTTTATATTAACTGTTTTGAGAGGGTGCTGTTTTAAAACAAAAAAATAAAGTATAAAACCAACGGATGTCCTGGAATTTATATTAACTGTTTTGAGAGGGTGCTGTTTTAAAAACAAAAAAATAAAGTATAAAACCAACGGATGTCCTGGAATCTTGTACTAACTGTTTTGAGAGGATGCTGTTTTAAAACAAAAAAGTAAAGTATAAAACCAACCGATGTCCTGGAATTTTGTATTAACTGTTTTGAGAGGCCGCTGTTTTAAAACAAAAAATAAAGTATAAAACCAACGGATGTCCTGGAATTTTATATTAACTGTTTTGAGAGGGTGCTGTTTTAAAACAAAAAAAATAAAGTATAAAACCAACGGATGTCCTGGAATTTTATATTAACTGTTTTGAGAGGGTGCTGTTTTAAAACAAAAAAAATAAAGTATAAAACCAACGGATGTCCTGGAATTTTATATTAACTGTTTTGAGAGGGTGCTGTTTTAAAAGCAAATAAATAAAGTATAAAACCAACGGATGTCCTGGAATCTTGTATTAACTGTTTTGAGAGGGTGCTGTTTTAAAACAAAAAAATAAAGTATAAAACCAACGGATGTCCTGGAATCTTGTATTAACTGTTTTGAGAGGATGCTGTTTTAAAACAAAAAAATAAAGTATAAAACCAACGGATGTCCTGGAATCTTGTATTAACTGTTTTGAGAGGGTGCTGTTTTAAAACAAAAAAGTAAAGTATAAAACCAACGGATGTCCTGGAATCTTGTATTAACTGTTTTGAGAGGCTGCTGTTTTAAAACAAAAAATAAAGTATAAAACCAACGGATGTCCTGGAATTTTATATTAACTGTTTTGAGAGGGTGCTGTTTTAAAACAAAAAAAATAAAGTATAAAACCAACGGATGTCCTGGAATTTATATTAACTGTTTTGAGAGGGTGCTGTTTTAAAAACAAAAAAATAAAGTATAAAACCAACGGATGTCCTGGAATCTTGTATTAACTGTTTTGAGAGGATGCTGTTTTAAAACAAAAAAGTAAAGTATAAAACCAACCGATGTCCTGGAATCTTGTATTCACTTTTTTGAGAGGATGCTGTTTTAAAACAAAAAAGTAAAGTATAAAACCAACGGATGTCCTGGAATCTTGTATTAACTGTTTTGAGAGGATGCTGTTTTAAAACAAAAAATAAAGTATAAAACCAACGGATGTCCTGGAATCTTGTATTAACTGTTTTGAGAGGCTGCTGTTTTAAAACAAAAAAGTAAAGTATAAAACCAACGGATGTCCTGGAATCTTGTATTCACTTTTTTGAGAGGATGCTGTTTTAAAACAAAAAAGTAAAGTATAAAACCAACGGATGTCCTGGAATCTTGTATTAACTGTTTTGAGAGGATGCTGTTTTAAAACAAAAAATAAAGTATAAAACCAACGGATGTCCTGGAATCTTGTATTCACTTTTTTGAGAGGATGCTGTTTTAAAACAAAAAAGTAAAGTATAAAACCAACGGATGTCCTGGAATCTTGTATTAACTGTTTTGAGAGGCTGCTGTTTTAAAACAAAAAATAAAGTATAAAACCAACGGATGTCCTGGAATTTTATATTAACTGTTTTGAGAGGGTGTTGTTTTAAAACAAAAAAAATAAAGTATAAAACCAACGGATGTCCTGGAATTTTATATTAACTGTTTTGAGAGGGTGCTGTTTTAAAAACAAATAAATAAAGTATAAAACCAACGGATGTCCTGGAATCTTGTATTAACTGTTTTGAGAGGGTGCTGTTTTAAAACAAAAAAGTAAAGTATAACACCCTTGTACATACGAGTACATTGATCGTCTTTCTACAAAGGGCTTTATTCTTCGTAGACTAAAGTTTGGGTTTCATGATTGGTCATAAGTGCGTCACAAAGAATATACATGTGTACAAATCCCGAGTGGTCAAGTTAAAAAAGGACATCACTTCGCTCTGCCCCATTAAAAAATAATGACATTGTTCCTTCCCTGCGAGTATCAGTTTTCAATTTACTTTTTCATATACAGGGTGAGTTTTAAGTCCCTTCCCTACTTTTTTTTATATGGTTATAGTTAGAAAATTTTGAAAAAAAGTTGGATAATTATGTATTTGATATGCTCACATTTGAACCTGTAGTAGAGTATCACCTCAAATCTTGCCTAGTTCAATAGGGTTACTAATAAACTAAAATAAAAGTTACACAATTTCCTATCATTTTATATACATGCACGGAATTACAGTAAAATATACACATTCGGAATCTTAAAGCTTCTAACAAATCGGCCGACCAGTGGTGGGGATAGTGGATCTTTGTTCAGTTAAGACAATCGGTATTCTAGAGGGTATATACGTTGATGTGTAGAGAAATATATACAAACACTGTGATCACAATGCAAGGAGCAAGCCACCAATAGATTATTTAACTTTTGTTATTTCTCCACGTGTACAACATCTAGATTATTACTCGTTCTTTCTAAAATATGAATATTATTGTATGTAATGCACTCGGCTGTAGCTATATTGTGTTTACAAGAAGGATTTAATTAAAGTAATAAACATCCGAGTCTACTGCTCACAGAACCACTTGCATTATGTATAAGTAAAAATTTTAAAAAGAACTAATTGAAAGCCCTGTTTCTTATACCAAAGAGAAATCTACCCAAGGTCAACATTAGATCCCCTCCAGCGCAAACAATACACAACAAATTAAATGTAATTCTTAATGTTTTACAAATTTTTCTGTCCGTCATAATTGTGAAAGTTCAGACCGTGTACCGAGATATCTGTACATACTGCGGCTAATTAAGTGGTCTTTATTAATTATAAATCTTAATTATTAAATGGTAAAATTCAAAATATAGCCCATTTGTAAAGATGAAACATTTATTTAAAATTACATTTCTGTTTTTGCTCAACTATATTATATAACTTGTATAGAAATGATTGAGGACTTTTTTAGGAATTTCAACCCCACAATTTTTCTCTTTTTTTAAATCGAATCCCTTTCATTTGTCATAAAATAATATTCCCAATATTATGTTTATCAATAAACATCACAGATAGGTTAGGTTAGGTTAAGTTACATGCATTTACTCGTATAACCGTGCATACCCGCTGATAATTAATAAGGTAACTCAAAATGCAGATAACGTGCATAACAACTTTGTACTTTGTTTACTTCCTTATTTATTAATTTCCTTATCTATTAATATTAATATTCTCTATCCATTCTAAACCTACCAATTCCGATAAGAAGTATAATTAAACACAATACAAGCGTCTAATGTCTCATTTTTATGTCTCCAAATGCAACAGTTTAACAACTAAATAATGTATATTTATAATTACATTATATATAATTATAATTTATGCCGTCAACATGGCATAAAGCCAACTGTTCTCAAAAATAAAAATGTATACTTAGTTTTTTGTTTTAATTATATGTGCAATAACTCATACTTGGTTTGTGTGTTTGTGTTAAACTATGACGTGCTCACATGTGAGTAAAATTTTTATATAAAACCTGAAGATGGAAACATGTTCCTGAAACGCGCGTAGTATTACCTACACTACAAAAAAAATTGCAAGACGGAAACAAGGTATATATATACTAATTGACTGATGATGTTTATGTGTATACCAAATTACATCATGATATCTCAAAAACTCTAGGAGTTACGAATTTTTTAAAAAGACATTGTTTGTCAAGCCCCTACAATTCTAAAAGTGCGGCAACCCTCAAAACAATGTAGTAATGCGGAATACCGGATACCAAATGTGAAGGAGTAATGAATTTTATAAAAACCGTTATATCTCGAGAACGGTTTGACGTTAATAATAATATTTCTATTATTATTAATATTATAAATATACATTATTTAGTTGTCTAATGTCTTCTAAACCATGGATTCAGCAACATTCATTTCTTTAGTTTTTTGGTTAAAACGCATTCCCCAGACATATTTTTATTTGAGAAGATCATTTTTTGACATATGAAAAAGATTTGATTAAAAGGAAGTAAAAAAAGAGGGGTTGAAATTCCGAAAAAGGCTGTTTTTAAAATATATATATTAGTGTGAATCAAACATCATTTACATTTAACACGGTTAATATATTTTATATACCGTGTGTGCCAAAAGTCCCACCTCCCAATTAATTTTTGAACGGGTGAAAATAATAAATTTACTTCAGGGTATGTTTAAATGACCAAAGGAGAAATATTTAAGTATTTAAATATTCAACCCCTCCCCCAAAAATAGGTGTTTGGAGGGTAAGTCAAAATTTTAAATATCAACCCCCACTGAGTGATATTTTATTTTAAAGGTCTTGATAATAGAAGAAGAATGGTGCAAACTAGAGGTTTGCAAACTTTAAAGTTCATCCTATCCAAAATAGCGATCAATCGAATCTTTAAAATGTCTTGCTCCCTTTCTCCAATTTAAAACAATTTTTAACGCTTTTTATGTAAAGTAGCTCGACATACAACTTATTTTAGAAATCTATCTTAAACAATATTATTGACATCAAAATAGTCTTGACCTGAGTTTATAAATTAGAGTTTGGAAAAGTGTATTTTTAAACATGTCCATCTTCTAAACTTTTTTTATATTTCAAAAATTTGGCATAAAAATTAAAACATTTCAGAAAAATAATTAAACAGGCTCTATCATACAAATAACTAAATTTTTAAAATAGTAATTCTTTACCAATTTTTAAAATCAAAACAAACTGTATTTTCCCCATAAACACTAATGCATAACTTTGCTTTCCAAGATGACAATGATTGTCTTTTATCTTCAGAAATCCTCCGTTTAATTTCACTGCAATTTACGTCAAATATCAAACAACGGAAAAAAACAAAAAGTTTAATGTAAAAGTTTTGAAAGATTTTAATTTGAGACTGCTTTACTTTAGTATCCATTATCTAGATCAATATGTATTAACGACTTACAATTTCATGAACAATTTGTCTTCTAAATTCGATTTGAAAGTTAATTTTCTTTTCAATACTGTTTAGTAGTAGGGATTATTTTTTTAAATTATCTAATTTATGTTTTCTAAGATGCCATAAAGAATGATTTAACTGTAAACTTCCCATATAAGACGTCGAGAAACTATTGAAATATCCTGCCTCCTAATATAATAAATAAGTTAAGAAACGTTGTAACTAATAATCATATATATATATATATATATATATATATATATATATATATATAACAAGTAACAATCATAGTTGTAATTTAATCATTTCACGTTTTAAAATACATGTCATTATTCAAGTTTCCCTGTTTTAAACCCACTGTAATTTGCGTTGACGAGATGTCTTTTCCACACAGTTTTTTCGAATGGTTAACCAGATAAAACCTTTCATAAAAGTAGAGTTAAATTTCTACGAAAAGAATTTAGATCTTTGTGTGAATGACAGCCTTGTTAATAGGGGTAGGTTGGTGAATTGAACACAACTTTGTGTCCTAACATAATGGTTTTGCGTTATTAGATCAGTCACTTTAGAACAAAACAAAATTGTGGAATAATGACATTTTTTTAAACATATCTTTGGTAGATGTAGAAATATAGGTACATGTCTAGTGTAATTCCCCTTACGATTTAATATTGAAATTTAATGAAATCAGGCTGTACATATCTCATTTGGAAACAATTGGATCATCTTTTAGCTGGGAGGACCCTTATAAAGTATCAAAATCCAACATTTCTGTCTTAAATAAGCAATTTAAAAGTACGAAATCCTAGGCTTATGGGGTTAAAGATTCTGTCTACATTAATTCGTATATTACAACGATGGTGAATATATTAAGTGTCTCATCGCTCGATGTTTATGTTCATCCGCGCAAACAGCTGAGACCTAGTTCACATGATACTGAGATCATACAGCATAGTAATATCTATCTACTTGTTAGAAGACAGTTAATGCGCATACATCTAAAGACTAGCTATTCTATTAAACCTATGCTTAACTTATGAAACCTAGACGCATCGTGTATTCTGAACATTGAATACAAACTTGTAAATTGCTTATTTTTAACAGAAATGTTGGATTTTGATATTGAAAAGGATCCTCCCAGCTAGAGGAGTATTCAATTGTTTCAAAATGAGGTATGTACAAAACGATTTCATTAAATTTCAATATTAATACATCAACGGGATGTACACTACACATTTAACGAAATATAATGATTATCTAACATCTTAGTTTGTGGAGCAACACTTTTAAAAATTACCAAAATGCACTAACCTTGGATTTACAAAAATACAATCTGTTTTACTTTATAGGGCTAATAAATAATATTGTTCAAACCTAACTAATAAATAAATTATTTAAATTTTGAGGCGATATCCAATGACGATTGTTGAGTATCGATTACAACTTTTGCTATGCCTCCCTCATTGTTAGTGATAAGTTGAACCCTATCCTTCCTTCTAGCACTTGCGTAAAACTTTCCCAATCACCAATTGAAGTGAATCACCACTTGAATCACCAATTGAATAAAGTGAACAGAACAGTAAGAAAATCAAAATGAAGCTAACTAAATAGATTTTGATTGGCCTCCTTTCTTGCAATTGCTATTCCTAAACTTGGGACTTCTCGGACCGATGACAGAAATTTATCATGTATGATTTATTTTTTTAATCTGAAATATATTTTTTTCTCACAAAATGTGGTGTGAATGATCCATATTTGATCCAATTTAAGTGACTTTTTTGGTCATATTTAAAAAACATCACCACGATTATACTAATAAACAATTTCGTAACCATGTTAACCCTGATGGTTACTTTAACTGTCAAATAAGTAGAACAAGACCGGTCACACAAGATCCATGTTGAATAGTTTTATTCATTAAAATAATATGGTTACCCTTAAATGTTACCAATACCATTAAAATTCGTAACTATTTTTTTTCAGGTTAATTTATAAGGCTATAAAACAATTCCATCCATAAAAATATATACTTAGATAGGAAAATAACATTTCACTGTATTATGTGCAGTCTGTATTTCCTTCTGTAATAGTCTTTTTCCTTCGAAGAGTTCGGGTTCTCCTGGAAATAAAAAAAACACCATTTTGGAATTTTGAGGTTATGTTTTAAATAATTTTGACTTTCCATATACTTTCGGAAATTTTGACTTAACTTTACCTAACTTGTTCTAGACTTGCGCTAAATCCTGTCCCACGTCATTAATGACAGTAACTAAACTCAGAAACTTTAACGGTCTGGACAAGATAGATAATACTAGATCCTTTATATTTATTTGTATTAAACAAATATTACAACCATCATAATATTTCTATTTTACACAAAAAGTAAAATTCCTCAAAATAATTGTAGGCCTATTATGCACGACTGTCTCACCGATAATCAAAACGCCGATATTGACTTTATCTAAAAGCTCGTAAATGTTAATGAAAACTATTAGACACCAATATAATCTATTTCTAAGTGAATTTTATACTATTCATTTTAAAAATTTACGGCGAAACGTAATTTTTCTTTTTTAAATTAAGTTTACTGTTGCTTTTGTTAAAGGCCAAAAACATTTTCTTCATAATCGCCTTATAAAAAAAATAATGTTTTACCTCTTAGTCCTAGCAGGAAAAATGACAAGACAAAAAAGGGATCTAACCCAAGACTTACATGAATAAAAGTGGAAAGATCCACTGTATTCACTCATGTTTTGAAATAAACGATTTTTTTTTTTTTTTTTTTTTTTTTAATAGAGGAAGTGCACGATTGACTTGAACAATATCTTCATTTATATGAAGAAAACAATTTTCTATATTCTTAGAGTTACAAAAATATTAAATAAACTATCATTTCATAACAATTACACAGTTTTGTTCCCCCTGGGATTTCCTCTAAAACTTTTTATCGCTTTCATGTACTTTGCATACATTAACGTGAACGAGTAAGGAAAATATAAACAATAGTCAGATCCTTTACTCTTCCAACTAATTGAACTACCGACACCGAAGCAAACCATGGGTGAAGTAAAGGATATATTTCAATTAAAGCAGTCACTATTCTAGGGTATATACCCATCGATGGATACAGTATAATATTTACTACCGATGTGATTCCAATGAATGATAAATCACAATCACAACGTAAGGAGCAAGGCAATCATAAAGCATTTATTATTTCTCCCTGTGAGTGGTTTACAGCATCTGTGGTAGTATTAAATGTTACTTCTTGAATGCTATGTGGCAGTTACAAATTATGCCTGTGTGTTAAGAATAATTTAATGAATGTATTACACATGTAAGAATCTGTCTACTATTCACAGATTCACTAGCATTATGTATAAGAAAGTAAAATAGAAACTAATTGAAAGCTCAGTTTTGTGTACCACAAGGAAATCTGCCCGAGCTGTATTCCCAAGCCATACACTCACATATTACATCAGTCAACATTAGACCACTCCAAAGCAAATAATATAAAAATGAAATTTATTTTTTGAATTTTTAACAAGTTTTCTCTCTCTCTCTCCTAATTGCGTAAAGTCAGGCTGCGTATCGAATTATTTGTACAGTTAAAGGTTAATTAAATCGTGTGCAATTATCCAAAATCTTAATTGAAAAACTCTGAGAAAAATTCTAAATATAGGCGTCTGTAATAAGACAAATTTATTTTAAAATACATTTCTTTGTTTGCTTGTCTTTAGATTTTATAGAAAAGTTTGGTTATATATATATATATATTTATGTTACCCTAACCTCAAATTTACGTATAACCTACTACGATCAACACACGTAAACTGTAACAACTATACAATATCAGTGTATAAAGGCTATGAAAATAGTTCACAATTACACAATTTTCAATCCCTTTAAACTGACCCACCTTCCCGCATCCTCGAAAGAAAGCAGGCCATGGTATCTTCAGCTCTTTTTTTTCAGCCATTTAATAAAAACACAGAGTTCCAAGAATGGGTAAATATCCAGTTCACAACCCGTTGCAATTTAATATTGAAATTTAATGGAATAGTGTTTTACACACCTCGTTATTAAACAATTTTATCAACCTTTAGCTGGGAAGACTTTTCAAGTATCAAAATCAATTATTTAGTACGAAATCCTAGGCTTATAAGATTAAGGCATCTGTGTAGCCTACATTAATTCCTATGGCAAATTGGGCGTCTCATCGCTCGATGTTTATATTCATCAACGCAAATAGGTCTGGTTAGGTATATTTTTATATTTGACCTATTCCATCTCATATCAACACACCCATTCAACTTGACCATGTCAGATTTTGATATAATTTGGCACTGAGGTAACATTGATGTAGAACCATAAAAATGTCAAGTTTTAATTTTTTATGTCAACCCGTTTTTGGATTATGGGCATTTAAAGTTTTTAAAAATCGTCCATCTGCAACATCTAGGGGGTCTTGAGAGAAAGTTTTTTTTTCAAAATTGACGCAAAAATTTTGAATTTTAATTCCATAAAAGCCAGATGTTTAAAAATGTCAAAAAAATCCGAAAAGTAGTTTATTATAAGACTACTCAGTGTGCGACGTTTCAAAATGAGATAGTAATTGGTTCTTAGTTAAAAGAATTTAAAACTAGCCTAACATGAAATTTAAGAAAATTTATAAATATATATATATATATATATATATATATATATAGACTAGGCTATTTAAAATCGAAAAATCAAAATTTAACTTCATTTCAATCTAAAACCCTAATTAAAGGAATATTTAGGTAAAATAAGAATTTTAAGTAAAATATATATTTTTCCAACATTTATTTACTAAAATTAGAGAACTCGCCAAATTCACTGAGCGGAGTATGAAGTGTGTCAATCACTTATGACTTAACAGAAAAACTAGGATCCTCACTGTCTGGGCAGACAGCTTCCTGCTCTTGGTACGAGATTGTAGGAATTTCTCTTGATTTGTTTCTTACAACTATCACATATTTTCGAATTTTTCGGTAGTTCAGGGAACAAGTCATCCGCCCAACTTGTAACATTTCTCAGCTTGTTCTTATCCCTCACATGGTGATTATATTTATTTAAGTGGATGAAACATGCTGAAATTAACAATTTAGTCGTATATTCCATTTTGATTAAATTTTTGAGGCATTTTTCATAAAAAAATTACTAATAGTTACAACCAAAATAGATATTTTACTTATTGTTAATAAATGAAAGATAAATATTCCTTTAATGAAAAAAAATGCACTTGAAAATCTAGAATTTAAAACTGATGGCTCTTTTTACATAATAACTCCACTAAATAATTCACTTGTAAACTGACATTATTACAGATAGTACTTAAATTGTCATAGTTTCTCAAAATACAAAACAAACTACTGTAGAAATCAAAGAGAGATCACTACTTTAAACATCCAAACAACACTGATACAACAGTTAGACTGAGCTAATTCATTGCATTGGTTGAAGATGTGAGCAAGTCTGAAGACCCTAGATTTTGCATACCTATCAAATCAAAAAAAAAATTTTTTAATATTATTTTTACATTGCTATAAACAGAGATTTGTATATTGTTTGTAGTATTTTATGAAAGTGGTAATAATTCGGACTAAATTTAAAAAATATATCTATGATGTTATCCAATGGTATTTCCCAGTAAGGCGAATGTTTTAGGCCTACCGTTGTTCTATGCACCGTTTCCCAATCACTAAAACGATTCTGCTTATAATATCATCTGTGTTTTTATCCTTTCTAACATCCTCTAATTAATTGTACTTCCGACTAGTTCACAGTTAGTTATCGTGATATGGGCCTATAGATGCCCAGACAGACAAACAGCTAGAAAACATTATTATTCCTTTTTTTTTCACCAAGCTTTAAAAATGATGAAAAGTAAACAATCTTGAACGAAATATTATCAGTTTAACCAAAAAGCCACAGATCATTACTTTCATTATGAACCTAACCTATAACAGAAAAACAATAAACTAAACGTTTTTTTTATAAATTATAATGAATTTCAGTTTTAATCTTGAAATTATTGCTTTCGAAATTAATGCTGCTAAAGATTGTATCATAAATTCTACATTATATTTGTAATCGTTAAATTAGACTAAAATGCGTATATTAAAGAACTACAAAATATATTTACTTAGTTAATTACTGAGGTAAAAATAAACATTTAGTCTACTGATAAATTGAATGTATAAGATAATTTGTTTAACCTGTACCCGGTATCTCCTGAAATATGTAATTTACAAACGTATATGGCGATCAATGTCAAAAGTTTGTAAATAATAGAAAACTGGCACAAACAAAAATTGCAATGATTATTGTTAACGTAATTTACATGTAGTTTTAGGGCAAAATGATTTATTGCTATAAGTAAAGAAGTTGACTTTCGTTTAGTATTAACTCACAAGTTTGATATATGTATGTGTTATTATTGGCCCACAAAAACCTTGAACTATGAAGAAATAGGCCTACCTTATTGTTTTTTTTTTTTAAGATTTACAGAATTTACATCTGAAACTAGACCTATTAATTTCTTGATAACTTTAATTTTCTTAATTCATATTTTAACACCTTATTTTTTTTTAATGGTTACCTTTCGTGCCAAACCTTCTATTCTAGGTAACTTTTCTTATTTAACATTGTGCTAATACTAGTTTCATTACTACAATTGTCAAAATAGGCCTAGGACTTCCAATTTAACTTTGAACCTAATTTAACACAATATATCCTACATAAAATTAATATTATGAACAATCATACTACCTTACTAGTTAAATTAAAAGTTAACCTTAAAAATCAATTATATTTTACCTTGAGTAATTACACCTATAAAAGTTTCTCCGTGACATTGCCAAACACAACAAACAACACGTCTTTACTGACAATGATAAAACTGTGATAGCGAATAAACATGGACACTATTTAAACGAGACCTACAACAACAAACGTTATCATAGACCTCGTTTCACTGCACTAAAATAACACAACACTTCACATCACAAATTAAAACGAAATGAAAATGAAACTACTATTTAATATACTAATTTAATCAACACGCACAAATTAATTCTAACATACTGAACATAAAATACAACTAATACCGCCTGATCTACGTTAGAAACGCGACAGGAAATGTAAACCACATCCCTCACTATTCAAATGACACTGAACACTGAACAAACTAATGAATCATCAATCAGCTGATACTCTATATTTTGCGGCTATAATAATATCATCATCGTCTTCTTTGATTTACTACCAAGGCAGCGTAAAGTCTCTACCTATACTGTATTAGTGAATAATGACCTTTGAATTCCTTTTTCTATAGTGCATATAGTGAAGCATGGATATTAACATCAACTGAAGCTTATTTTCATAATACTGTAGTGCAAAGTTATTAATTATTTATTAATAAAAAGTAGCACATCTACTTTTCATAAACAAATATTTTTAAAAAATTAAAATTTAAACAATTTGTTTATAAAATGTAAAACATTTATTGCATACAATAGAAATAGACAAACATACAATAGCAAATTTGTAGTTTTAATATTTTTAAAATAAATAATGTAAAACGTTTTTTTTTGTAGTTAAAAGAGTAACCGAGCTCTAAAATAAAATGAAATATTATCTAATATTTAAAACTTTAAATTTTTTTTTTGTTTTGGTGTGGCATTTATTTTCAAACTTCTGAAATTTCTATTTTTCAAAAGGTCTAAAATAAAAATACTCGGAGATAAAATTATTAGAATTCGAATAGTTTTGTTTTTAGGCAAATATTGGGTGTTTTAAACAATTACCAAAAATTTAATGTTTAGTTTTTTGTTCATAACTTAGAAAATATTTTGACTCTAGTACATTTTTTTTTTTAAGTTAATGATTTCTGAGACTTTTTTGATTTTTGGTCTGACGAGGGAACCTTTCTACAAAAAAAATGGAAAAAAAAATCAATTGAGATATGACTAAAATGTATCGACAAATTTAATTTGACAATATTGCTCCATTCGTTTGTTTGGGCTGTACAAAACCCGCAAAACGTTGAATGAAATACAGCCCCAAAACCACTCTTTGAGATCAGTATATCCACTATAAACTCAACATGTTTGACTTATCGGATTATTTTCTCTAAACACAATTATATATATATATACAGTATATATCAAAATCATAATCAACTAATTGATTGCAAATTGAATTTGTCATCCACTACTGATTCCTGTGTATCAGATGATTTGTGTAAGTGTACATGAACAAATACCTTTATCACATCAGCTTGGAATGTTTATTTTTCCATAGTTAGCTTTTTACAATTTTTACTAAAAACGTTTTTTCTTAGATCTTTTTCTGGTAAAGGAAATTACCATAACAATGTTTTTTAAGAGTGTATAAGCAGCAAAATAAAAATAATTTTATGAAAGTTATAGCACATCTTTGGCAATAAAGTAATTGCCCTGTTTGTTTTCTAGAAGATGCAGAGCACCTCCTTGGAATGAAAAACAATTTTACTTTGGAAAGATATTTCTTACTTTGATCTTGTAGAGTTGTAGAATGAAGACTTTCTTGATATGAAAAATAATTTCATCTGAGGAAGTTATCACTTAGTTTGTATTCTTCGAGAATGCAGCACCTCCTTCCCATGAAAATTTATTTAATCTGAAACAATTTATTTTTTAGTAATAACAATATTACCTGTCAATTAAAGTTGACCTATCTCACTGTTAATAACATTACATTAAATATTTACTGTGTTATTGAGGAAAATTAATGGAATGTTAAATATTTAACAATAACAAAAATTGTCTATAAAACTGCAAAAACTTAACTGATGTTAATATTTTGACAGAGTGACAGACTTTATTTTTATTATTTACGTTAATATTTGTATTATTGTGAACAATAAATTATATGATATCAATGATAACGTCAAAGAACTTTCTTAAGTGAAATCATTTTTAATTCAAAGAGGTGATGCATTCTTTTTACATTTTTTTAAAGACAAAAAACTTCTCTGCAATCATCACCTTGTAAAAAAAATAACATAAAATTAAAGCCTCCAATACTCTAACAGCATCAGGGTTGGAAGAGAACAAGAATTGGTCAAAATAAGAATCTGATAGGAAAGATAAAATAGAGGGTCTACCCAAGATTAGGTGTAAAAAGCATATAGCAATATTATTACTCACTATAGTGAGCTACTCAGAATCACTCTGTCAACAACACACTAAACTGATTCTCAGTATAAATTAATTTTCACTCCAAAGAGTGCTTACAACACTCCTTCAGCATAAAAACTAAGCTATAACTTTCCAAATGATTTTTTTTGGAAATCTTGGGATGTCAGAACAAACTAAATCATATTTCATGAACAGGAGGTGTTACACTCTTTTAAAAAACAATGTATGTATGTATATTTGGTGTATTAACAATGTAACAATGAAGACTTCCTTTTTGTAAAACGTATGGTATAAATTGACAGATGATAATTCTCATATATCTTAAACTGTACACAACCTTTCATTAAAACAAGGGGTTTTTTTTTCCGAGGAGACTACTAGAATATTAGGTACTACCAAAAGCCAAGTATCTTCCAGCATGTGGGACTATACATTTATCATCAAATTTACCTACTAAACCCTAACCACCTGTTCAAGCTCAAGCCACCCAGGATGAGGTTGTTGCATTCCTTCAGAATGGTACTTATGTTTATGTCTTAGACAGGCTCATCCCATATTTTACATCTTCCAGTTTATGCATTCCTGTTCTCTTGTTTTATTTTTAAGTTCTATCACAATATATAAACACCACATATGGTTTCAAAGATCTTTTTAAGCAAGCATTGTCTTGGAGATGGTCTCTTGAGCACAGTATCACTTATTCTGCTTTCAGATATCACTCAACCATCTTCTACTCTCAAAGAAGAAGACATGATTGGTATCATTCTTCAATAAGCCACATTACTGCCAGGCTTGGCTTTCTGTCAGACCCATCTTAAATAGGTATTCATTGAAATAGTCATACCCAGTGAAGAACGGTATCTGTAATAATTTATATTTTCTTGCTTCCACTCAGTTCACTCTCCCAAGTTGCAAATTAGCTTTGTCATCCATCTGCCTCTCCTCTCAGCAAACCAGGACTTATGACATCAATACTTTCTATTTTATTTTACTATTGTTGCTACAGCCTCCTTATCGACCCCTGCACATCTTACAAAAGATGGGTCTGACAGAAAGCCAAGCCTGACAGTATGGTGGCTTATTGAAGAATGATACCAATCATGCCTTCTTCTTTGAGAGTAGAAGATGGTTGAGTGATATCTGAAAGCAGAAAAATGTTTTACCTGACGGCGAAACAGCTGTAACAATAAATTGTTGTTGTTTGTGAAATTATAAGTGCCTTATCATTTTTGTTTTGCCTTACAACAGATAGTCTCGAGACTCTGCATAATGAGCTTAACAGTCAATTTATCATTAAGAGCATTCCTCTTCTTTGTATCTCCGCCAATTTTGTTATCTACATTATTATGTGGCATGATAGTCATAAACAATCTTTCCTATTTGTCAATGGGACTAGGATTTTTTCTATGACTCTGCTGTGACGAGAAGTGTGTAAGCATGGGCGGTGTCCAACCAATAATAATCTGTCTTTCATAGACACAACCTTGATCTGCTTCCAGAATGTCAGTAAGGAGTTAAATGTATTCCCATACATTACACATGACATTTTTTTATGTTCCTCCATTTAGATGTATACCTGCCCCATTACTTGAATCACTTTTGCTTGGAATTTCACATTGTTCATTATAATGTTAACTGCGGTGATGCTATCTACATAGCAATGTTCCGTAGGTCAGATCCTAGGATTTAGAATTGTGTGCAGTTCCTATCAAAATGTACTTCTGGCAAACTCCTTCATCGAGTTATAAATCAGCTCTCTATTTCTGAGGTAACTCTCTACCATCTGCAGTAGATAGTGCTGTCTTCTGAAAGCATGTTAGGCATAAGTCTAGTAGTGATAATTTTTTTTAACCTTAATATATTATGTAAGATTACCAATCCCTTGAGAGTAATTATTACACTGCTGCGTCAGCTGACAGTTCTCAAATGCTCTTATTATGGAATGGTCTCCACAGAAACCATGCTGCTTCTATGAAACCGTTTCTGGGTTGCTTACTTTCTGAAAAACCACCACAAGTTATGTTATGTTCATCCCCTCCAATACATTCCCTGCCTTAGTATCTAGTCTAGCTAAGTAACTTTCACGTTTCTTATTAGCACTAGTTCCTTGTGTTTTCTATGCTTGGTAAAAATCCTTACCTCAGGCCACATGGGATGGGGGGGGGCAGACTTCAGTTTTCACTGCAATAATACTTTCAATACCTCCCTAGACACACCAACAGACTTAGGTGCCTTATTACTTTCCAAAGTGGTTGATGATAGTTGTGAGCTCTTTGCCATTGAGTATAGGAACAACTTCTCATGCAGGGAAAAGATCCTGTTCTCTCACTGGATGATGAGGAAACAAAATGCTTCCGCTATGTTCCTCATTTTTTTTAAACAATAAATGGATTCACAAATTAATCTCCGACCATTGGTTTTACATAAATATAAAAACAAATTCATGACTCAAATATTGAGTAAATAGGACTTACTGTTTTTCATTGTGGTTTGCCATTCAGACGGAGAAAGAGAGAGATATAGAAGAACATTTACGTTTACATTCTAAAAAGATAGCAAAAAATAATAGTTTTATTATATAAAATGATTTTAAATAATTGGGACACGGTCCTGCTAATAACGTAATGTTCTAAATAGTTACGCATTTGATCACTAGGTAGCGGGGAGTTACGGTTTGATCGTAATAAACACAGCAGACCAAATATAAATAATACTGCACAACCAGTTTATCTACCTCAATATGTTAGTCACAACAAATACTAGAAAAAAAGTGCCCACTAGTAATTACAATTTATTAAACTTATCACAGTATCCATTTAGACTTAATTGATGTTCAAATGTCTCTATAAAATGATAAAACTACAAATTTGTTTATGTCTTTAGCTCTAACAAAGTTGAACTTTCTCTACAATGATAAACTTCCCAATATTGTTACTATTAAATCTTTCAAAAATCCTATAACTTTTTGCAAGAATTTGTATACGTTATAAACAGTAAAAACATTGATAAAATATAACTCAAACAAACAAATAAACATGGTACAGATATTCACTGATGTAAATAAAAAGTTATGTCTAAACCAACAGGTTCCGTTATATGGGATTTGTTAGGTTTTAGAATTCGTTAACTGTACAGATATTACTTTGTAATTAGACACAGACTAAAAATCATCGATTTAGCTTCTTGAAAATTCCAACTGGACCCTAATCCTTTTGGACAGAGGGCATATATAGTTAAAATTTTTAAAGAAATTTCTAAACAGAACAAAGAATTTTTCCTTCAGTGAGTTCCAAACCATGTAGAAATAAATCATAATGATTTTTGTAGATCACCTTGTCCCACGGTGCAACATAGGCCTATAATGGTGACCCTGTTTACGAACTATTTTAAATAATGAATGAATGGTCTTCTATTAAATTTAAAAACAATAACAATTTTTTAATTACATTAAAAAATTTACCGAAATCCGATGGTACAAATCAATAAACAAAGATATCCCAATAAATTTTGATTTTTCAAGTCAAAATATAGAAGTATTTTCCGAACCTAATACTATTGTATTATTCGAGGGCTAGGTGTTTTTATTTGGTATTGTTTTTCTTCCTTTTTATAAGGCCATGGCGGCCGTAAACACCAGGAAATGAATAAATGTGGGGTTTGGAACTCGTCCCTGGAAATATTTAAAACATCAAAGGATGCTCGGTACAAAGAGGCGCTAGGGTGTTGGTTTTTGCTGTCATATATTAAATAATTTTAGCGATCGGGGGTTTATGAAGCCTATATGAATTATGAGTGAGAGAGTGTGCTATTGTTTACTTCGTCATTTATATTTATAAATTATTTTATTTTATGCTTTATTATTAACATTTTAATCTTTATGGTTTTTTTATTACGTGTATATTTTTTTAGAGGATTAATTTAATACAATTTATTAGTATTTTGTTTTTAATACTGTTTTATTTTTATATTTCCAATCAAATAAATCAGGTTTTATTATAATTTTTTTAAAATACCATGTGTCCTAAAAGTCCCCCCCCCTATTATTTTTTTTATTAATGAAAATAGACAGATTTGCTTTGAGGAAAGTTTAGATAACCAAAGGAGGAGTTTTTTGAAGTAGGTATCAACATTTTCAACCCTTACCCCCAAAATAGGGTAGTTTGGGGGTAAGTCAAGAATTTTAAATAGCAACCCCTATTGGGTGACACTTCATTTTAAAGGTCTTTTAAAAATAAGAATAATGTAGTAAACTAGAGGTCTCTAAGTTCATCCTATCCAACATAACGACCAATCGAATTGTGAATGTTAACCTACAAACTCCGGTTGTTTTTATTACATTACAAACTGCTCTATGTTGGTAAAATGATGGTAAGAGCCTTACCTTGTTTTTTTATCTCAGAATAAGTTCTCGAAATGGCTACCATTTACTTCTTGGCAGAAATAGATTCTGGACTCAAAAGCATGTTGTACATTTCGTAACATTTCTGGTGTAAATTATTAACGTAAAATTCACAATTCGATTGGGCTATGTTGGGTAGGATGAACACAGAGACCTCTAGTTTGCGCCAATATTCTTATTTTTAAAAGACCTTTAAAATGAGGTGTCACTCAATAGGGGTTGCTATTTAAAATTCTTGACTTACCCCCAAACTAACCCATTTTGGGGGCAAGGGTTGAAAATGTTGATACTTCAAAAACCCCTCCTTTGGTTATCTAAACATTCCCCAAAGCAAATCTGTCTATTTCCATTAATAAAAATAATAATAGGGGGGGGGACTTTTATAACACTTGGTATATGTTGTTTTAAAGTTAAGTGGTCTTAACTTCTCCTTCTAAATAATATTGATTTGTTATTTATTATTTAAGAAAACTATTTTCGACGTGTTAAACGTTTCTTCAATAAAAAGAGCAGGCAATAGCAGGCTTTAACGCTTCATCAATTTTTCATCAGTAAAAGATTCATTGCTACCGAAACGTTTTTGTAAATCGTGTTCTTTATATAAAGAAGAAAAAAGTGAAGGTTACAGACTCTTGACGTAAGAATGATGGACAGTTGAGACAGGATTGGTTCTATTGTTCCACATATCCCATTGTAAATATATTATGCCCAAGTCTCTGTTACGTGTATCTGAGTTGACAAATAACAAAACCGTATTATATAATATGCTAATTGTTATTTAATGTTACAGAAGGCAGCACCCGTCTCGAGGAATGATGTAAATGTTGGTGTACAAGCACATCTGCACGCGTACTTAAACATTGTGCGAATAAATGATCTTTCAAATATATAAATTTATCGTAATTATTTTAACTTTATTAAATCCAGCCTTTTATGTATGAATGCGTTTATGACATGTCTCAATAAAAGTGTTTATTGTATAATTCAATAAATAATGTATATAGATTTCACTAAATTTCTCAATGGTGCAATTCCAAAACCAAATAAAAATGGATGAAAACTATTCGTCACCAAAAAATCAATTCCGCAGTTTTCGATAAAAAAATAAATAATTAAAATGAACTATGGATAAAAGCTTCTTAATTTTTTTTTCTTAAATTTAAAAAAGGATATAAACTTCCTTCAAATGTGTCAAAAACACGTCCGCAGCCTAACCGTAATAAGTTAAATTTGACCTTTCATGACGGCGAACAAGGTTTATTTTTGTTTTTGTCAATTATTCCCGGACCATCATATTAGTTTATTTGCAATTTTTCCCTTCATATTTTTTATAAAATTTGATCGAAATCAGTATAGTCGGTTTTGAGAAATGACGAATTTCATAACAGCCCCCATGGACCATTTTAGTGTTCTATTACTAATTCAATAACTGGTATTTTTTTGAATACGATTATTGGGGACCCATAGAGGTTACACTTGGACTAAATTTTATCAAAAACTTTTGTGAGTTCCAAGATATATATCTCTACATATTTAATTATATTACAATCAGTCAACATGTTTGGGCTTAAAGCACTACACAAACGATATAAGACAGATATACATTTTGGATGCAGGGACCCTCAACACGGATATATCCGAGATGTTTTGTCCAGTCACAGAAGTTTATAACACGTAGGGCTGTAAGTGAGAAAATAAAAATGGAACAATTTCTTTAAAATACCATTGTCGTACTTGAGCTATAAATAATATACAACGTGTTGGAAAAGTCTGGGTACGGCTTAATATTTTACAAACCATAGCAGAAAACATCTATAAACTTTGCACAGTGTCATATGGCAATGTAAACTATTTTTCCTTGCTATTGCCATGAAATGACAACCATGGGGGGACGGCCCACAGAGGAAGTCATAGGAATCTTAAATGTAAGCATGGGTCGAGTGATACCTCATTTCAAAGAGCTCAGTTAGTAGAGTTGAATACCGCAAACCGCATCTCAAAAGATGTATCCAATCAGAAATGGCGGGTTGTTTTAAGTACACATTGTGAAGTACATTATGCGCTGCCATTTCTGACTGGATCGTCGTATTCAGATGCGGGAGGCGGCGTTTCACTCTACTAACTAATGTTTTCACTGACTTTTGTAACTAACTTACCACTTCATTTTAGAATTAAATTTTTTTTTCCAGTATATAGACTTTTCAAACACCCTGTATATATATAGGCCTATATATATATATATATATGATCTTAAAAAATAGTTTAAAATATTTAATCTTATTTTATTTCGAGGTTTTCATAGGACTAGCGATTATGTGTCCAAAATAGCTTGTAATTCCTATTCTCTCTGTCTATACATACAGACATTGTATCTATATCATTTGGTTGGATCTTTGTTATCCATCCAAAAAAAAAAAAAAAAAATGAAGATTGAATCAAATAATTTTTTAAAGATTTACATGCACAGTAGATGCCTAATGATTTTTAATAAAAGTATAAATGATGTAATGAATCGTCTTAATACGAAATATATAAATAAATACGATTTTATTTAATAAATACATTAACTTTTATTATTAATATAAAAAATAACTACGAACACGTATACAAATTTGTAAGTGTTAAAATAATTTATCAAACCGGTTACAACAGTATATTTTCCTTCGTAAAACAGTGTTCTCTTCTACCATAACATTCCGTTTCTAAGAATAATTCGTAGAGCGACTTCTATGGCATCTAATAACGAAGATAAAATCTTCAATAATCTGAGGAAATAACTCAGATATTCTTGAGTAATTTATTTCAACAGAGTTATTTTCCCACAACCAGTAAAAAGTGGGCGTTTTTGTAGCAGCAGTAATTTGTTGTCGACAGAGTTGGAACAGGATTTAGCGAAACTGTAGGACACTAAAACTATAAAGTTGTGACTTTAGTTGTTAAAGATGATTTACTTTAACACACAGAACGAAACTATGGCCTGGTATTACAGGATGAAAATGTAATGATACGTGAAGACGATCCTTGTGGTAATTGAAAGTTGTAGGCTTAAATAGAAAGTTAGAAATAACGCCAATCGGAGCTAGATAACTGAATAAAGGCAGATTTTGTTAAAAATCTGTACACAAGCCTCCAGACACGAAATTTGGTGGAAACTTAGGTTTTGAGGCTTCTTCAAATGGTGAAAAATATTGGAAGTTCCGGTCCACCGTTAGCTGTTTTTTCCTGAGTTATACTGTGGGGCAAAGCAGTTTTTTGTAAATATCAAAAACTAAGCAATGTATCAAAAACAGTTGTGGCTGACTAAATTTTCCATCAAAATGGTACTTAGTAATATTTTTGTGCTTCTTTTTAGTGTAGGCCGATTTTCGTAAAGTAAACAGAGGTAAATATGGGTTTTAAGTGTTTGTAGATGTCCCCAAGTGCACTATATGCACATAAAGTACACACACACTACAACTCCAAAAAAGTTCATTTTTGAACATAAGCGTTTTTAGTTGTATACATGTATACATCATACACATATATGTGTAGAAATATTTTCATGCATATATATTATACTTATCTAAATCCAAAAATGCGCATCTATACACATAGCTTTGTTAGTATATGCATGTAAATATACAAAATGTGTAAATGCACGTTTTGTGGATGTGTGCGTGCATGCGCACAAGCGCGTATGTGTGTAAAAATGTATACCCAAATACTTGGTAATTCATGTACAAACACTTACATAGCGATATTTAAAGCTTTTAACTATACAGAAATCGGCCTAAACCAATAAAAAAAAAAAATCTTTTTTTCTTCCTTTTCGTAAAAATGACTTATACGAAAAGGCCTCAACTTTGAGCGCTCATATCTCCGTCCCAGTGATTCCGACAAAAACATTACTAAGGACCATTTATATGGGAAATTTAGTGAGCTACAACTTTTGTATGAAATCATTTTTATATATCTTGCTTAGTTTTGAGATATTTACAAAAACCATTTTGCCCTACTATTTAACCTACCACCAGAGGGGCCCAGTGGGGAGAGCTGGAGTGTCCGATTTTTCCTCCATTGACATATTCAGTCGTCTAAATAAGGTTCATTGAGCCTAAAAAATGATGACTGTTGCTTGTTGGTAACAGTCAAAATGAATGAAACTATTTTGAACAAGTTTGATACGTAGACATCATTTCGACAATTTTGTATTTGTTTTCACTTTGTCATTTTTGGTAACTCAAAATAAACCCAAATTAAATATTCTTATTTGATTCATAATCGGTGCCTATAAGTGCCCAAACAAAATGTTCGAGTTGCCACCTCCTCAAATATGACTATTCATGAGTTATTGATTTTTTAAATCATACGCGGAGCTGCTATAGGTTCTAGACTTTGTTAAATTGTTTCTTAAATGTGTGACGTTATCACCTCCTCGGAGCCGGAAGTTGAGCTGGACCTACCTTCAGAATGGTCCGTTTTGCCTTACGGCCGGGAACATCTGACCGGAACTTAGCTGCGCTATTTTATAGAGACCACGTGGGAAAAGAGGAAAGTAGTCTGAGAACTCAGTCAATAGTGGTGTTAATTTCTGTCCCGTCTTGATTTTGGTTATTTTACATTATTCTAAATGGCTGTTTAATTAATTGGGGCCATGACGTTCGGGGGTTTACCGCCATAATTCCCAATTCGGACAATTTAAATTATTTATAACGCGGTGAGTTGAGAGTTTCTAATCCCCAACTTCAGCCTTTGAGTTAATTTGTACCAATTGTAACGGGTACCTTGGGTAAAAACTGTATCATTTAACCACTTGTAAGTGGTTATATCAACACTACAATAATATTAGAAAGGATGCGTGAGGAGGCTTACCCAGAGCAATCAACTCTTCTCGATTTGTCTCACCAGACTAAGCCTCATTATTATTTAATCTAATTATACGCTAAACTTAATATATGTTAATGCTAATTATAACTTACGTAATTAGGGTCTACACTTGTATTAACATCAGGTCAAATGTGATTCAGCCTAAACAAACATTCCACTTAATTATGGACGTGGATGTTATTAATATATAACATATTTATAGGGAATGTACGCCCACTCAAAATCCTTCGGACTTAAGTGTTCATGTTGAGTTTTAGAGCCTTCGGTTAAATAAAAATATCAAACTGCTAAAACACAACCGTACTAACTGCAGGTCGCACGCACTCTCATCTGCAATTATATTCCTTCCCCTCGAGTGAAGGGGACGTTTTCTTCCCCACTGTTTGTTATCTCCAACACCTTGCGCCTTAGAAACCCGCGATAGGCAACTTAGGCTACCCTCATGTACGCCACACAGATAATTAGTAATTACTTGTATTTTTGTATTTCATTATTAACTAGATTAGTATCATTAAAGTTGAGTACCCTGTAACGCATGGGTAGATATGGGGTAAGAAATTTAGACCTCAAACCGGGCATGGACAATATTCAGTATCGATTTCAAAAATTGTAGTCCTAGGGAAAGTTAAATTGTGACAACTTTGCTTGCGAGAACTCCATCTTTCCTTCACAAATTGGTATCAGATAGATTGAAAATGTTAATAAATGTTGCTTAATGACCCTAATCACTGTGTAAAATCTTAAGTAAATGAAAATTACATTTTAGGAAAATCCGTTCAAAACGCAGATACCAAGTTTGACTGCTGTCATTAAAAGCTAGATTTCAATCTAACAGCTTACGATATGCCCTAAGGACGAATTTATAGCACAAAGCAAGTTTAAACTCTTTTAAAATATATTGTATTATTACAAGACACCGTAAATGGTTAATGTTCACATTTTAACTGACAACTTACAAAATGGCGACAAACAGTTCACTTAGATTAGTATTTGCTTTTGTGAATGGGTGTGTAGGAAAAAATTTGCAACGTTTATTATCTTTATAGCAAAGTTTTATACATTTTCAAAAATAAAACGTTTCATGGACAAAGTCTACGCGAGTAAACATTATTTGTTAAAATAAAACTTTGTTGCGTATTGGCGTAACAGACAGACTCTTCTCTCAGAGGTACACTTTAGTAAATTTTTCGTGAAAGGTGAAATATGTATTTATGCATACTATGGTCTTATGGTAATGTCGGAATGCCCTAATGGACTACCGACTAAAATACACCTTTTCTATCAAGCTTCATTTACTG